>BTSX01000003.1:15968055-16053235 GCA_036245825.1 Pristionchus entomophagus | reverse complement strand
GTATGATAAAGTAAGAATCTAACTAAGTTTATAAGAGGACTAATTGGGGTTCGGGTAAACAGAACGCAGTTGCGATTGTGTAGAAAACAGAGAGCTATAGAGGGATCACGTATATGCAATGAAATAATAACAGAAATAAACCAATAAAGGTGAAAATAACAGTAAATTTACATCGAGAAAAACAAGCGCGAATTAGCGAATAGGGACCACCGAACCGGAAAAGTTAGAATCAGAGCCGGCAAATGTCGTGTCATGGAGTGAGAAAAGTCGAAATGCGGGAATTTAAATTGTCCACGTATTTTGGCATTTTCCAGGATTAACCTCTTATTTCGGAATGCGCCTTTACATTCTTATCATTAATACGAGATTCAGGTAACAAAGCACTACACATAAAAAAAATTAGAAAATTCCGTAGACGCGATCATGTTTTAAATCGTCGGTGAAAATTTCATACTTTGCGAATTCGCCCGTTTTAATTAGTTTACGGCTTATTCTCGGATGCGCCTTCTCGGTTTTGACTTCAGTATGATCAGTGTGCAGGAGTTAAGCTTTTATCAAGTTTTTCCCGAAATCCATGGACACGATCCTTGCGAAATAACTAACGGACAAAACAATAAAAGACGTCATGTAACAAGTGATTAAAACCCTTTGTTGATACATTCTTATATTTTATGTATCGCATTTGCATAAACCATTCATTGGAGTACGAAATATGATCATTTGAAATATAGATTCAGTTAAATTCACTACTGCCCGCGGTTTCACTCTTGGATACCGTATATCTTGCGCACGTTTGTCCTGACTGATACCTTCAAAAAAAGAAAATAAACAATATATTGATCAATTATCAGTCCGAAGGCGCCATTTTATTGCATGCAGCCAAGAAAAATGAAATTAAAAGTGTTTGAAATTCGCAATTGGTGTCCTGCTTACCATGCCATGACCCACCGAACCGATTTCGTGCGGGACTGCACCGAGAGGGGCGTGGCTTAGACGGGTAGGTCAGAACTCACTGATTTAATTGGCCCAGTTTACGTCAACATAATTTCCGGAGATTCTGAAAAAAATATTAAAAGAGTAATTTTCTCCTAGAATTATTTGAATGAATGAACAATTTTATACTCCAATTTAACAATCTGATCCTTCGTACGAATGAGATTTGTGTATTATAGTTATTACAATTCGTCACGATATCAAAATGCCGATCAAGCGAGATAGAGATAGAGAGATATAGAGAGAGAAGAGTCGACTACACAATCTAACGAGCCACTTGCAAATAATAGATTGCGATCAAGGACGATAGTTAATTCCTTCTCGGTTTTCGGTATGATCTTCCTTCTACTTTTCCCATTTATTCTATTCCTCCTCTATCGGTGAGATTCACATGATAATTCATTCCCATTACGATGTCTGATTAAAATTGAATTGTTAATATTTTTTATATTTCCAGTCACTGGGACGATAAGAAGAACTATTGGTCACGTCGTGGAATCAAGGGACCAGAAGGAGAGATCGGATTGGGGAATCTGAATAGTCTTAGAGACTTCAATACTCCACGATCAATTGTAATCAGAGATTGGACGAGACAGTATGGAAAGGTTTGATGCGAACTCTCAATTGCCACCTTATCGATCGGCAGGTATACGGTATCCACGATGGTTACCGTAAGAACCTCGTTATCTCCGACCTCGAAATGATGAATGAGATGTTGGTGAAGAAGTTTGACCATTTCACATCGAGAATCGTTAGTTTTTGCATTCTCAATTCGATGAAAATGGATTGGTTCAGAGATTTCCAATGCAAGGCAATGAGGATACTCCTAAGACAAATCTGGTTGAATCTCGTGGTTCTCATTGGAAGAGACTAAGGGCATTGCCAGCTATGCATTCACTAATAAATCACTCAAACATGTGAGAGACAACTTCCATTCTCACTCGATTCCCTTCCATTCAGATCGAAGAAACAGTCGCAGCATCGAGTCTCCAGATGATCGAAGAACTGAAGAGAAACTGAAGAGGGAGGGAGAAGTGAACATGCTTGAGTTCGTAATGATTCCCTCACTAGAAAAGAGATTCCTTTTCAGTTTCTACCAGGAATTCACTCTAGATGTCATTAGTAAGATCGCCCTTGGACAGAAAGATGTGAAAATGTTCGAGAATCCCCTTATGGAATTATGCAGACAGATATTCTCGGGGTTAGAAGTATTCTCCTTCCATCTCACCCCCTCCCTCTCCCTTCTCAGTCCTCAGGCCACTTTCATCTCCACTATCCTCTTAACTATGCCTGCCATCAAGAAACCACTCCTATTCGTTCTGGGCAAACTAGGTAGATCAGAGAGGAAGGAAGGGGTCAATCGATAATCTCAGCTCGATATCGTCAACATCCCTACCTCAAACTGCTCAGAGATGTAGAAGAAGCAGTGGAACAGAGGAAGAAGGCGAGGAACAGAGATCAAAGATCAGATACCATTTTTAGGAAGAGGGATCACCCTCCTCTGGAGACTTCATCGATGTTTTCCTTGATGCTGAAGTCGATTCTACTGAGGTTCAATCTGTAGCGGACACAAAGGTAACGTGAATCGATGATCCGAACTACCCATAGATTGAAGGTATCTCGTAAACTCGTGTTCGATGAGATAGTCTCTCAGTGCATTGTGATGCTCCTGGCTGGATTCGAGGTGGGGAAGGATACGGTAGGAGACGGGAAAATATCGATTGACAGACCACTGCTAATTCCTTGTCGTATGTCACTCATTTCCTTGCCACTCATCCTAATGTCCAAGAGAATATGAGAGAGGAGATTTTGGCAGTCCGCCATAATGAAGTGAGCGAGAATTCAGATGGAGGAGCAGAAGAATAAATATTGTAGTCAATTGAATATGAGGAGTTGGCAGAGTTGAAATATACTGAAGCAGCTATCAAAGAATCACTCAGACACTATCCACTTGCTAGTTTGTTAGTTTTATTATTATGTATTAAATCGATCTTTACAATCTTAATCTCTCCTTCCAATGGTCTTTCAGTGTTGTCTCTCGTGAGTGTGAGAAGGATACCTCCATTGGAGGAATTAAATTAGAGAAGGGAGATAACATTCTCACTGACACTTGGAGTCTCCATATGGATAAGGAGATATGGGGAGAGGATGCGGAGGAATTCAGACCGGAGAGGTACGGTAGAATACGGTATAATGGTATATCAAATGGATTCAGATGGTTGGAAGAGTCTTCCCGTCCCAGAGTTGCCTTCCAATCATTCGGTGAAGGACCGAGAATGTGTATTGGAATGAGATTGGCTTATATGGAGGAGAAAACAGCAATAGCACACATACTAAAGAACTTCAGAATCACGAAATCGAAGAATACGGTAGGTTACGATAACTTCGTCAATCGAGAATTGTCGTTTCAGAATCCGATCAAACTCGTGGGTAGTTTGACAGTTGCACCCGCGAGAGTTGATGTCATCTTAGAGAGAAGAAAATGAAGAAAGAAGATTTTGTGATTATCTCTAGAGCAGAGAAAACTACGATGAATAGAGATTCTCACACACTCTTTTCGTGTTGACAAAAGAGTGAACTGAACTGATCAGAGAAAGGACGAACTACAATGAAATCACATTGAAATAAGAATAGATGATGGACAGTTAAGACATACTACAAACGAGTTTTCTTCTCCTATCCATTTGAAAATTCGAATCAGTCGAGAGAGATTGGTGAAGAAACTCGAAATAAGAGAGAAATTGCAATTGAGCAATGGCTCGCACACATTATGCTTGCAAGCATAGAGAACAGTTGTTGGAAGATGAGTGAGGTAGTTCCTCTCGTCTCACTTATCTCTCCCAGATCCTCAGTGGTTTGAAACATCACTAGGGTGCTTTTTGACCGATAAGCAGAAGAGGGAGGAGAGAAGGGATAGAAAAGAGAAGGAGAGAGAGAGAGAGAGGGGAAACTCCCCTCCACCTCCTCCCCCCCCCCCTTCCCCCTCCCCCTTCTTCTCCCATTCATCCTCCATTCTCGTGAGATGATCGGAGCACTCATTATTGTTGCTGCTCTAGCTATCTACATTTACTCGTATGTTGCCTTAGCATTGTTAAATCACGTCAAGGCGACTCAAGTTTCCACTTGCAAGTTGCAAGTAGTCTGCATTGTTAGATGAACAGAGCACACACTTTCAAAGCTGAAATTAAAGCTCGAAATTTTTCTTGAGAATCATTTGCAAAATTCGTTGGTTTCTCTTTTTGAGCTCTTGTTCTGTACAGTCTTAATCTCCATAGTAACGACAGAGGGAAATAGCAGAGGAATGATCAACAACTCTCAGATACTATGAGAATTCTCGCCACTATTGGTCTCGCAAGAAAGTACCCGGTCCTCCCTCTCAACTACTCACTGGAAATCTGAGAGAACTATGGTATACTGATACTCCAAGAGTACTCGTTCTCAGAGATTGGACCAAGAAATATGGGAAAGTGAGGGATTCCCTTCCTTCTCTTCTTCATCCTTCTCCTCTCAGGTCTATGGAATGCACGAAGGGCAGAGGAAAGTCCTCGTTGTGTCTGATATCGATATGCTCAATGAGATATTGGTCAAGAAGTTCGACAATTTCCAGGCTAGAATGGTGAGAGAACGAGATGATTTATGTAGGAATCACCCATTTTATATCCCCTCACAGATAATGTGAATAACTTTCGATTCTCTCAGAGATTTCCCCTTCAACGACCCGATGAGGGACCAAAGACCCATATCGTGGAGGCGAGTGGAGCCAGATGGAAGAGATTGAGGACACTCGGAACATTCGGATTCACTAATAAGGCACTCAAACAGGTCATTACTTATCTATTCCCAATATTTGTTTGTGTTAAACTGTTGTCATAATCTCTGATGGTCCGTTGGTTTTGCTGACAAGAGAACGTTCTCAACTAGACTATCAGCAGTCCTTATCAGTGGAGGGAATTGTGAGATTGTATGGTGAGGGAGATGGAGGCATGCACAATAATGGTAGAGAATGATATGAGAAATTTATTCTCAGCTAGAATAGTTATGGATCTATTACACAATTGGGTAGTACGTTAGAGGACAATACTGATCAGATAAATTATTGTTCCAGGTGAGAGATACAGTGGAGGAATCGTCCCTTCTCGTGGTGAGAGAACTCGAGACTAAGATGGAGAAGGGAGAAGTGAATATGCTAGAGTATGTTGATCCCTTCCCCTCAATGATCCATCCCTTCTCCATTCAGATTCTTCCAAGAGTACACAATGGATATCATCTGTAAGATCGCCCTTGGACAGAAGGATGTTGAGATGTTCAATAACAAATATCTGCAGATATGCAAGGATGTATTCATGAGGTCTGTTCCTTCTCAATGAAATGAACTCCCTAACAATCTCTACATCAAGCCCCATCAATAATATCCTCAATGTCATTCCCTCCGCCTTTCCCTTCATTCAGAAGCCTCTATTCAACTTCATCGAGTTTGCAGGTGCCGAAAGCCAGTGAGACTGAACTGAAGTACCATTGCAGGGAAGCATCTGAAGATTCCCTTCGTTGAATTGATGATCGATCTGGAGAGAGCAGTGGCTGAGAGGAAGAAGCAGAGGGTGAGGAGGGAAGGGGATGGAGAGATGTGGAGAATTCATTTAATCTTCCATGAGAGACAGATTCTAATAGAATCCCTTGCAGGAAGCTGGTCAGGAATCGAGTTCGGCCGATTTCATTGATATTTATCTCGATGCTGAAATCGATGGAGGAGAGAATGATGATGTAGAGGTGAGATATCATTCCTTCCAATCAATAATCGATTCTCTATTAAGGGATCCCGTCGTCTTGTCTTCGATGAGATCGTCTCTCAGTGTATGGTAATGCTCCTGGCTGGATTCGAAGTGAGAGAGATTACTGTAATTGATAATTATCGATTGATCACAGACAACTTCCAATTCCTTGTCCTATCTCACTCATTTCCTTGCGAATTATCCTGATGTTCAAGAGAAGATGAGAGATGAAATCGATAGAGAGATCACTGGGGAGGTAAGAGAAGAAGAGGGAGGAAGGGGTAGAGATCAAAGATCAATTTCAGATTGTCGAGTATGACTCTCTCGTCAATCTCAAGTACACCGAATCAGTCATCAGGGAGTCACTCAGACACTATCCTCTAGCCAGTTTGTAAGTCTTAGCATTCATTTCAATAAGACTCGAAGGGAAGCATATTTCGATAAACTCAGTGCATTCAATCTAATGAATGATCCATGAATATGAAGAACAAAATATTCAATCAAAGGTTGTGGGGGGGAAACGAAGGATGCTATATTTAAGGACCACCAGCCCCGCCCCTTTTCCCTCGACACAATTCCCCTCAAAAGCGAGATCGAGGGAGCACAAACCGCATTCGCAACCAAATCACTCGCCCAAAAGCTTGATCAGTAGCTATTAACATTCTCTATCAATTAATCGGCCGGCAAGCGGTATCTGACAAGTCTGAGTAGGTCAAAAATCGATGTTACGGTTGGGAATAGGGTGATTAGGGTATTTCCCGTGCAAGCACACTGCTCGCCGGTTGATATTCTGTTAATTTGTATTTTTTGAGGAATTTTAAGAGCAAAATTGGAATTTTAATAATTTTCCCTGAATTGTGCTTGAATAAAATATGAGCGCGGGAGGAGAGCGGCGAGAGAGCGGGGGGAGTGAGAGAGACACGTGCGAGAGAGGCTGCTCTCTCGTCTCGCCTTTCTCCCCTCTCTGGCTGAGACGCGCTCGCACTTCTGAAGCTCTCGTGGGCTTGAGAGAAAAGCTATCGACATACATCCAAAAGCAAAAATGATATTGAGATTCTGCCGGTCATAATGAGCCTACTTTGACTAAATTCCGCAAAGTCGGCTCTCAGACTGGTGGTCCCTAGCTATATATCCTCAATTTCAGTGTTGTGAACCGAGAATGTGTGAAGGCCACTGAGGTGTGTGGCCATCAATTGGAGGAGGGAGATATGATCATGACGGACTCTTGGAGTCTCCATATGGATAAGGAGATATGGGGAGAAGATGCGGAGGAATTCAGACCGGAGAGGTACGGTAGAATACGGTATAATGGTATATCAAATGGATTCAGATGGTTGGAAGAATCTTCCCGTCCCAGAGTTGCCTTCCAATCATTCGGTGAAGGACCGAGAATGTGTATTGGAATGAGATTGGCTTATATGGAGGAGAAGATCGTTCTAGCCCATCTCATGAAGAACTTCGTCATTCGAAAGTCTCAAAACACGGTTAGTTTCGTTTTTCTCTCAAGGATACCGTCTCAATAAACGTCATCTTTCATTTGTATTACAAACTAGAAATCTCTTGAAGTAAGAAATCCGTAATATTTGTTTATGGAACTAATCGTTCTCCTCCTCAGAATCCGCTTGAATTGGTTGGTCCCCTCACTGTTTCTCCCTCTCGAGTGATGGTTCGATTAGAGAGAAGGATATGATCACAAGAGGGATTTGCATTCATTTCGCCGAATAAAAATCATGAATTTATGCTTTTCTCTCTTCTCTCACACAGAAACAGATGCAACAGACACAATCACTTTCACTTGCATTCTCCATCCACTCTCTATCCAGTATTTCCCACCATTTCTATTTCCAGTCTCACCAATAATGGGAAACCATCTGAGCCAGATTAAGCCTCCTCTCTCTAAACGGGTGAGAATATCCAATTGTATTCCTATAAATGTGTTGAACCCTTCCCCAATTGAGAATTCCCTTCCCTCCTCTTCCTTCTCTCCACTCCGTCCAACCGTGAGTCTTCCTTCCTCCCTCTGATATTCCAATCTCTCCTTCTATCTATTCAGTCTTCTCTTCCTCCTCCCTCTTCTCGTCTTTCCTGTCATCATCTTCCATACCAAGTAAGAATCCCTAGAATAAAGAGAGGGAGTGGCTAAGAAGGGAGGGGGAGAGGGGCACTAAGCTGTGATCCCTCCCCTTCCTCCTCCATTCTCTCATGTTATCCTTCGGTGCTTGTATCCATCAACTCCTCCGTTCTTCTCATTCCTTCTATGATAGACTCATCGTGAGTAGTTGAGATACTCTCCTTTTTCCACTGTCTGGCGACTCCTTTTTATCGTGAGAAAGCGCTTGAGAATTTCCCTCGAGAGAGGGAAAAAGCCCTTCACTTGGTCTGAATACAGTGGCAAACACGACTAGTACTCAAGGATTCATCCATCCATGGTAAGGAGAATACCACTCTTTTGAGCTACGAGTAACCGTCGACCAAACGAAAAATCCATGTCAAAACCACCGACGAGTATCACTTTTTCATGAACTCTTAGTGGCCTCACATTTATTGGGTTTTCAATTGGTTTCATCTGTTATTCGTGAGTTGGCAATTCCAGAATTCTGGAGACGGAGATGAAGAACCAATCAATGAGAGATTTGTGTCTCGACTGAAGGATATTGATGGAGAAGTGAAGAATAGCAGAGATAAGGGAATAAACACGATCGGATTGGTGAGATTAGCCATTTTACTCATCATAATAAGTAATAAATGATCACTTTCAGGATAAATTGAACGTGGGATTCGTTGGTTTCTGTGGTAGTGGAAGAACCACTTTGATCAGATCGATACTCGGATGTCCACTCTCACTGAATGACAAAGGTCTCTATTCCCTCCTTTGGGATGATTGGATGGTCTATTCTAAGGTGGAACCATCATTGATAAGAGATCTACCTTCCAGAAGAGCAGATCCGTTCATTTCTCTGAGACGTGAGAGAGAGAGAGAAGAGCAATTCCATCTGATTCTTCTTCTATCAGATTCTCTTCTCAATTGGTTCCCTTCTACTTCCGTCACTTGACTTCGATTGTTCTATGGGAGATATCATATCCATTCGATGCTCTTGTCAGTACTGGAGAACAAGAGACAAGAATGGAGAGAAGAGAAGAGAAACTAAGGACATTCTTCGTGTATGTTTCCATTGAAAACGTAGATACTCCACTCATTTGCACCCTCTCATTCTTTTTTGTTTCCTTCTTCATCATTAGGTATAATTGCAGTGATCAGCATTTGTCTAAGTTCTGTCTTCTCTTCGTATGTGTGGATGGAAATGAACCGAGAGAGGAGGTAGGCCAACTCTCTCTCTCAATCGATAATCCCTCCCTTAATCAGGATATTGCATTCGCTAGAGCTGCGAGACTACATGGAAAGGAGGTCATATTCCTCAAGTAAGTCGCTATGTCCAACATCAACCGAATAGTATATCGCTATTCATTTCCCCATAGATAGATACTGTGTTGTATTAAGGACTAAGAGTGATTCTCTCGTCTCTTCCATTTCCACTCAAGAAGAAGCGTCTTCTGTCCTCAATCGAGGTTTTCTCCCCTCCTTCCCCCCTTCCCCCTCCCCCTCATTTTCCTTTAATCATTCCAATTATCTCAGAAAAGAATATCTTCGAGTCTAAATTGGCAGCCACAGCTCAAGATCTCTGTGGAATGAAGACATTCTTCGTTAGCTCGAGAGTAGGTCATTAGATTGGAATTGGTTTGATCTACCCATTCAGGCCATTCCAACTCTCATCTCCGAGTCTTCAGATGAACGAATAATTGCCTTTCGACAGCTGGAACTCCTTCCTAGTAGACTCACTCAATCAGTCATAGAGGTACCGTATTCTTTTCTCACATCAATCAATCGATATTCTCAGGGACGTCGTCATACGATGGAGGGAAGTACTATAGATAATGAGAGAGAAGAAGAAGCCATTAATGTGATTAGACTGGAAGAAGAATCATTGATGAGATTCATTCTCGATCAATTAGATGAACTCCCTCTGACCGGTAGATCATTCTAGTCTCTCCCTCTTCCTCTCAACATATTTATTTCCTTCCTCCTAATTACCTGATTGTTCCTTGTTCTGAATTCATTAAGAATAAAATCACCAAATATACCGTAACCAGAGAAAAAAAATGACTAGGGATATGTGGCATGTTCATTTCCAATGAGAAAAGGAACAGATGGAAATCCCTGGGGCGCAACTTCTCCTTAGAAATATTAGTAAGAGGAATCATCAAATAAGACTGATGAGATTCATAATCGATCAATTAGAATATGATACGTATCTTCTCAGGTCCATAATTTCCCTCTCTCTCCTTCTTGTTAATCCCACTATATCTATTTCTTCCCTCCATTCAACATGCGTTTGTTCCTTGTTCCGATTCGCTTCTGGATGTAAAAATGTTATCGAGTTATCAGTACCGTAACCAGAGAAGACAATGGAAAAAGAAGTAGTGAATGAAAAGAGGGCTAAATCTGAATCAAACTCTCAAAGTAATATGTATCTCGAAAAACAGGGACGGGTGGGTTCATATGAACCGAAACATAAATAATAGGATAACGAGAACAGAAGGGGGAAATTGTGTTGGGGAGAGGAGAGAGAAGGAATGAGATGGTGGGTAGTGTTGGCATTGGGACCATTATCCATTAAACAAAATACAGAGGCACTAGAACTTTCCCTTTCTTACACTTCCTTCTCTCCCCTATACTCTATTATAAACTATTGAGTGTATGCACAACTGGGAAATAAATAATAATAGTCCGTTGCCTATGAGAATACAAATACACGATGGTACACTGGATGGGGAGTTACTTATTATGCACAATCAGAAAGGGAATCAATCGATGGATATGGAGATTACATCCAGCTTCATGTCAAAATGCACCAAGGGGAGGACTGATTAGGACTGGATCAATCAATATCAGAATGACTATCGATTGATCTAGCATCGAGTCTCGTAGATGCCCGATCTGCCCATGTACCGTACCCATTTGATGACGTCGTGATCAGAATAGTTGAGTTTAGACTCGAACACCTTCAGATATCGCACCTGCAAGCACAATCTCATCTCTCTCACACTGAACATCGTGTAATCTCAATACAATGGATGGCCACTAAACCCAAAAGAGGATCTACGCATATCCATCATGCACCTTCAGTAATGGAACGGGATAAAAAGATAAAATAAACTGCTTCTGCTCACTTTGAATCCCGAGGGAGCGAATGGAACCTCGAAGTTGATGGAGACAGGGGGACGATTCCACTTGCGATTCGCCTCAACATTCATCCATGATATCTCCTCCCCCCCCCCCCTCCCTCCCTCTCCGCCCCCCCCTCCCCCCCCCCCTTTCTTCCCCCCCCCCCCCCCTTGACTCACGACATTTCCGAAAGTGAGTAGATCGACTTCAGCACTGCACTGCACTTCCTTCCCTCCAGCCAATCTCTTCATCTTCCATACAATCGCATTGTCACCCGATTTGTATTTAGCCTTGCCCTTCAATCAGCCTTATAGTTACACTACTCAAGTGGGAATCAACCATCAATTCCCTCTTCTCCCTCTTCTCCCTCCCTTCATCTCTCACCTTCATGCAGATGACAGAGACTCCCGAGGTATGGGGAGGAACGGGGATACGCACCTCAATCATCACTCATTCTCTCTCATTCATTCCCTAGTCATTCCTCCTTCATCCTCCATCTCCTCCTCCTCCCTTCCCTCACCTCAATTTTCTGTCCGATGAGATTGGGTTTGAAATCCGCCTTTAGTACGACCTTGATCTCCATCTTCGATTTGCTCACTTCACGAACCAATGGAATCACTCTGCAAGAGATTCACTCTTTATCTCTTGCGATGGATAAAGCAGACTTCAGAATGGAGTCCAAATAAAAAGTTCTGTCATTCTCATGGAAACAAGTCCCCTCTCTCCCCTCCCACTCGCTCCTTGAATCTCCCTCTCTCCCCTCCCTAACTGACCTGAATGGTAGTTTGATATCAGTGGTAGTTCTATACTTCATCAATTCGCAGCTTCCATCGGGGGGAATGAATGAGATGGCGTGTTCCGTCTCGAATTTGCCCAGTCTCACACACTGATCGAATTGGAGATCATCGATGGCCACTGCGACACGAGCACTAAAAGGAATAGAGTGACCATTAATTGATATTGATTACAAATGAGTTCCACTTTCATTCCGAAACCTACTATTTTTAATACGTTTTTAAAAAAATAAACAGTATTTAAAATGTGAAAACACTTGTAAACTAAAATAAAAGAGTAGCACCAACATAACACCCATTGCTTAAAACTGTCTTCCAAGACTCTTCAATCCTCTTCTTCGTCCTTCCCATTCCCCCCCCCCTCCCTCCCCCCACTCACGGTTTGGTCTCATCTAGATTTCCACTGCCGACAGTTGATATTCTGGTGGAGTCTCTGATGCTCAGTTTGTCATTGATGCCCAGTTTGCACTCTGGCATCCCAGACAGGAAAGACTTCATCAACACTCGCCCTGCCACGTGGGCAGACAACACCTGGCCTGCAAGAGAGAGAGAGAGAGAGAGTCAGTCATCCTTCTCAGATACACTTATCTTCCCCATTAGTTTATGCGTCATTAATTCCATGATGAATCTCATCTATCTATTAATCTCTATTGCAAGATATAAAACTTCATTTATTCTTCTCCAGTTACTCCTCCCTCATCTCGATTACCGTACCCCTCCCCCCTCCCCCCTCTCTTCTCACCCTGGGCAGACATGAGTAGATTGACGTGTTCTACTACATCGATGAACAACTCGTTCCTCCTGTACTTGATTCCCTCTCTTCGCCATGAGATCTGCCCCGTCACCTCAAGAGGGAATAAACTTCATATGCCCCCTCTATTCACCATAGTCAATCAATCTCTCGCCCTATGAAAAGGATGAAATACCGAACAAATTTAATGTATTCTATCTAATAAAATTAAACAGCCTACATAATTTAAAAGTTAGGGAGTCTAACAGAAACCAGTGGACTCGTAGTATTTCATAGAATATAATGATGGTCTCTCTCCCTCTCTCCAACCTGGGAAGTGATCTGTTTCTGTTCCTCCTGCGTGACTGCCTTCACTCCCGACTGCATGATATACGTCTTGAGCACCGATGGATCAGTCAACTGAAAAGGATGCCAATCTCCCCTCTCCCCTCTCCCCTCTCCCCCCCCCTCCCTCTCAAGCACCCTCATCCACCCTCTATGGTTTTATTGATGGAACCGCAACAAGAGTATTTTTGACTGGTCTATCAGTTTGCTTCCACTCTTCCACTCTTTTTACGTAGTAAAAGAAATTTTGGTTTATCCTAGAAAAGTATGAACTACCAGTTTTTTGTTTTTTTTATTCAACCCATACATCTGGAATACATTTGAAACAAATTATAATCCTTTTGGGATGCAAATTGATTTCGTTCTCTCTCTCTTCCTCTCCTCTCCTCTTCTCCATCCATTCATTACTCTTCATCTCCGACCGAGTGGTCCTCTCCTCCAGACAAGTACGGTATTCCTCATCGATCGTCAGATCAACTATCTAATCTTTCAGAATGGCTAATATCGAGGACGTCGCGAAGCAAACTGCACAGAAGGTTAAAACATTCAAGAAGAAGGTACGGTAGAACGATGGATACCGTAGTGATCTGACAATCGAGAAATGACTTTCTCCCCTTGCAGAAAGACTATGACGACTATGATTTGTCGTTGGGATCGGACAAGGACGATGAGGTAAGAGAGGAGATTATCGATCGGAGAGGAAGAGTACAGTATCCAGGGGTTACTGTAGTGATTACATTAGTAGAGGAGGCTATGAATGATATGAGAAGGATCGTTTCAGAAGAAAAAGGCGAGCAAAGAGAGCAAAGAGGATAAGGAGAGCAAGAACGGCAGCAAGAAGAGTTCGAAGAAGAAAAAGACTGAAAAAGAGGTTAGGAATACGGTAGAAGTCGAGAGGGATACGGTAGATGTCGAGAGGGATACGGTAGATGTCGAGAGGGATACGGTAGATGTCGAGAGGGATACGGTAGATGTCGGGAGAGATACGGTAGAATTATGGTATTGTGATTGCAGGAGAAGGATAAAGAGAATGAGAAGGAAAAGGAGAAGGAAGGAGAAGGAGGAGAAGATAAGAAGAAAGAGAAGACAAAAGAAGAAAAGGAGAAAGAGAAGGATAAGGAGGGAGAATCAGAAGATAAGAAGAAGGACAAGAAATATAAGTCCAGTATGTCTCAGGTAGTGTTGTTAGATCGAATAATTCGCATTTGCGAATGATTTCTCAGAGATTGCTCGCGAATACATTCCTCGATTCTATTCGTGAATGATGGGTCACTCGCGAGTGTCATTCACGAATGAATTTGCATTCATTCGCCAAGAACGACTCGGTATTATCCAATCATTTCTCACTATTGGCCGCGCAAACAACCGCCCAGAGATCATCAATTATTCGCGAATAAAATGCAAAATCATTCGCGAATGAACGTGATTCGCGAGTATTTTTCTCCATTTCATTCGCGAATAGATTGACCGAACGAATAGATTTCGAAATGAAATTCGCCGAGCAATACTCGGCGAATGACACTCGAATAAACAACACTAGTCTCAGGACAAAGAGAAGACTAAGAAGAGTGAAATAGGAGGACCAACTCTTCACCCTCCTCCCGCTCTCCCTCCTCCTCCCTCCTTTCCACCT
The DNA here is from genome assembly GCA_036245825.1 of Pristionchus entomophagus. Classification (NCBI taxonomy): domain Eukaryota; kingdom Metazoa; phylum Nematoda; class Chromadorea; order Rhabditida; family Neodiplogasteridae; genus Pristionchus; species Pristionchus entomophagus. The sequence goes on along the minus strand of BTSX01000003.1, from coordinate 16,038,747 downwards.
CCCAAGAAGGATTCTGTCGTCGTGGTATGTTGACTACTGTAGGATACGGTAGACGAATCAATCGATAACAGGCTGTATCGGTGAACAAACCCGCTGCCGTTCCCGCCACGGTCAAGGCTCCCCCGCCTCGTGAGTTATCCATCGATCCAATGGCATTACAGTACTACACACCATTTCCTTGACTTCAAACCTAATTCGAAGACCGAATCAAAGACCTTCTAAATTCGAACGAATCAAGTGTTTGATTTTAGCGCCAGAGAAGAAAAGTGGGTGCTGCACGATCATCTGAGTGAGGAATGCGAGAAGAATGAAGAAGAAAGGCTCCCCCCCCTCTATCATCTCACAACATATTTCTTTTGTCCTCTCACGACTGATGAAAATTTTATTCACTCCTAGGCAAATGAACACGGGAATTCAGTATATGTTCATTTGGAATGAACAAGAATTATTATTGGGGTGTGTCAAAAGTTCTTACAAAAATTTTCGAAAAAAATTTTCTCAGCTGCCAAGAAATATATCGAGTCTTGCTATGAGGCGATGGATAAATCTATCACTGCTCTTTAGTTTCCTTTGTTCAGCCATCAAGATCGTTACAGTTTGCATGAAATACGCCCTTTAGACCAGACCTCACTATAATCACCTATTCAAGTTTCTCTTTAACGGTGAGGTAAAAATCTGGTTACTATCTTCGGTGAGTTGAGAGACGACAATATGCAATTTGAACGCACTCCGAACCTTCCGAAAAGCATTGCATCATAACTACGAAACTCGCCATTTCCCACATATTTTTATAAAAATTCGCGAATTTCGCCGCAATAATAGTTAGAAGTTATTCAGCAAAAATTAAAAGTAATAATACCTATTATTGAAGGGATATCGATTGGCTAAAAGCTGGGAAAAAATGAAAAAAAAAATCAGACCCTCCGGAAAATGCATGAGAGTGAAAAGAATTGACCTACTTCTGTCGCCTAATTACAAAACTTCCTTGTATCATTTTTAAATGGAGCTCCATCGTCATCTCCTACTGTGGTTTTAATCTGGAATTCTCACCTTCATCCTCTGTTGAATTAGAGATTTTTGAAATTAGGGTCGCGAAACCCACTCTTCACATTATTGCGTCATAATTATGCAACATTTCCGAAATCTGAAGACGGAACAAAATAGTATTTTTCTGCCTCTAATAAAGGCAAGAAAGTCTTTGAGATTGTACCTCGGAATACACATAAAATAAAATAAAGAAAAATTTTGTAAGAACTTTTGACACACCCTAATAATGGCACCCCCTCTCTCTTCCTCTCGTAACATCACATGACTAACCTGGGGATATCCGAAATCGATGAGTTCATCGAGTAGTTCATAGATGAGCACGAAGTTGGATCGAATCGCCTCCTGAATAGAGACAGAATTCAATGACCAATGAACAAATTTCGCCCAATTATCACTACCAAAAGTAACATCAACCGTATGATCATCCACCTTCTTGGAACTGCCTATCCTCCTTCCCCTCCCCCCTCACCTCAGTCAGTTTTCCGAAGTAAGAGTGCATTGTGATGGCAATTCTCCTCAGCACTTCCACCATCGCTGCTGCATTCGCGTCCTTCCTGAACACTTTTCTTATTTTGGAATGGATTTCCATTAATAATTTCAATAAACATGTTGAAAATAGTATCTTAACTAGTCCATGATTAGTTTACCTTTTACAAAAAGGAAAGATGGGATTGGACTGACCTACTGGCAGCAACCAGCCACACTCCATCTGTCTTCCGATGGACGAATGAGACTCGTCCAATGAGATTGACGGGAGATCGAACCTGCTAGACAGATCTCTCAGTCCCTCCCCTCCCTCCCCCTCTCTCCTCTCACCTGCTGTCTTGCATGGATGACATTGACTCTGAATGCATTCACTGCGTCTCTCGTCAGATCATCACGGAACAGACGACAGATCAACACCTCAATCATCACCATTATCCAATATCACTCTATGCCTTTTTCAGCAACTAATATACCAAATTGAGGCATCTCTCGGCATATCATATGAGACTATAACAACTGCTTTCAAATGTATATCTGGGAGTTCCCATATTCAGGTAGGTCACTCCCCTTCTCCTTTCTCTTCCCTTCCACTCACCTCTCCCTTGTGATTGTACACGAAGAGACCTCCGATCATGGCGACTGAGTCTGCAATTGGGAGCGAGTCATGGAATAAATGGGGGGGGGGGGGGCACAACACTCGCCGTCTTTCACCACAACTCACTGCCTTTTAGCACGTCATTCCAACTCATTGCGCGAGTGATACACAAACAAAAGGTAGGAAGGGACGGGGGATGAATCACTAACCTTTACACTCCCTTCGATACCTCTCTGATTGACTCGCGATGAATCCTTCCACTACTGATATTAATTTAGTTATTAGTGAATGGGTATAACGTGATAGTGACGAGCGTGCGATAATTGGGTAAATTGAGACAGTGAAAGGAGGTGAGAGAAGCAGAGAGAAAGAGATCAATCGACTTCCCTCTCGAGAGATATCCAAAGGTACGAGAGAACCTTCTTCATCATTCCAATCAATCCAGGGTGAATAAATTACTTTATTCGAATAAACCCGCATTCTAAATATACCTTGCATGCACGTAAAAGTATGGAATAGCTATACAAAAAAGTGTGAGACGGTTAATATGATACAAGATGATCTGTGATCTACAAGTCGACTGATCTTTGATCTCTCTCACTAATAGTATGGCTCCCAGTTCGAATTATCGGCTGGCATGAGATTGCCAGTCGCGAGCAAGAAAATGTCGATGAGCCACCTGACAATGAGACAATGTTATTTATGTGTTAGTGCAGATGATCTTTACAGTGAATTTATCATGAATTATTCCTTCTCAAGGGAAAGAGTTGATATTAGAAAGATAGACTGACCAAACTCCCAATCCTCCGAGTGTCATCAACTTGCCCACTCCGATGGCCGAGTATCCCAGACAGAATCGATCCACTGCCAGAATACCCAGGAAGAGTGAGTAGAGAAGAGTGGAAAGGAAGTAGTGACCAGTGTATCTGCAAGGAGAGTCATCCCTTCCCTCTCCGCCCCCCCCCCTCCCCCCTCCCTCCCTCCCTCTCTTTCCCTCCTCCACTCACTTGACGCATGGTCTTTCTCTTGAGAATGTCCGACTTCCGCTACATTCGATCGATCCCAATACTCTACAAATGATTCCATCTCCCATACCATCCCTCATCCCTCCCTGACTCCTTCCCTTCATCTCGTCACTTTTCCTTCTCCACAACTGACTCACCTACAGGATACATTGGTCCACGCAATCTCCGATGGTTTAGTCCCTCCAAAGTGAGGACATCCCTGAAAATGATTACGCTATCATTATAATAATTTATTATTAATAATGCTCTCTCGACTGCATTATAATTGGATTTGAATTCCAACTGGAAGTCCATATATTGCCATTCCTCAAATTATATTGCCAAAAAAGTTGTCCAAGCCCGATCATGTAATTCTCGGAATTATATTCCAACAAGAAAACCTTTTTTTCTAGATCGATAAGTAATGGATACTGTAACTGACCGTCTCATTCAGTGGTACGGTGTGCTTAGGGATGCTTTCGCATCTGAGGAAGTCATCGGGGATATTGGAGCAAGACACCATCGGACCCAGTGGGTACTCTGCATCCATAGTTCATTATCAACCATCTTCTATTCCCATAATGAATAAGTTCTGGGTAAATAGATCTGAGCGAGAGTATCACGAAAGCAGGACAAGCCCTTATCTCTCTCCCCCCCCCCTTCCCCTCCCTCCCTCACAAATCAATTCTTGGATTCAAACTCACGGGCGATGCCTGGACGATCAACATCAGAAGGTAGATTCATAATCATCTCTCGCATCAATGGATTATCCACCCTCGGATCAAAATCTATATCCCGTTGAGAGAAGTACACTGACTCCTGCCATCGATCCATCAATTAAACGTATCCGTAAAACACATCAGATGGAATACATATTTATCTGGAGTACCGAAAATTAGAACCATTAATTTATTTTTGACAAACAATTCTGCTTCAGAAGAAAAAAATATAAATTGCTGTCCGCTCTTCAGTTACGATCCCGCTCATCACGATCATATACTAACTAACCTTGGCGAAAGTGGGTAGATCAGAGACTGCATATGCAGCCAGTGACACTTCCACCAACCAGTGAAATAGGAGGATGGGAATCATCTGCATAGTAGGAAGATAGTACAGAGATTTGAACGAATCGGAATGTTCGAGATATAAGAAACCGACTTAACGGCTCAATCAACTTCATATACTCAACATATGTAGTAACATCAATCTTTACTTACATTAAGATTAAATCCAAAACGAATGAGAGAATACCCAGAAAGAGCGATAACAAGATTACGTAACATCGGCACGGGAGGAATCGACAAGTAAGAATAACAAACATTCGGAAAATATATTCTATCAACATTAATAAATGGGAGTCCCTTCCCTCCTCCTTCCTCTCCATCTCCTCTTCATTCTACTTCTTCATAATTTGGACCACATCCTCATGGGCGAGAAGATGGGTGATTCCCACTCGTTGTGGAGAGAACTTCGTACTCGTTCCCCACACGATCGCGTATCTGCAATCGGATACCGTAGTCTACGTCGATCGATACTCTCTTTTCTACCGTATTCTACCGTTCTACCTCTAACCAGTGGCGAGTTCAAAAGGGTGAATTGTACAGCCTGCCCCGAAATTTTCGAGAAAAAGATTGTCGGGTTGCCCCGAAATCTATCGGTTAGCCCATCCTTAGCCTGGGCTAGCCGCAAAATCGCCCTCCAACCGTTCGCCCCCCCCCCCCCCCCAAATGGAAACCTAGACCTTTCCACGCTCACCAGTGATCCCTACCGTACTCACTTGAATTGAGCCGCGAGTGTTCGATGGAGTGCATGGCAGGCGTGTTTGATAGTGGCCCCTCGTCGCAGGATGATTCCGTCTTCCGGACCTGAGCGGTTCACATTTAAACAATCAGTTCAACATCTAAATCACAATTTTTTTAATCGATAATAGGTCAGTGAAAATCGAGGCTCACCCAAATCGGGTGCATTTCCGGGTTTCTTCGTGTAGATTCTAACAAGTGCGAGATAATCCCAGATTTTCTCGAGGAGATAGTCCATGTTGAGATCCATCTCACACGAGATTACAATGTGGTGCGGCTTCCTGATCAAGACAACTCATTCCAAAACCATCCCAATGCCAGTAGGTCATGCTTTAAGTGATTAGGAGTGGCTACGCTATTAATCTAATAGACTGTCAAATTGCCTCTTCTAGGACTACTTATATATGTTTTTAAAAAATAACCTTGCCAATCGGTCGATTTCCTCAATGGAGATCTGATCGATCTTATTGTAGACGTACAGACAGGGAAGATACACACGATTCCCTTCCAGAATATCTATGAACTCGTCAATTCTGGAAAAAAACACGATAAACAATACTGTAATGGGCTTTGATGAACTTATGACTCAATACATTCATCCCTCTGATAATAAAATACCTTCCCCCCCCCCCCCTCTCACTTACGTGCAATCATCTCTGAAGATGACATCTGCATTGAATATCTTGTACTCGTGGAAGATGTGCATGATGAGCTTCTCATTGCAATGAGTGAGGGGGACGGTGTTCGTGAACTTGACTCCACCCACCTGAATAGAGGAGAGAGATCTGCACTACTCAATCCAGATCAATCATATCAGACAGGGGCATTTGGATATAAAGATAAGACGAGGAATGACAATCTACTGACTTTCTTAATCTTCACATAGATATTGGGTGGCTTCTTATTCAATCTGATTCCGACTGTGTCCAATTCCTTCTCCAGAAGAGCCTTCTGGATCTGAAAAAGGTTCATTCACATTTCTCCATCTATATGTCTCCCTTCAGTTAGCGCACTATCCATCAATATATTCCCTCTATCTCATCATCTCTAACATACCTCTCCCTTCCCAGCATCGAGCATCATCAGGATGAGATCGGCAGTCTTGGCCACTGAGATTACTTGACGACCGCGACCTGAACATACGTAGTCTTTGATGTTCAATTTGATTTTTACAGGATATTACATCTTAGCAAACTCGCAAGTGAAACTGTTTCCAGCAGTTAAATGGAGAGAAAAAAACGCACCCTTTCCCTGAGAAGCGCCCTCAATGATTCCGGGAAGATCGAGTAGTTGGATGTTCGCCCCTTCGTGCTGGAATACTGTATTCAGAGTGGTTACGGTAGAATGGAAAGGGATACCGTACATTGATGACTCCGGGGATGCATGTGAGAGTGGTGAACTCGTAGCTCGCCACCACTGTAATATAATGATCATTCCAACTCATTTCAAATTCTGAGACTCATTCGCCATTAGAGAGAAGGACTGAATGACCGACCTGATTCAGTGTTAGTCATTGCCGAAAGGAGAGTCGACTTTCCCACAGACGGGAAACCCACCTGGAATAAACTTCATTTCAAACGAGTTCATGATATTAAATGCGAGTAAATGGGGAAGGAGTCTAGACTGACCATGGCAACCCGTGCATCTCCACTCTTCATCACATCGAATCCCTCTCCCTTCGCTCCTCCCTTACCCACTGGTTCCAGAAGAGACGAACGCAGTTTAGCTAGTTTCGCCTCAATGGAACCATTATATCTCTCCATATATTCTTAGTTAGTGATCAGTATCACTATAAATAGAAGGATTAGCTCACTTTGAGCAGACCCAGATGGTACTCAGTGGCCTTATTCTTCTGAGTTCGGGCCATTTCGGCCTCGATCTCCTTGATCTTCTCCACGATTCCCATGGTGGATACTGTAAGGAGAACGATTATTGATTGGTTAATAGGCACTTCGAAGATAACAATTGTGGACTCGAACCACTCATGAACGATCATTTTGGGTAAGGAAGGCTGATCACGGTTTATATGTTTAGAGGTCAGAGATCAATACGGCATACGGTACTCAAGAAGGAATGAACAATCAACAACGAATAAAACAAGAATCGCCCATTGGACTGCAAGTTATCACACTACTCTGACGAATATTGAAGTAAGAATTTACAAAGAGCGAACAATCTGAGATTAGGATACTAGTTAGATCAAGATTGTCTGCAGAAAATTTATTCGAATAATTCCTTGAGTGATGGGAGGTTGGTGTGTTGGAAGTCCAATTCCATTTCACTAAAGTCAGGTAGAGAATCGTATGCTCGTTCCACCTGGAATATACTTTCCATCTCCATCTACTTATATAATCAATCACTTGATCTAGATGGTTCTTCATTATTTTCTCTCGTTTCTTCAAATCTTCCATAATCGTATTATTTCGATTAGTGATCAGTTTAACTGTATCAAGCACTTCATTCAGATGATTCTGAAGATTTCGACGATCCAGAACCTGAACATACTTTTTTCTAATCGCTCTATACATTCTCGTACCTCATTGGCCAGACTGTCACAGTACTCTTTGCATAGAGGACCGGCCTCTTTCGTCCTTTCCAATATCGACTGAGCTTCCTTCTCATTCCTCACATGTTGGAGATACGAGGCATTACCTGTACTCTCAGGAAATTGAGCCAGTTGCGTCCTGTAACCATTCTCATTATGAATCATACATTTGAAGCGAATCGAATAAATGAAATGAGACATATTGAGACGTGATACCTAATCTTTTCATCGCTGGAAGGTGCTTTCTCCAGTCTCCTCAGTACCTCTGACATCTCGCGAGTCGCTCGTTCCAACTGTGTCAATTTCTCACTGTCCTAAATTAATCGTTCTATTTCAGAGTCACTGATTAGAATTATGTCCCATGAATTATAATTTATGGGACGACTCACAAATTCGGGTGCTTTCACCATCTTCTCTGGAGATTCGGGGAGAAGAGAAGTAGAAGGCCCTGCCGAGTTGCGTTTCAGACCGAGAGCAGACTGTGAATAAGATACATATTGGATAATCATGATGTTATGATGACCGCGTAACACTGAACACTGTTTTGATGACATAGTGCCACACGCATATAAATAGTGATGTAGTAAATGATGTACATGCCTAACAAGAAGTACCTCAAATCGATGAAGTTGTTCTCGTGAGAATATCCTTCGCGAGTCCCACACATCTACACATCGACTGACGCACTTATCGACTCCATCGTCCTGTGGATTCTTCCTTATGTGTCTGAAAGTGAAGGAATTGAGGGGAAAGTATATCAATATACTCACTTGAAGGCTGATTCGATTCGAGGGAAGAAGGCAGTGGTCACTTCACTCCCTTTCTTCCGCGAATTCTGAGAGACGTCATTCGCAACCCACACCAGATTTATTAATCTCTTCGATGTCTTCTCTCGGTACACTTCCTGGAAAATAACTACTTGAGAAAAAAAAAACAGAAAGAAGACAAGGATATAACGTACCCTCAGCCAAGTGTCGAAGATGATGTCCAAGTTCTGCGGTTTCGAGTGATGAAGGATCCATGCTGAGCATGTCTGAATGCTCTCAGGCTTCTCGTCCAGTCCTTGTAGCCTCTGTGTGATCTTTTCTTGAGTGAGCAGCGCCATCTGGAAAGAGTACGTAACTGACAGACAAACATGAAACACAAGAAACTGGCAACTTGAACTAGTAACTAGCAACTAGTGTGAGCTGCAAAAACATATCACGAAAGCGTACATTTCGAAACTGTACTATTTTTACTCGCGCATCGTTCCAGCGGACTAATAATCAAATTGTGACAACATAAACATAAATAATTACAATATTTACTTAAAAAGTCGGAAATTGCGTGAGGTCGGTGCGTCGGTGAAGTGTTTGTATCACAGCTACAGTTACGTAGTGTGGTTGTGCAATTTTAGAAATTATTATTTATTATCATTATTTGCGTTGTTGCTTATTAGTTTTCTATCTATAAATGCTCATATGCAGGTATGCAGGCCGACGACGTAGTGTGGCAAGTCATAAATCAGACGCACTGCTCCTACAAAGTCAAGTAAGATTCGCTTTTTAACCGTCTGTTTCCGCACGTCAATCTCGTGATTTCAGGACCAAGAACCATAATTTCTGCAAGAATGAGTACAATCTGACGGGTATATGCAATCGTGCGTCCTGTCCGCTTGCGAACAGTCAATATGCAACTATCAGAGAGGAGAATGGTTAGATCTTTTCTCTAATTCACCTGACATTAGCATCTTCCTTTAAGGAGTGTGCTACCTCTATATGAAAGTGATCGAGAGGAGTCATTATCCTCGCCGATTGTGGGAGAAGGTCAAACTGTCGAAGAACATGCAAACCGCTCTAGATCAGGTGAGGTTTCGTTACGGCTCATCTTTCCATAATATCAATTCAAGATCTCTGAGAATCTTCTTCATTGGAGTGAGTTCGTTCGTCACAAATGCAAGGCGAGATTGATCCGCATTCATCAGTATCTCATTAGAATGAGACGAATGAAACTGAAAGCCAGGTATGCAATTTTGTGAGGCTTAATTGTGATTTACTCCTCATGGATGTAATAATTAAAATATATATATTAATAATAATTTCAGACAACAGAAGGTAATAACACTTCCTCGTAAGACGGAGCGAAGAGAGAAGAGAAGAGAGGAGAAGGCACTCATCGCTGCCAAGTTGGATACTGCCATCGAGAAGGAACTACTCAATCGACTCAAGTGAGGGCTCATTTCTTTGATTTATTGTCAGTTGACATATTATCATAAAACAAATTAATGAGATTTTTGCAGGCAAGGAACATATGGAGACATCTACAACTTCCGTCAGGAAGCATTCGAGCAGTTGTTGGATGAGCAAGAGAAGGAGATGGAGAGAGAAGTGGAGGTGGAGGGAGAAGAGGTATACTGATAATATATTTATAGACTGGCGTTTCGATCAAACACATGGTTAGATACTTTAAAACTCATTTTCTAGTATCATATATTCTAGGGTGGTGAGCGCCAGTTTGTTGAAGACTTCGCTGAAAGTGACGAGGAGGGAGAGGAAGACATTGAGGATGGTGAGCATTTAGGATTGTGAATGTTTAAATATATCAAATAATAACAAGTGACATGGCAGGCGGTCACTGGACTCCTCCTGATACGGATGAAGAAGATGAGGATGAATCGGATAAAGACGAGGAAGAAGATGGAGATGGAGTAAGGATGATGCATCTAGAGATTGGCCCTTGGTTGAAGATGGGGTTGTATTCGTATTTCTGCAGGAGATGGAGGTGGATGAGGATGAGGAAGAAGATGATGACGATGAAGAGGAGAGTGATGAGGAGGTGAGTCGATAAGATGAAGAGATGATGGTAGAACCAAGATGGTATGACTAATTCTTTTCCATTCCAGCCAGTTGCTCCTCCGAAGAAGTCGAAGGGAGGCAAGAAGGATGCTAAGGCCAAGAAGGTAACGATTAAGTTTTATATATTGCAGTTATCGGAATATAAGCTATTGATACAGTACCTTGATAGGTTGATTTCAGTCTAAGCTCCTGGCTGCACCCAAGAAGCGTCACATCGAGATTGAGTATGAAGAGGAGGCAGCCCCCAGAAGGAAAGTCAAGAACTGAGAGGGGGATCAACCCACGACTTGTTGTGTTTCACTGCTTTTTACCGTTTATATATCCTTATTATTCCCAATTGTTATCCTTTTTATCTCAATCGTTTGTTCCCCGCCCTTCCGTTATTAGTTCGTGCTGTTTCTGTTGTTTGGTTGTTACATGTTGGAGAATGTCGATCGATAAAGATGTTGAATGGATTTTTCCATGACTATCTCAAGCCATATCGGTTCGAGACCGTTTATACTACTTCTGTTATCTTATCTTTTTCATCTCCGTTATAACATCCCCTTCAGATGAATTCTGGGTTCACATGCATCGCTTGTCGGATGATCTTTGCCTCGAACGAGCTGCAGAAAGCTCACTACCAAACGGACTGGCACAGATACAATCTCAAGAGACAGGTTGGTCAAGTCTTATGCATGATTGATACGGTAGATCGATCGTGTAGACGTCCATGAAAATTTTTTCGTTCATAAAACCATATTTGAACGAATATGTGTATTTCAGACGGTGGGTATGGCTCCGATCTCACTCGAGGAGTACGACACCAAAGTTGCCGTATTCAAGCCTGCTGCTGTAAGCATTTTCTCATCAAATAAAATAAGTGCTATATGTCAAGTTTCAAAAACATAAGCAAGGGAGTATATTTATTGGAATATAATTCTAACTAAATCCCTTATGACACGACTGGATTCAGGACGCAGAATCGTCTTCTCTCTTCTGTACTCCTTGTTCCAAGTCTTTCTCCTCCCAGAATACATACGACAACCACTGCAAGTGAGTCCAATTATAAACTCCATCCCGAGTGAAGTGAAAATGAAGGGAATTGGTTCCGAGAATGGATCAATGGATAATGTGTAGGTCAAAGAAGCACGTGGAGGAAGTGAATAGAACGAAGAAGAAAGGACCTCATCAACCGAGAAAGGTGAGAGAGGGGAAGGGATATTGACTGATGTATAGAATTGAATGGGTTCAATTGAATATCATGTTTGGAATGTGCTATGAAATAATTATCACATCAAAATCCCCGTCGCAAGATACCTGGTCGTGGCTGCGGAAGGAATGCTCCTCTCCCTGAAACCCTTCCCGCTACCGTACTCCAGACCGGCCCCGCTACCTGCCCCAAGATCGATGCTCGTCCCAAGGGAAACCCTCGACCTACCAGACCCCGACGAGATTCAGTCTATTCATCCCAGATGAATCAGGTTTCCTCCCGTGACAAGAATGGCAAGAAACCTCATCGTCACTTCCGACCTACCCTCTCCCTCTCCCATCGTCAGACCCCTCCCCCTCTCTTCCCTTCGACTGGATATGGATCTTCCCCTGTCCCCTTGTTCAATCCTCTCTTTCCAGTATCCGTACCCAAACCCATTCATGTCTCACCCGTTCGCTCAATACGGAGTTCCCCCCCACACTAGCCATGCAGGGAAACTATTAACTGCTCTCCGGTCACACACTAACACAAACGCAGTCAATGACTCCTCCTCTCATTCAGATGCGCGCCACCCCACTCCCACTCCCTTTCCTTTCCCTTCACCCCCCTCCCCCCTTCCCCTTCCTTTCCCTTCACCTCCTTCTCCCCTCCCCCTCCTCTAACTTCTCTTTCTTCTCCTCCATCTCTTCCTAGATCATCACTCTCTTACCAGTACTACAACATTCGCTCATTAGTCAACAAGCTTGACTCTTTCCGTTCCCACCTCTCTACCAAACCAGACATTATTTTCCTAACTGAAACCTGGCTCAGTAACAAGATCCCTTCCTCCCTTATCACTGGTTCACTTCCATACACCGTAATCCGTTTCTATAGGACATCCCGCGGAGGAGGTGTCTCTATCATCCTCCGTGATCACATCGCTTTTTCCACCGTATCCCATCCATCGACCGAACACGAGATTTCTTGTATTGATCTTTTCCACTCCTCCGCTTTCATCCGTTTACGCATAGTATACCGCCCTCCTATCTACACCCTTCCCAAGACCCTTATTGCTTGTCTTTCTGATCTTCATGCCTCCTCCTCTCATCCCATTATCTTTCTCGGTGATTTCAACTCTGATTCACTCAGTTCTACCCCTTCTCCTATTGATCGCTTATTTATTGATTTCATTCACTCAACTGATCTTTCTCATTTTAATGTGTTTCCTACTCGTGGTCTTAAATGTATTGACTGGATTATAGGGAATGATTCCTCCCTAGTCACTACTGTCTCAGCCATCCCCCCTTTCCCCTCCTGCGACCACTCCGGCCTGTCTTTCTCTCTTTCATCCCCCCTCTCCCCCTCTCTTCCCTCTAAGATTCGAGACTATTCCCGTGTCGATTATCCTGCCCTTTCCACACATGTTTTATCCATCTAATGGTTATCATTGTTCCATGACTGCCCTGACATTGACTCTCTCTACTCTCAGTTTTCATCCACCATTCACTCTGCCATTGACCTCTTTGTTCCATTCCGTACTCCTCGTCCTCCTTTCCTCTCTTACCCCCTCACATTGTTCGCCTTATCCGACGTCGAGACTCCCTATTCACTCAGATCCATATTCCCACTGTCAGGCCAATTTTTGATGAGTGTAGTAAGAAGCTTTTATTTGAGATCAATAAGTGGTCTCGTTACTCTACCCGTAAGAAACTCTCTCGTATTAATGATTTGTATCGTCATGTTTCATCTCTTACCAAACCCAAGCTTTCCATCCCCGAACTAGTCTCCTGTCAGAATGTACCTGTTTATGACAGTCTCTCTAAGGCTAACACCCTTGCTTCTGAATTTGCCACTCATTTCACCCTTGATAATGGCAACCTTCCCCCTCTCTCTTCCTCCCCAATCCCTCCCTCTCTTTCTCTATTCACTATTTTCCCTCATGTCGTTCACAAAGCATTACGTAAATTATCTCCCTCTTGCTCCACTGGCTATGATGGCATTCCCCAAATTATTTTCTCCAAATGTGCCTATGCTCTTTCTACCCCCTTGGCTGACGTTTTCAACCTTAGTCTCATCTCTGGGACAGTACCCTCTACCTGGAAACACTCCCTCATCATCCCCATTCCCAAACCAGGCAAAGACAGTAAACTCCCTTCTTCGTACAGACCCATTTCTATTATTTCCCCTGCTGCTAAGACCATGGAACGCATACTTAAAGACCACCTCAACAGTCACCTTTCCCGTTTCAACGTCCTCCCTTCTAACCAACATGGTTTCCGCTCTGGAGCCAGTGTTGTCACAAACCTTCTGACCTGCCATAATGACTGGACCATTGCTCACTCTAATAAACTCATCACTGATGTCGTTTATATAGATTTCACCCGTGCTTTCGATGTTGTTCCATATCCCAAACTCCTCGCTCGTTTATCGCATTACGGTATTCACGGTCACTTGCTTTCATGGCTTGAGTCTTTCTTATCTGACCGCACTTTCTCAGTCCGATTGTCCTCTGTCACTAGTGATTCGTTCCCCATTCTCTCTGGCGTGCCGCAAGGCAGTGTACTCGGCCCTATTCTCTTTTCCATCTACCTTGCTGACCTATCCCAAACCCTTTCCCGTTTTCACAATGTGACTGTACAATGCTATGCTGACGATGTCAAATTGTATGTCTCTTACAATAAGATCACCAAAGATAGTATCACCTCTGAATTTCAAACTGCGCTCAATTGTCTCTCTGATTGGACCAAACGTAATCAATTGTCTTTATCTGCTTCTAAGTGTACACATATTCGCCTAGGATCCAAACTGCCTACCCCTCGTTATCAGATTGATTCCATTGACCTACCACTTGATAATAATGTCCGTGATCTAGGTGTACAAGTTCACTCTGATTTGAAGAATTCATGCTCTGTTAAGACCCGTGCCCAAAAAGCCACCTCTAAGTTGTTTCTCCTTCTCAAAGCACTCCCATTCAATTGTCCCTCTATTCTCATCCGCAGTTACAAAGCCTATGTTCTCCCTTTGCTAGAATTTGAATCACCTTTCTGGAACCCGCACTACCTTAAGGACATAGCCACACTTGAAAAGGTCCAGCATACATTCACTCGTCAAGTTTTCTACCGTTGTTTCCCTTCCTCTTCCTACCCCTACACCCTCCCCTCCTACCAAGACCGCATTAAAACCCTTAACCTGCGCGCACTTACGGAGAGGAGAGTCATAGCTGATCTCTGTATGACACATACCATAATGACTGGTTCCTCTATTATCCCCCGTTCATCCTTCTATGTATACAAGCCCACTAGGGATAGAGTCTCCTCTTTCGGTATCAATATTGAACTCACTACATGTACAGCCAGATTCAATTCTTTCCCTGTTAGATCATCTCGAATGTACTCTCAATTATCCGACTTTATTCGTACCGCACCAAATGTCAAAATTTTTAAACGTCTAGAAAAACACCCCCTCATTAAAGACCTCTCTCAATCACAACACTAATTATCTCCATAATATTATTATATTCATTTTCTTGTTTCGTATTTAGAAGAAGACTGCTGGATCAGTTGTGGGAGAGGAGAAGGATGAGAAGATGGAAGTGGAGGATAAGAAAGAGAAGGAGGACGAAGTGAAGGTGAGTAACCACTTCACTCCATTGGAATACTCTAGAGTAAAATTATTTCATGTGCTTGAAAGTGATTGTTCGAATGTTCTAGAAAGAATACACTATTGATTACCTAAGTTGTTTATTTGCTATAATTTTGTTGTTGCAGGCAGAAGATGTAAATGAGGAGATGGAGGACAGTGACAGCGAGAGTTGGCACACTGATAATGGGGAGGAGGAGGAGGGAGAGGATATCGATCTCAATGAGACTGAGGTATGCCATGAGATGAGAGTGACTATCAATTGAAATAAAAATGAAGGGTAGATGATGAATGTATGGAGACAGAATCAAAGAGTACTAGTGTGTGATCAATGTATCTACAGGCCCTTCCCATCTCTTGTTGTCTGTTCTGTCACAAGGAATCGTCGTCCCTCGAATCATCTCTCGATCACATGAAGACCCGTCACGACTTCTCCATCCCCGACAAACAATTCTGTATTGATGAAGAGGGACTCATGGAATATCTCTGTCTCAAGGTTAGATCTCCCTTCTATATATATCCTTCGTTCAATGATATTTTAATATTGGTGGGAATATGATGAGTGTAGGGGATGTTACAGTATCCATGGTTGTTGATTGGAGGTGGGAGCGGGTCGTATGTGTGTGTTCTGTCCCGAGAGACGGGCTGGATTCCCCTCGATCGACGCCGTCCAACAACATATGGTGGCCAAGCAGCACTGCAGGATAGACAGAAGTGCAGAGGCTATGATCGAATTGGCTGACTACTATGACTATGAGTGAGGAGAGGGGGGGGGGGGCAGACAGATATGGACTGTGACTATTGCAGAGCCCTCGCCGAAGACATTGAATCGAAGACGAGCGGCAATTCGGATGATGATGGATGGACACTCGTACTCCCTTCTGGTCTGATTCATTTGACAATTTATGTCTAGAAATGTGATTTTGAAATTCATTGATAATGTCCTTAATGCCTCTAAATGATTGAGTGATAAGTGAGAGTGTTATCAGGTTCTAAGATCGGTCATCGTTCTCTCCTTCGATTCTATCGTCAACATCTGAAGGGAGTGGACTACGATGGAAAGAGAGGAAGACTCGCCATTGAGAAGGCAAAGGGAATCTACTCGGCACTCGCTTGGACTGGATGTTCAGGTGAGATAAACTCATTCCCATTGTTCATCCTGTTCATCCCAATAAGGATAAGTGGATACCCTCCCCCTCCCCTCCCTTGATGATGTACTAGGTTGATGCATAAGTCTTTACCGATTTTACACTTGGAGTTTCTGACCTGTCCTGTCTTTCCTATTTGCATCATCAACCCCTGGTTTTTCATAATCGATGAGGGCTTGGATACTGTCTTTAGCGCACACTATGCCATCCCTGTCCGATCCTTAAGACGGAGAGAGTGAAAGTCCAAAGAAGCCCTGACCAAAGATGAAATCAGTTATTTATTTCGTCAGTGCGTGAACAGAGATAGGCTCGAAATTAACATGCATTGGTGAAGTACGATGCATGGGGAATACAATAACATCAGTGCGAAGTAGCAGCCTCGTAAACCTTACTCAAGACATGAGCATGAAATCAAAACTGATGATGATGCCGTTGGTCAAAACTAATTTATCTTACCATGAAGTCGGGATAATTGATCTAGATGTACCAAATACATTGCATTGAGAAGCACCTTGCCTGGTCAGTTCACGAAGCAATTTGCGAGGGAATCCAACTATCTTGAAAAGAACTGAGCTGTTGGTGAATTAAGGGTTCATCGAAACTCACACTTTAGACATTCCCCGTTCCCCCATGAAGCTTGAACACCCAATTTTTCATGGTTAACTGATCAAGCAACTCTTACCCTATCATTCATAAATTGGTGAGAAATAGGATATCGCTAGTTCTTGTGTGGATGGCTGACACCATAAACACCGATAGTCGCGTTTATCGACATTTTTGACTCGAATAAGCATTTTTGTCTTTCTCATATCTCTGGAAGAGGATGAGAAGCAGCTTGAATTTTTTTTCACCTATAATAAACCACCTTAATGTTCCAATAGAGCGCACTTGTGTATCGGTTCGGATCTGTGTTTTCCGAAGTAGGAAAAAATATCATAGGAGCCGTACGAAATCTAAAAGCTCGATATTCATTCACCTATAACTATGGACAAATTAGACCGAGAGCTCCGCTCTTCACGGTATCTGAGAGAGCGAATCTTAGACTACCACACGGTATAATGTGGCTTGGCAGGAAAAAAAGTGAGCTAAATACAATGATTTTTTTAAAGCTATATTTTTACTGACAAATTTATTTTAACTCAAGCCTATTTTTTTCAAGCATCTCAGCAGCACTACAAAGTTCAATGATATGGGGATACTGGCTGAGTATATCCCTAAGTACTGCTATGGGGCCTGGTCGTTGAGATTTTAGGGAAGCGAAATATACGAACTCTAAAAATCAAATATCACTCCAAAAATCGGTCAAGAATTTTGCATCAATCTGATATATAAATGAGTTAATTGTAGGTTCGGTAGCCCATCGTGTGGCTAAGGATCTGCAATTCGTGGCTCGAGTCAGAAGAAGATTCGAGTTGAGAGTGGGAGTGAGATCGAACAAACTATTCAAGTCCCAAGGAAGATATGGAGACAACTGAAGTCATTCCTTCCACTCTCCTCACTCTCCCTCCCACCCACACCATTCCCCCTATCATCCAATTGTTATCCCCCTATCTCCCTACAGAATTCCTATTGTTGGTTACCGTTGTTTTACCCATTGTTACATTGACAGTCCATGAATAGAAATAAATGGAGTATGTTAAGGAATAGTGGAACCAGACGTTTATCGACTGGGTCTCCCGCCCGCCATCGACCGTTCCTCCATCCCATCGTGACTTGTTATGGAGGGAAGAAGTGAGCGACGGAGGCGATCACAATCGAAGCGAAGGCCGAGACCTTCGGGGCCAACTTTCTTATAATGGGAGAATAGGAGGAATTTGGAAGAAGAGAAAACCCACCAAGGTCGTAGTTGCCCCAGAAGACCGCGGCCAGAGTGACACACGCTCCGATTGCGAAGATGCAAGTGAAATGGAGATTGAAACTGTGAGAGGAGTTGTCTCCTCATCCGGCAAAATATATCGCTTTCCTTGATAACCGAGGCATTACCTGAAATAGTGTAAGATTGGGAACCGAAATGGAAAAATATATTATGAAAGGAATGGAGTGACTCTGAATGGATAGAGATTGATCTACCTCTATGAGACGATGAATAAACGACGCTCCCATGTAGAGATAGCCTTCTTGGTAGATGATATATAGAAAGTATCTGAATTATATTGTATTTGTGAATCTAGAGAGATCTATGTTATGCTACCATCTCACTATTCTCGATGTTGCCTGAAAGAGTTGAGATAGTCTAGGAAATGTAGAATCCTTCAAATGATTCACGATGTTGACAGCTATCTCTTTCCTGAGATAGCTGTGTACTAAGTAGAGCATAATCATAAATTAGGAGAAGAGGGCCAATAGATAGATAGAGAGATTGAGAGAGAAAAATACGAGAAAAGAATCTCACCGTAGATATCTCAAAAGTGTCTCTCTGATAGCTCTACTGGTAGCTTCAATCTCAAACATTTATCAGAAGCATTGTCCAAAATCAAAGACATTAGATGTTAAAGGATCTATGAAATTCTAAAATGAATGTCTCAGAGAAATAGGTGGGAATTGAGAACGACACAATGAGAGAAGTGGGTTTGTAAGTAGAAGTGGCTGGTAGATAAAGCGAGTCTCAGTGGGCGGAGTCTACAGAGGTGGGAGAAGAGATTACTGTAGAAGGAGAGGACAAGGTGAAATAAAATATCCACTATTTCGGTATCTTCGATTCTCTCATCTTTGTTCTCTTGTCAGTTGTCACTGCTCCTTTAACCACCAACTATCAAAGAGGGGAAATGGAAACAATTGATATGCCTACGAAAAAAATGAAACGACAAATTCGAAATTATCTATATGGAGGAAGATACTGTGCATGATCAGGAGATATCAGAATTGAGTCATCGTCCAGTATATCAACAGTAGGCATTCCCCATTCGTCCATTTCTCACTCTGCAATTCCTTTCATATTTTTCTCTCCACCTATTTTTATGAGTTTCAATGAGATAATATTGGAATCTGACTCCTCAATGGTCTCCCCTCTGAGAGTGTGAGTTACCTCTCTTTTCCTTTCACTCTCATCAATCTCCCTCACTGTGGGCTTCATCGTTACCCTAATGTCCCTTATGAGTAAGCCCCCCCCTCCCCCCCCTCAAAAAAAAACTCACATTTGTTAAAATAGACCAAATGTGATCCAATTAAAAACAGTCAGCTACAAGGGATCCGCCAGGCCATATCAGTACTACATCTTCTGTTCTTTCTGTTCTTTCTTTCCTTGAACATCCACTTCTTCATTCCAATTTTCTTAAAAATTAGAAAACGCAAGATTGCTGATGCGGAAAATTTTGATCAGATGGGACCATTAAACTTTAAATAATCATCTCCCTATCTCTTCAGTGAAGGTTTCCCAATGGTTCTTCGATTGATGTCGTTCTCTCTGATCTTTTCACCCTAATCTGTCTCTCAATATCTCCCCATTGTTCTGATTAGGGGGAGAGTGGCGATAAGGAGAGAGAGAGAGAGGTCTACCGTGTGAACTCTGTTAGTCATTAGAAGATATGATGATATTTCTAGATGGGATCATTGGGAGTTAGTTTGTTAACAACCTTTCGAAAGATTCACTGCACTACATCTTTTGATTCAATCCAGAATATGTCGACCATTCATTGCTAGAACGTGGTAGATATATAAAAAAATAACTCGAAATAATCTAAATTGCAAAAGAAAGTTTGTTTTCAGAATGATGTCATCGTCATCTCAGAATATTCCTCTTCCCTCTTCACTTTTCACTCCAAATATTTTCACAAACATTTTTGTATAGTGTCGTTAGTGTGTTATAATCGAATGACGATACTCGATGGCATCTCGACCTCCCCCCCTCCCCCCTCCCCCTCCTCTCCACCCTTCCCTCCTCCTCCCCCCTCCTCCCCCCCCCCCCCCCTTACCCCCTCCCCCTTCCCCACCTTCTCTATTCTCTGCTTCAGACCCTCCCCTCTTCCGACTCTTATCTCCATTCATTCACTCTTCGCTCCTCCGTCCAATCATGCGAGTCCAAAGTGAGTCTTTCTTTTAATTGTCATTAATCAAAAGTGATCTCTCGACCTCCCTTCATCCTCTCAATCAGTTCTCACCAATCTCCTAAACTCGATAGATTATGTGTGTGAGAGAGAGAACCATGCTCATCTAACAACCGCTCAAACAGTATTTCGTCTGTCTCTCTCATCTTTCCCTTCTTCTTCTCTTTCTTCCCCCAATTCATTCTCGCTCTTTCATTCGCCATGTCGACCACCAAAGTTATCAGTGGGTTTTCATTCTAGAATTTGATCTTTGATCTTCATGCAAATCGGATCACTCTGGGAAACTTAATCGTTGATCTTTGAACTCAGACTGATGAAGGAGCCTTGCTCTCTGAGTCTTTCTCACCCCCTGATCTTTGATCTTTGAGTGGTTGAGCACATGGAGACAGCTCTGAAGGAGGCTTGTGTGGGAGTGGCAGCGGGGGATGGAGGACCATTCGGAGCAGCCATCGTCAAGGAGGGAAAGGTCGTCGCCCTCGGACACAATATGGTATATCATCTATCGACTACTGACTCCCAATCCATATCCTCCCTCAGGTTCTCGTCAATAAAGACCCCACTTGCCACGCTGAAATCACGGCGATTCGCAATGCGTGCAAGGCCATGGGAGATATGTCCCTCGCTGGTGAGATACCGTACTCCATCAATCGATATCCTCACTGATCTACCTACCGTATCCTTCACCAGGTTGTGTGATCTACACCTCGTGCTATCCGTGTCCCATGTGCATGGGAGCCTGCCTATGGGCCAGACTAGATGCCATCTACTATGCAGCCACTTCCAAGGAGGTACGGTAGAGAGAGGAGTACGGTAGATGGAGAAGGAGTGGGCAATGAGGCTTCGATGGTGATCAATCATCGTTTCTTCTCTCTGGAAGGCATCCTCTCTCTTATCAGTGGACCTCTCAGGGTCACAAAGATGACGTCATCCTTCTCTTTCTCTCATTCTCTATTCACTTGTTTGCAGGCAGCAGAGGCTGGATTTGATGATGCCGAATTCCACAATTTCCTAAAGGTATCGTATCTCTGATCTACAGTAACCAGATGATCTTGGCAGAACCCAAAGTCTGACGATCTCCGATTACTGGAACACGTCCCCGTCACGGGAACAACCGCTCCCTTCGATATGTGGAATAAGAAAATGGATAGAATTCCCTATTGATCTTCCTAGTCATCGATTATTGGTTGACTGACGTTATGTGTCTCATCGGCCTCTCAGAGTACTGTACACTTCTCTCGTCCCAGATGTCTTCGAATCTCACCAATGAAATGTATCACTTTTATCTCCGATGTTCCACACAGTAATAAGTTACAGTATACCAGACAATAATGATGATCATTGGCAAATGAGTGCTGACGTAGAAGGAAATGGGAGAGTGATACAATACTCGATTCAACAACTGATTATGAGATTAGGCTAGATTATTAAAGGGTAAAGGGGAAATCATCGGATGAATAAAGTAGAGAGACCATTGCATGGAAAGAAGACAATGCCAACGTAATAAAGTATTCAACAAGATATAACACAAGAGTGACAACATTGCATTGGCAAACATACCATCAACATCTATACTCGAGCTATAATGACTATAATCAACAAAAGATCAATTTATGGTCTAGATACGATAGACTCAACCGATCAATCACTTCCTATAATGAGCATCTGCCGATCCTTGATGAATCGGAGTATCGACCGAGTTAAAATTCCTTCAAATGGCAAATATTTTAATCAATCTGTAGAGTATTATCTATCCGATTCCATCTCATCTATCATAGTAATTAATCTCGATTGATCAATAGACCAACCATGCTTCCCATAGATGAGACTGTATTGAGAGAGTGCTCTGAAGGCGAGAGTCTGTGACTTCACTCCCTCACTTCCATCTCCAGTCCTCAATTCATCCATTCAGTCTCTCACTCACTCCCTTCTCCTCGTCTATCAATAGTACACAAGTGCCACTATGAGTACTCAGTCCCTTGACCTACCCCTCCCCCTCCCCCTCCCCTTCTTTCCTTCACATGTCCTCCTTCCTCATATCATTCACGTGCTATCACACTCAATTGTCGTCACGAGGTCTCCTGTACTCACCAATGATATGCAAATGAGAGGAAGAAGGAGAGGAGAGAGGAGGGGGGGGGAAGGTGATAAGGAGAGACACATCAACATTATCCTTATACATTTTGATCTGTCTAGCAGTGATCACAATGCTGAGATCTTTGATCACTACCCCAACAGTATTGCAATGGAAGGGAGGGCGAGGGGGGGGGGGGGGTGGGGAGGGGAGGGGAGGGGGGATATGCCAACTACCTCTGATAGTTGGCGAAGTGTAGTAGTGCGAGTGCATGGGCAGTAGTGGCAGTGACTGGATCGATGGATGAATTGCGAGAGGAATACGCAGTGAGCAATCGATTGAGGACTGAGATACACTCTGATAGCTTCCCTGCAACATAACCATCATCATCTACAGTACTCTACAGTATGACTATCGTACCATCCTGAGCTGCGATGACTCCGACTATTCGATATGAATGAGAGAGGGAGACATCGAAGGGAGGAAGAATCTTCTCTAGTTGAGAAAGAGATCGAATCGCTGTGAAGTAGGAAGGCTGCTCGCGAAGGATTGATAGTAACTGAATAAGAGGAACATCAGCCCATCCATAGATCATCAAGAAATCAAAGATCAGACAGTATGACACATTGGATATAATGGGAATGTTCAGACTCGTTCAGTTTCATCATTCTTGGATGGATCAGATCCTTTCCATTCCTTCCATTCCATATCTGGGTGTTCTCTCTCGAATCGACACTCCGCACATACACATTTAAAGCCACGACCCATCAACAGCGACTGAAATGAGAAAGCCACCATTCATTATTTCATCGTTCAATTTTAAATATAGCTGTAGATTGAACAAATTATCTCATAGCACTAATGATGTCTAATGAACTCCAAAATGAATGAAAAGTTTAGATGAGTAATCACTCCAAAATGAATGTGAATGGAAATAGATCATACATCTCTCTCCATGAGTAGATGCATGGTGGTGGATGGTCCATAGCAGTCTGTCACTTCCTGCCCTGCCCTTATCCCTCGACTCACGAAGATCATTCGATTCTCGTGGAAACTGAAATACCATCCACCATATTTTCAATTTCGCCAAAATATTTCTCTAACAGTGGGATGTGATAGCTAAGGAAGGTACTCACTATCCGAATGTGTTTGCCTTGCACGAGTGATTGACGATGCTTGCAGTGGGGAAGAATCCAACAGCCAGAGGGACACCCGGATTGGTAGACCACCCACGACGGGGAGAATCACCCATAGGCCACAGAATACTCAATACCAATACCATTACACCTACAGCTTATCTATTTCCAGTCAGATATGTGACAGACAAAAAAAGAGATAAAAATGCTGACTCTTCCATCATTTCAGGCAGGACGACATCGAATAGTCCTCCAATCTTGGGGTCACTATCGGGATGAATGATTGAGTGAGCATTCGCTGGCACTCTCTACAATGCCATGTATAAATGAGGACTCCTTCATTCATATAATTTATTGTTATATCTTTCTTACCACTTCAACAAGGACACAACTTCCTAGTAATAAAATGGAATAACTGACAGCCATTACGAATTGTAGTGCATGGTAGAACAAGTTCCGTCGATCTGGGAGGGGCGCCCATTCAGGATGACGAGAGAGATTAGTTATCACCTGAGAGAGAGAAAAACAGTGGCCATTCGCCCTATTCAGAGATATCTCGCCCTTATTATACACTCAAATGAACACATGATAGAACGGAAATGGATCAAAGGGACCTGATCATAATGAGTCAGATATCCAACATGAATGAATGAACTACTCTTATTATAAGAGTCTTATCCAAATATAATTTGTTCTCAGAATGGAATAAGAAGAGAGTGTACCTATCTGACCTTCTCGAGTGCTTTGGCGAAGAATGCTCCCACTTCAGGCACTTCCATATCACATTTGGCAAGAGCAGCAACCGATAGAAAGGAACGAGAAGAGAATCCATGACGGTAGTCAGGGACGACTGAGGGGAAAGAGGAATAATTGATAGAGAAGGATTATCACACTCACTGTTATTCCTCACAGCTTGTACGATTTCCTCCACAGGGTACGATAGAACGATCCGAACACCGAATTCGAGCATACCGTATCTGAGAAGGATACGGTACTTGATATATAACAACTTAATTACAATACTCACTTGTTTAACTCAGCAATGGCTCCTTCTTCCCCTGTTCTAATCATCTTACATCTCTTGTCCACTCGACATCGTGCACAAAAACTCCTGAAACTCCATGTTTAGTTGTCTGACCACTGATAAAACGTTGAATGCATGCAGATAAAATAAATGTCGATCGATGTACTAACTTTTCGTTCTTCTTGAGAGGGGCCACGCAGAATTGGCATCGATTATCAGCGAAAGTGCACGTAACTCCCTCATCGACACATACTACCTTCAGAAGGGAGCGGATTCATGAATGGATAAGCGCCATCGACGAGACCCATTC
The DNA here is from genome assembly GCA_036245825.1 of Pristionchus entomophagus. Lineage (NCBI taxonomy): Eukaryota > Metazoa > Nematoda > Chromadorea > Rhabditida > Neodiplogasteridae > Pristionchus > Pristionchus entomophagus. The sequence goes on along the minus strand of BTSX01000003.1, from coordinate 16,013,895 downwards.
ACAACAGAGAACAGCCAAACAAGAGCTACTTGATCATTTAGGTGAATGAATGATATTGCGAGCTACATTCAACCATATTTAGAACAAGTAATTGATAGACGAACCTTTCCAGCGGGTATATCTTGAGTGGCTCGAACGAATCGCTGTCGTCGTTGATCAAAGGCGACTTCAACTGCAGCCGATAGTGCCGGATAGAGGGTGTTCCGCCCACGATAAAGATCGTTCTCCCTACTCACCTGCAAGAGAGATAGATCAATCAAAATAAATATTTAACAGAAACGTCGAACATTGAAACTAATATAAACACTTGAAATAAGGTTTAAAAGAGTCCAAACCTTTGCGAAACAGGTTGTTTCCTTGAAGAACGAATTGAGCTGATCCATGAGCCGCCTAGGGCGCAATCTCAACAACAAACAGCAATATACAACAGAAACAAGAACAAATACTTCAATGGACGATAGCTATCCTGTGTGCGCCAGCGTGCGACATACGGTACTCATTTCCATTTCCTGGTTGGAGCCGTGTGGGGCTTTGTTACAATAGGTTTTACTAACTTGGCATAGGTCTATAGTGAAATGTTCAATATATATCAAAAGAAAACAAGAATCTATCATGATTACATAAATAAACAATGAGATTAAATCAGTTTCAACGATTTCGGAGATTTCCAAAACGTGACGGACAGAGTGACCAATTGTTACTGAATCAGCCTCATCCATCACTTTTGTCTCTCGAGTCCTCTATCTTCCCTCTTCCCAATCACTCCTATGGCCTTTCTTATCCTCCTACCTCTCTTCCATCTCATCTCAGTCGGCTTTTCTGCACCAGCTAAGGTAGATCAATCCCCTCCCTTCTCTCAATCCAATCAGTAATCAACTCCTCAGTTGGGATGTGACGATCACGGAGTATGGCATGCAGATGGAGAGAGATGGCTGAGAGGTCACTACTTCCTCGTTGTCTGTTCAGATGGAAACATTCAAGTACGGTAGTCTACAGTACTTTTGTCACTCTACCACAGCATTCTGAGCCCAGCCATAGGGACGGCAGCGGTGTAAATAGATGAACGAAACAACTCACAAATTGGTGCGCAAATGGAAGCTTACCTTACCCCATTCCGACTTTTCAATTTAGTTTTTGCAAAATTATGGCAAAATATTAAGTAAAATGATAAAGAAAATAGGTGGAGGGTGCGACGCTTTGAGTCCAACTGGAGAGCATCGCATGTCAGTCTACTAATCATGCTATCGTAAACAGAAATCAAAAGAATATTTTTCAAACGCTTCAATAACTTACAATATCCTCGTCTCGTGCTACCAGAGTCACGAGGGATCATGGAAAAACAAAGTATAATTTTAATAAGTTCAATTTAACACTAGAAGCGGAATCACGGTTCTGACTACAGTGGTTCGTTGGGTCACAATGTTGTCCTGAAAGTTTTAAATCATTTGCTAAAAATGGGCTGTTTGTTCACGCCTCATTTTTTCTCTAAAAATCGATGATCCCCTTCTTAATAACATACAAAAAAAGATCGGATGAACAAACTGCCCATTTTTAGATATTGGCAGAAAACCGAATTCTTGCCGCGAAAATGGGCGATTCTCGCTGCTGATATTTCGTGAAATATTTTTCTAGCATTATTCTCATTTTGATAACTATTTTTTGTGCTGCAGAATCTATCGATAGTGTGAAAAGCTAGATCAGTCAATAAATTCTAAAAACACGTCATTTATTCGTAGCCTAGAGTGACTTCAATGTTGCGTATTACCTCTTCATGCCATGCTTTATATGCTTTCACTTTGTCCTTTCACTCATCCCAATCAACGAAACAGCTTGAAAAATTATAAAAATATTTTTAAAATGCTTCAGAAAAATATTAAAGGATTTGAAAGCCAAACTACGGTAGTTTGACGGGAAAGCGTCGGAAGGTGTAGCCAAATATTCCGGCTGCGGTCCCTACCCAGTCAACAATTTCACAAAGCCGTTTTCGAGGGCTCTGCAGATAATTGTCCCATCACGAAAACCCTGATTTGAATACCGTATTTTTTTCATGATAGTCGCTGCGGCCAACTGCATAAGATGGCCGATCTATTTTAATAAGTTTTAATCGTTTTATTTAATTTATATCGATTTAATGTATTATTTGTATTGCGCTATTTGGAGGCTACGCCTTTTGCAACCTGTTCGAACAATATTGTGCACAGTTTGAACTCTGAAAACCCCGATATCGGCCATTGTTCAGCTCGCCACTTGAAACAGTAGTAGGCGTCGTGGTTTTGTTATTTTAGGCGTGAATATGCTTCGATTTATTGCCCATTTGATTCGCTCAATATCGTATTCGTCATTGAGGGCAATTTCAGACCATCCCACCTACTCGGCCATGATCAAGGAAGCCTCCAGAAGATCGCCAACTACGAGCTGAACGGAAACAGGGATCGGTAAGTCGTGTTCAAACTTCAAAGTCTCGACCAGTTTCGGCGGGCACAATGTTGCGCTTTAGCCACGGGCCTTGCGAGTTCCCATTAGTTACACCAGTAGTATAAATATTAGCTATTCGCCTTATTATTTAATACCCTTCCCACCTTTCCATGACAAATTTTCGGGAATATCCGACATTCGTAATTACTAGTCATTGATTATTCTAATTTTATTTCCTTGCAGATCCACGCTCTTCTCCATGTGGATCTCCTCCGTGGAGTCAAGGCTGGTCTCATCACCCGGGCCAAGGGAACTCGAGCCTACGGATCCAAGGTGCGTTTTCCCTATTTTCCCCTAGACGTTACTGTTCCCTGATCGACTTTGAGCTCTCTTTTCTCTTTTTGACAACCTGTCTCGTCTGTTCTGACTAGTGATAGAGTGTGCTGAATAGAGAGATCACTATTCGATCTGGAAACGTAAATATGCACCGTCTAAAGTACTAGTAAATTATTATTAGTACTCTCGTTAGATACTCAAGCTATGATTATGCGTTGTATCTTGCAGCATCCTTATCGACTCTGTTCAGGTTGCCAAGCCCGCGACCATGATGCCGTCCCAATGAATGCCAAGAATGACGAGAAGAAGCCTAAGTCGCCCAAAAAGAAGACTCCCATAGGCTAAGAGCCTGCTTCCTAGCCCGAGTCTGCCCAGGAAGGCTGGAAAGGGCTAGGGCTGTATTCATCTTTGATTTAAAATGATAATAAAGATACTTTTATTTAAAGCAGTGAGTTGCTCCGAGGTTTGCAATAGAACCTCGGGAGCGCTCAGCATGAATTTTATGTCTGTTTTTTTTACAATGTCATGATTTTTGTCCGATAAACAATTATCCCGAAACACGGTGGGAGAGGCGGAGCAGTTGGTGAAACATCCTGACTGAATTGCCCAGTTTTGCATTGCACAGGACATCATAGGGGAAACCCGCGCCCGTCATCCTATCGGATAGACGCGTGGTGGGGACTGGGAAGGGGGACCCTGGGCTTTCTGGCATTTCGGCTCGTTTTGTGAACATTTAGAATGCTGTGCTACTTTCTAGGTACAACATTGTGTCACAGATGTCGGCTCAATAATTCCACTAGGCACCAAGATACACGTCGAGAATGGAGTAGAGGTGGCGCCAATAAGGCGATAGATCACAGTACTTCCCCATTACAGTATACCTGCATGGATGAGGAAAGCGAGAGAAAATCGGATAAAAATTACAAGGAACAAGACGTAGAGGTGATATTATTTCGTCTGCAAAGAATGATTCATGAGATTGAGGGATCGGGAGAACTCGGTTCGATGTGCGAAGACACGAATGATCTCGCGATCAATAGTTTCATGATCTGCTGCATCTCACGACGAATCAAGGGTATACTGTACTTCTCTTCTATCGACTACCCCTTATCCCTTGTCAGGTTGTGTTGACTTCTATGGAGACTGGGTGAAACAGGGACACTTCGTCACTGAGAATCGAGCACTCAAATTGTGTACAATTCAACCAGGAGGATTGAAGGGACGAATTGAGAACAGAGGTAGATCATGGATAGAGGAGCAAGAATCAATACATATTTAGGGTGTTTCAATGGAAGTAGAGATGATGATGTAGAGGAAACTTCGTTGCACATTGCAAAGTATACTGTATGGAGAGAAGGAGATATCGATCTGAGATGTGGAGATAATGGAATCGTCCCCTATAGGTGAGAGATGAGATGAGTGGAGAGAAGAGAGACATTCATCATCAGGTGTTATGTGAAAGAGAAGAAAGGGAAGGAGAAGCAATACTATGTGGGATCAGCGTGGATTGATAATAATGGAGACTTCAATATCTGTAAATAATCAATTTCATCAATAAAGCAATTCATGAACAATCAACAAACAACGAACTGAAGATACAACAAAGTCTAATCAACACTACTTGGAATTGGATGGGTATTCACCCTCCGTAAATCAATAATGCAGAACGATCGCTCATTTCTTGGCCTCCAAAGTGTTCAACCTCGCTTCTAGACTCTTCTTGAGGAGTTGATTGAGAAGGAGATTCGAGCTAGTGGAGGGAGTGGATACAACTGCTGGGAACGGATTTCCTGAATAGAAAGAGATTAACAAAATGGTGAAATAACTGACCCTCAATCTCGAGTACTCCGATCTCATATCTCTTCCAGAAGATTCGCTTATTCTGAATGTACTGTTCCAGTCTCTGGGCGGGTAATCGATAGAGTCCAGTGAATGGAGCAGGACGATCAACGAAACGAGGAGCGATCACCTCAGTATATATTCAATTAATTCCAAGCATTCATTCCGTCTTGATATTCAAAAGTTCATTACTCATCATCCACTATAATAAATTTGATAAATGTCATTAATAAATATGAAGTAAACATTTAAGAGTGATTGTCTTTTTTTACCTCAAACAACTTGTAATCCAACGCGGGTTCAGGCAGCCACCACTCGACCATCTCAGCAGTGTACTCATCAGACGATCCCTTCTCAACTGCCAGTTGAATCAACTGAAGAAAACACATAATTAATTCAATAATCAACCATCAATGTAAGAATAATTAGAATATTTCGACAAAAAAGATCAAAGATCAATTGTTCACCCTCTCCAGATATGGTCTCGCCTCGACTGCTCTATTCCACTGTAGTTCGGCCCTCTCTTCTCTCACCATACGAGTCACGATCTTGCGAAGGACCTGAGAGACGGATCACTCAGAGATAACCATTCCCTTCTGGCAATCGGATGCGCACATATCGATTCAGTCTCATTGTTCACCTCTAGTCTGGCTCTTCTATTGGATTCAATTCCATTGGTCTTCAACTTCTGGGGAATGTGTCCAACTGCTGCTTTGATAGCAGGAAGAGACGCATTGGAGAGAGGATGGGAGGAGAAAGATCGAGTGAGAGAGGAGAGACTTCCTCTAACAGACATCTCAATGTTCATATTCAATAATTCAACTTTGTTCGCTGTTGTTCCTTCCAGATATAATCAGAGCTCTCCTCACAACTCTTCTCACTCTCATTCAACACCATCACATGATTAGCAATCTTTTACTCCATTATTATTAGTGGATTTTGATGGAAAGAACATGATAAAACTGGATAATTCAAGCGCATGTATGCAGAGCTCGTGAGGGGAAGGATAAAACGAGGGGTGGGAAAGATGGGGGAAGGGGTGGAGGGGGAGGGGAGGGGAGGGAAAGATCAGAAGGTGGCACTCGGATTACACTGAATGGATACGGTAAGACTTTGTCTGGATATACTCAGAGGCAATCAATCGATATCGCGGGACTACTGTAGAAAGAGAGGGGAGATTGCAAGGCGCACTCGTGTCATACAAGATTGGCTATGTGAACAAGGAGATAGGGGGAGGGGATGGGGATACGGTAGGTAGGTAGATCAAGGAACGGGCTAAAACGGGTGTCATGTCCAATGCTGGATACATTGTGTCGTGGAGTGTGGACTGAAGACAAGACTGAGAGGGAAGGAAAGGGGGGAGGGAGAGAGAAGGAATACGATAGGCCAGAGGGAGAGGGAACGGGGTTAGGATAGAAGCACCGTAGATTATCAATTACAAGACACGATAGAGGGAATGGAAAATTGGAGTGAAAATCGGGATGAGAAAATGATTATAGATGAGACTAGTCGAGTGGATAAATACAAATACAAACGACTAGTCACACAATTTGGTATTTACAAAACGCGCTTCGAAGGGACGGTGGATACAACTGAGGCACAGAAGGGAAAGCAAATCCAAACCAGGTCGGTGAAATAAATCATTAGGGTATGTGAATAATATTAACATGACTAATGGTAAATCGGGTTTGTATGGCTAGAAGTGTGTCAAATGATTATCTACCAGAGAGATGGATAAAATTATGGGAATTGATTAATGTGAATGGGAATACAAAGACCGGCGATTTCTAATTATAACGCAATTGAGATGAAATGGAAGTGGACATGAGTGACATACAAGGGACTGATACACTGTACTGATCAAGAACTAAAATTACAGTAATGAGATAAAGAATGGATCAATAGAGGTAGATCACTACGGACTACTGTATGAGACTACTGTTATATCAAGGGTATGTGTGTATGATGGAAACAATTACAGCTAGACTAATCGACAGATCTACAAGGAGATTTGTAAAGAGAAGAGGTAGGAGGAGAGGAGGAGAGGAGGAGAGGAGGAGGAGAGGAGAGAGGGGAGAGGGGGGATCTAGAATATGCTCTCATAGGATCGGACCATGGGATAGGAGGGCGATCGATCCAGTCTCTTCTTGGGCAGATTGTTGAGCATAGTATTGCATGAAAGGAAAGACGGTCGATCGGAGGCATTGAAGGACCAGCATCGCATGAGGATGTCCTCAAAGGGTATCATTAGGGAGGGTCAACAACGGGATCAAGGGCATCAGAGGGAGTTACTATTCCATTATCCATATTTCTCCTCCAGTTGACACTAGATACTTCTGACTAACCTTCACTTCTCTGATCGTGGCTACATTGTGAAGAGGGGCGGTGATTCCCTTCCCGACGGAGTAAATGATGACATCGGAGGGATTGGAATCGAAGGGAATCGACCAAGTGATCAACTCGTACCAGATTGTACTGCAATCAACACACATTATTGGACACTTGCTGCACAATACAAAAATGAATGGGGAATAAAGTGTGGAGAGTGGAGAGAGGTACCCGAATGAGAATACATCCGTCTGCTGGGAGAAGGAGAGTTCTCTCAAGTCTCCTGCTACCTCCCGAATCAGTTCTGGTGCCAAATACGCCAACCAATGCTTAGGGACCACCATAGAGTTATTCCTGCAATCGATTCATTCATTGATACCGTATCCCCATTCTACCGTATACCTCTTGGGATAACGAAGGCGCTGCATTGAGAAGAGACCGAGATCAGTGATTACTGCCTGCAATGGAGAGATTCACTTGGAGAAGAATAATAGAATTAGAGATCCCCCATGACCTCCCCCCTCCCCCTCGCAACCCACATATCTAAATAGTAGTAGGTTACCCTCTGTTTGCTCTCAATGAAGATATTCTTGGTCCTTAGATCCTTATGGATGATCTTCTTCTGATGGAGATACGAGACTCCCTGACAGATCTCAGTGGCGAATTTGATGGCAGACGCCATGTCCACTCGTTCCGGATTGGGACCGTGGAGGATCGAGTAGAGGGTGCGACCCTGATAAATCACAATCATCCCTCATATAATCCATTCCATCTCCACCATCCACTCTCCCTTCTCTTCTCTCTTCCCTCACCTTGCACAATCCCATGACGATTCCTAGACTCGAGTGATCGAGGCAGTATCCCAGACAGAGGACGATGTTGTCGTGACGGGTATTCTGAATAGACGTCTCTCATCCTTTCTTTCTCTCCCCTCCTCACCTTGAAAGAGGCGACTTCAGCCTTGAAGTGTTCCAGTCTGTCTTCATCCTCCACATGGTCCATATTCAGGAATTTGACGGCCACATCTCCGAAATGATATCCCCTCACCACCTGAAGCAAGGAGAGGATCAACCATGACGTCCCCTCTCCTCTCTCTCTTCTCTCCCATCTCACCGATCCGAATCGTCCTTTTCCTATCAATTTGTTCCTCTTGAACTCGATCTTGCTCAGTGGAATGGTCACCTCCGACCAACTATTCTGCAACAGGCACACATTCAATCATTTATTCATTATTTCATCCTAATTACGTACAAAACACATCCATAGGAAAGAAGACTCACCTGACTGGGTCCTCTGATGGTGAAATTATTCCACTTGTTCCTATCCCAATTGTGTCCTCCTGGTGACAATTCTGCCGATATCGAACCATCGCCCTTCAGTCAATCCATTTTATTCCTTTCGTCTCTCCATCCCCATCAACAGTCCACACATCACTCCATCCCTCCATCTCTCCATCACTTCTTCACTACTCTACAATTTCCTCTTCTTCTTCTTCCACTCGACACGTGAGATTCCATGGTACACTCCTTCTCTTCCTTCTCCTCCCTCTCTCTTAAACCACTCCACGCTTCCCCATTTGACAAATAGTAGCAACAGTATGTTCAAACAAACAACTTCTTTCACTATCACTATTACGTCATCACTAGTCTGACTACGGTGACCTAATGGAGATGGATGGAGATCAACTCACATTAGATCCCTGACTATCCACGATCTGGCTCTCTCTCTCTCTCTCCTCATGGCTCTGCTTGATAGTGCTCTGTGAGTCTTGAGATCCAGTGAGATCGATGGCCACTCCACTCGTCCCTCCAGACTCCGTAACCTCGTCACTGCATCAACATACATCCAATATCACCTAGTCATTCATATGACTGATCGAGACTATGTAATCTACACCAAATGGATAATGGATGGCATACGTGGAGGCGTGGAGTACGATATCGGGCACTTCGGGGACGGAATCGGGGAAGGTGAAGAACTTGCCACGATCCGAGGCCACTGCCGATCTACACATACCCGGCACGAAGGGAGAGTGCTGAGCACCCGCTGCAAGGAGAGAGATAGACAGACTCATTCCCCCCCCCCCCCCCCCCCCCATCAAGGGAGAGACTCACGATTGGCCATGGCAGGAGTGGAGGGGGTGGAACTGTTTGTGGATGAGGAAGAGTCGAGGATGGCGGCATTATCGGGATATTGGAAGGCAGGCTCATGGAGGGAACGAGACGCCGCCATCACATTCGCCGATTGGGGACCCATTCCCCACGTGTCCTGAGAGGCAACACTCTTTCTATCCAATCCACTCCTCCTGTCAACACTATCTATGCAAATCACCCCTATCAAGCAATCGATACCGTATGCTAATCGAAGATCCTCCTATTTGCATGATCCGCTACGTGGGGAGGAGAACACAAAGTACTGCGATCAATTGATCACGAACGTTGATTCAATGCCCATATAGTCTACCGTATTCCTACGATTACTACAGTACTCTCTACCGTATATCATATACTCACAGCATTTCCGTGTTGAACGAGTGTGTCGAATAGGGATCGAAGATGGTCGGGAGTGAGGCCGCACGTGTTGCCCGTGTGAGATTTGCAGTGAGTGTGCACCTACAATACATAAATTACAAAGATAAATAGCAAACAAACTCATCATATTAACGAGTAATTGAAATTTGCTACCGTAAGATTGATCATTGATTTATTCGATTCTATGTTAATAATGATGCGTCCATATTTCAAAAACCATCGATAACATCGATATTTTGGCATGAATCGACAATCAGTCCTTCTGGGAGACACAAGGGACTGGACTGACCTTCATCTTGCAACTCTTGCATTTCTCCCATGAATTGAGGAATCCGAATCCGAGTGGTCGTTGACACAGAGCACACAGATGCTCCGTCAATCGATAACTGAGAGGAACGGAAATCATTCAATGGATAAATATTGCTCCATTATGTCACATCTTTCCTCTACACATGATCATCACAGATCTCGTACACTTCAATCTACTTTAATCGGCTATTCTCTACCTCGTTTCCACTTCATTCCGCATATCCAATTCCAGAGTTCTTTCAATCTATGCTGCCCACTACAACTTCTTATTCTCTCCCCATTATTATCCCCTAATATCCATATCCATTTTTGCTGATATGACGTCAATTGAGGGAAAATTGAGAAATTGGGGGGGGGGGGGGATAGATCAGAGAGAAGGAAGTGATCATACAATTACCCCCCCCCCCCCCCCGCAATCCAGAAATAAACAATGGGAATGAGAGTAGATGAGAAGGCATACCTGAAAGTGCTCTTCCTTACCCACACATGGGGAATCTCATGGTGGAATCGAGAAGCCTTCGGAGATCGAGTGCCACAAGTACCTAAGAGGAGACAATCATAAAGACTCTCATTTTAGTTAAACAATCATCCTCACTTAGTATTAATAATTCCTATTTCTAAGTTAATTCATGTATAATAGTCTCTCATCTCGACCTTTGCCCACCCTTCTCAACCCTCTCTCCTTCTCTTCTTCTTCTCATCCTCTCTCACTCTTCTCAGTCCCTACCTTCTCTGTTCTCTAATTTGATTGTATGACGATACTCTCAAAGGACTAGATGCCCTACCCCCCCCCCCCCCCCCCTCTCCTCTCTTGACCTACCAAAGTGCATGGTAGTACTCTGGGTAATTCCCCTCAATCTTCCAGGTGGAACAGCCCCTGGAGAGGCAGCAGTGGCAGTGGTTGTAGTTAGATTGAGGGGGGAAGGAGGACAGAGAGTGGACGAAGTGAGGGACGAGCAATGCTCCCTCCCTGATGATGTTGATGCACATCTCAATATTATTATTTTTTTAAATTAAAAATATTTTATATCATAAAATGTGTCGTACAAAGGATCCGATTTTTGGTCTTATCAAATAAATATTATTGTTGGTCGATTGTGTCTAGACTAGGGAGTGGATCGACGCCTATTCTAACACAGAGAGGAGAAATCAGTAGAGGAGAAGAGAGGAGAGGGAAAGGAACTGGAATAGACGAGGGGGGGGGGGAGAGGGGCAGAGTGATACTCTCCCCTCTCTAATCACAACATGGGTAATTAATCACACTATTCCCGTCAAAGGACAATCACATTCATCACTCCCATATGATATTGGGGAAGGACTATCCACGTTGATTAGTACTCTCTACTCCCCCCCCCCTCACTCAATGTATCACAGATCAAGAGAAGAGAGGGGGGAGGGGGGAGGGGGGGAGGAGATCACCTGGATGAGGATGGCTTCATAAAGGCCACTTTGGCCATTCCGGAGGATGTCGATGGTGAAGATCTGAAGAGAGAAGGAGGATTTAGAGAGAGGAGAGAGAGGGAGGGGGTGGGAGGGGAGGGGGGGGGAGTGATAAGGAGAGAACAGGGTGATAAAGGGAGAGATGAGAAGACTCAAAGACGGGTCGACTCAGATAACTTTTTTGTCATAGCTCATTCTCAGTCGGAGATGGGAGGGGAGGGGGGGGGAGGGGGGGGGGCAGATCAACTCTCTTCTCCTACTCTTTCTTCTCTTCTCTCGGAGGATAAGGAATCACACTAGACATGTCGTGTGATGGAGAGGAGAGGAACGGAAGAGAAGAGAGAGGGAGAGAGAGGGAGGGGGAGAGAGGGAGAGAGAGAGGGAGGGGGAGAGAGGGAGAGAGGGAGAGAGGGAGGGAGGGGGAGAGAGGAGAAGGAGAAGGAGGTAGATCACATGTGATCGAGAATTGCATGAAAGAAGAAAGGGAATGAGTAGAATGAGGTGTGGAGATAGAGGGAGATACACTGCTTGGAGAGAGAACGGGATCAGGGAGGGGGGGGAGGGGGGCACTCACTCGACGGCTCCTCTTGATCTACCCGGCAATGCCCCCAGTGTGAGTGTGGATGGTGATGACGACGATGGATCTGAATGATGAAAATGATGAGAGGGAGGATGGATGCGAAGTGATATGGGGGGGGGGAGAGAGAGAGAGAGAGAGAGAGAGAGAGAGATACGGAGTAAAAAGAAGAGATGGAAGAATGGAGCCACCATTCGATGGAATACAATTGAAATTAGATATTGACGTCAGGAAGTAATAGTGGCTAAGTGAGAAGATGGAGGCTCTCTCTAGAAAGGGAGAAGAGAGGAGGAGAGATTCTAGATGTGAAAATGGAGAACGATGGAGAAGGATATGGATGGAGTAGATGATAGAGGAGAGAGTGGTTGAGGGAGGGAGGAGATGGGGGAGACTGACCAGCAATCGGAGAGGCTATACTCCATGCCAATTGATCGTCCCTGATATTGATCGGTGCTGAGGATGCCGATTGACCTGCAATGAGGAGTACGATAAGTATTGATTGATTGATGAGGGGGGAGGGGGGGGGGGAGGAGGGGGGAGGAGGATGGAAGTTGTGTGCCATCGTCACTTCTTCATACCACTACCCCATCAGTCAGTCTATGGACACTTTCAACCTACGAGAGAAGAAGAACATGAGAGAAGAGAGAGAAGAGAGAGGAGAGAGGAACGAAAAAGAAGGACGAAGCAAACGATTGATTACACTCTCGATGAGATGAGAGAGAGAGAGGAGAGATCAACTCATACCATGCAGATCATGACTAGAATCCCAATCATGACTAGTAGTACCCCATCACTTATATCCATTCATTCATTCAATACACAATCTATCTACAGCGCGCACATGGGAAAGGACATGAATAGAAGGAGGACGGGAGTGTGAGAGGGGCATTAGATAAACACAACTCTTCATTGAGGGCACTAATCCCTAGTGATTGGATAGAGAGAATGGGAGAAGGACGAAAGAATGAGAGAAGAAGAAGAGAAGAGTTGAGATGAGTGAGAATGGAGAGGGAAAGGGATAGAGGGGGAGGGGGAGGGGGGAAGGATGAGGGGGATGGGGAAGGGGGGGGGGGGGAGGGGGGGAAGGGGTGGGGGAACAAGGGTTGTTGTCTTCTCTATCTCTCCCCACCTCGTCTTCTCCTCTATGATATCTCCTCTCCGTCCTCTGCACTATCTCCGTCAATCATATCCTCCCAATCAACACATCATCTCATCTGGTCAACTATTCCTCCTCCCCTCAATCGAAACAATAACAGTGACGCACCAGAGAAGGGGACAAGCTAATCCAACACATCCATCCCTCAGTCCACCTCCCCCCTCCCTTCCCCATTCTCCATTCCATATCAATGGTTGACTAACCTTGATCTGAGTGTAATAACCGTCTGATTTTATTGGTACTCCTTGCCACTCTCCTTCTCGTCTCCTCATTCAATCCCAGTCGACGACAGATTTCTTCCAGCTGAAATGAATACAGTACCATCAATGGATGGAAGAACTATGAGGAAAAGGAAATGGAGTGGAAGGAGGGACGAGTCTTTGTTGGTCCCTCTTAGGAACGGAGTCAAAAGAGCATTCAACCAATCAGAGAGGACTCTCACATCATTCAATGTGGAAAGAAGAAACTATGTTGAGGAAGAGGACAATGCGAATTAGGACAGAATGAGATAAAGGGAGGAGAAAGGGTCTCTTTAGAGTACTAAGAGACGAGAGAACGGAGTAACTGATGCAGGAAGAGAGGAAGGGACGGCAAAAGAAGGTAGAGAGGGAAAGGGAGAGGGGTAGAGTAAGAAGGGCCCGGAAGAGGGAAGAGGGAAGAGGAGGAAAGAGACGAGATAGAGTAAAGGAATGGATGACCATAGATCCAATGCATGTTCAGTCTTAATTCAATGTACACGGTTTGAAGAGGAAGAAAGTGAAGGCACAGATGAAATAGTGATTTCACTTTTCATGGCCAAGTGGTCTAAGGCGGTGTGCATTTTCAATGAGTTTGGAATAAAGTAGCAGAGCCTTGATGATACCTCGAAGCTTGGCAAAAATGTTTGCACAGGGCGGGATTCGAACCACGCAACCCCTACCTACCTTGTCATTGAAATTGCATACCGCCTTAAACCACTAGGCCATGACTCCAGGCGTTATTTTAGCAACCCTATTTCATCTGTGAGTGAAGGAGTTGAGTGAAGTACGAGAGAAGAGTTGCTATGCTAGTTTAGAGTGGAAGCCGAGTAAACATAGTGGCCGATTGAGCTACACACAAACGAATACTACGATAAACAAGCAACAACAAGCAACAACAACATTCTCTTCCGTTCAGATATCGATCAGAGCCTTTTTTTGATCCTACTCGATAGTCTTTGATAGAGAGACATAAATGATGAATGAAGTCCATTGACTGAATGAGAGGGGGGAGCTAACCTGTGTTGCATCGAGATTGATGAGTGAATGGAGATCATTGACAATCTTCATTTCCCTCATATGACTGCATTCCTTCTCATTGATTCCCATGAGAGACAACCATACACTCAATTCCTCCTCTCCATCTATCTCATCTCGGATCATATTCGCCACTAGTCGAATCAGTCGAGCCTAGACACATTATTCAACTAACTTGGTAACTTCATAATTCAACAAAATAAATGAAAAGAGTAGAGTTGTAGATTAAGAGGTTAAAAAGGGAAAAGCACTAACCTCATGACTGATGAGCTCATTATTGGAGAGAGATTCCCTTGACTCCGAATACAATTTGACCAGATTCGTCAGTTGTGAGCAGTCTCGACGAGAAGACGAAGAAGGAATCGAGTCCATTCCAGGCTGAATAATACAATATTATTGTCCATTGGAGGGACGAAGGGAAAAGGAGACAACTGCACAGGTTGACAACATCTTCTCGCTACCTTTAGTCTGTTGTGCTTGTCTCTACTTGCCAAAATATGAATGAATCATACAAGTAATCTATGCTCCTCTGTGCTCTTTCATCACTCACCCACTCTTCTTTTTTCTACAGCAAGATGTTACAAGCGCTCCACTTATTACGAGAAAAAATGATTGTGTCAGCTCATTGAATAATGGCAAGATATTGTACAATTAAGGGGAAATACCTGAATGAGATGGGGTCTGAAGACGGGTGGCGAACTAGTGATCACACCATCCGATGACCCTCCTGGCATTACTGAATACCATTATTAAACATAGACAGTTGATGATCCTTTACAAAGGTCGAATAAGCTAACCTCGATGAGTGTAGTAGAAGCGATGGGAATCCCCAAGCTTCTTCTAGATTTCACTGGAGAAGGAGTATAAATGGAGTCTCTCCTAGCTCCTTTTCACCTGCAATTTACAAGACTGCTCCATTTACTATGGAAACACGACCACATCTGTCAACTGGTGAACCTCTTCCATTCACAACTAACCCTACATTCGGAGAAGAATCGAACATACAATCTCAAAGGTCGAAATAAAATCGAGACTGATGAAAAATTATAAATGTGGTACGGAAAACGATGCATAAATGTTGAAAACGGTTTGAGAAGAGGAAGTCGCAACGCATGCCGCGACGCTTCTCCCCCGGCTGCCACAATAGCAGTGCATTGAGACCGAACCATTGAAATTAACATGCCATACTATTTTCACACTTTCAAAAGTCGATGAAAAAATCATAAATAATTACCACAAAACAAAACTCAAAAATTTAACCACCTCAGATTTCCTTTTATTAAATATATTCACGTTACAAATTAATTTATATGCAGAGAAAATGTAGTATGCTTTCTCTAGTAGATGGAAATACCAATGAAGTTATATAGTAGAGTATATATCAAAGAGAATTATCCATCTCAACTTCCTTCCATTGTTACTGATCTTCTTTCTCCCAGTCTCGGTGGGCCACAATAACCCTTGACTCGACTCCATTTATACTCGTGTACTGTGCACTTTTCACGAATAATTGAGTGAGGTCGAGTATACAGTCAATCTTCTTCATGATGCCTTAGGTAGAGAAAGGTTGACAGCCGAGGGAGTAGTGAGGGAGAAGGAGGAAAGGAGGGGGGGGGGGAGAGAGACAAGTATGGATGAGACCTGTCCTCCACTCAAAATGCCCGTGTCTTCTCTTGCTCAATCCAGTCTTTTCTTGAGTATTCAATTCTTTTCAACTCTTCATTCTCCAATTGCATTCGTTCATTTCTCGATCTATCGTACTTTCTACTCTGGCCATCCTCAATCTCGCTATGCTCTGATTATGAACAAGTGAATGGAGGAGACGAGACAACAGAAAGGGAGAGAGAGCGCGCTAGTACCAAATGGGATAAGAAGGGATCAAATGAGGCTCGACCTCTTTCCCTTCCTCCACCTCTCTCTACAATCACTTCATCCCTTCTCTATCTTGTATTCAGCCTGTCCACTTATATCCACTTGTCCAACTTGTCTCTTTCTCTTCCAGGGTTCGCACCTCATGATTCCTTTCCTCTTCCTCTTCTTATCCATATCCCGAGTGAGTCTCTCCTTCCCTCACATCCATCCAATCTCTTTCTTTTCAGATACAAGCCGATCTCATATCAGGTATCATCTCCATCTCTCTTCATTACACCGTAGATCATTCTTATAGAGCGATCAGTTCAATGCAAAGGGAGTAGCATGGAGGTTTCCCTTCTTTTCTCTCGTCCCTTCTCTGGTTCCATTTTCTCAGAGAAGGCCTTTGAGAAGGAGGCATGTAGATGGAAGGGAGATGGTCTCACACGACTCTCCCTCTCCATTCCCACTGCTGATCCTACTCTCTGTGCCATATCAGAGGTTTGTAACAACAGTCGGCCTTACGTCCAATCATCTCATTCCTCTTCCATTGCTTTACTCATTCCGTCTTCTTCTCACTAACAGATCCTTCTAATTGAGTGTATCTCAACGAGCAGAGATACTCTTCTTCTTCTCCTTTCAGGACAAAGGGGAATTGAGTGTCAAGCTCATTATCTCCCCAGTCCAGGGGATCATCGTGCAAGGGTTCGCTGCCCTCATAGTAAAGTGTGTCTACACGACACAAGATATCACCCTCAGTCTGCCTGGTTCTCCCCTCCATGTCAGGTAGACTCATTCCTTCCTTCCTTCCTCATCCCATCCTTCCCTTCAGTGGGATCAACGTGGACTCGAGTGTAGTGACAGGAAGTGGGAGCAATCCAGTGCTTGCCATGCACATCCTAGAGGGACACGGCATAGAGGGGAAGACTCTCACCAGGGCTTCCGTCGGACAGAGAATCACTCTGGATGCTGTGTTGAGGGATACTTGTGAGGGAACCCCTCCCCTCCCTCCTCTTCCACTCCATCAATCACATTATAGCCATATACGACTTCTTCCTCCATTCATGCAAGGCTCATGATGGGTCTAATTCCCCCGAGGCATCCATTCCAATTATCGATGACAACGGGTACGCTTCATTTACCTCTTCTCCTTTAACATTCGCTCCATTCAGATGTGGGATTCGTCTCTCTCGAGCCATTGACATTCCTGTCATGGTATCCAAGCCTGTTCCGGGAGGGGCCAAACACATCTTCCTTCATATGTATGGATTCCAATTCACCTCATCCCAATTCGTGCACTTCGAATGTCAAGCCAAGCCGTGTATCCATCAGTGTCCACTCCAGGTATCACTCAATCAATCCCAATTCCATCTCATCTCCTTCCTCTAGCAATGCTCTGCTGCTCCTACTCTACTTCCCAAGAAGAAACATCGATTACGAAGACAGAATGAGATCACTGAGGACGATACCAATCTCACCACTCTCAAACTCATGACTGTCATACAGATAGAGGCACAACAAGCTACTTCCGCCGCCCTACGTGAATCATTACCTACTTTCACTTCTAATACACCAATTACAGTAGCTGCCTCATTCGAGAACTCCGATCCACCTCCGGTTTGCCTTTCTCAGGAAACGCTTCTTCTCAGTGGACTGGCCCTTGCACTCATTCTAGTTATATCCGGTTTTTGTTTTGTGTTTACTGTGAAGAGAATGGTTCCCAAAGACGATGATTGTAGTTCTGAGCATGCCTACAGTGTAACTAGTTCCTATCGATGACTGCATAATCAATCGCCTTTCTACCTGATTACGAGTCCATGAGATCTTCACTCAGTTTTCTATTCCTAGGTACTACAATTTCCTGTTATTTCCTATGTGCTCTATCCTACCGCCTTACTTTGTTGTTCACTGTTCGATGAAAACACGCTATCTCTAATCCGGATAACCACAAACCGAAATACCTCCTCACACGTGTCCCCGGAAATATCAGATACCCGTGATGTGAGCATCGATCGATCAAAATGGCTAGTGGCGCTGGATCAGATGGCCTTGCATTGCCAGATTGAGTGCGGAGATAAGCATCCTACCACACTCTATCACAACGTCGCTGCTCTCGCTATTTAAATGATTTTCCCTCGTTTCGCGACATACACCTGGAGAAAAAACTAACCTGTCGCCAATGGATGTTCCTCTTTCTCAGACGTCCTCCTTTCTTGCCTCCCGAGACGTTGCTCACTGAAGAATCAGATCAAATAACCTAAGGCGGGCGTAACGGCATAACCCGAGATCACTACAATTGTACAAGCGCGTGTAATTAGCATGGAAAGTGCGGAAAAAAATGATAATTGGATTAGCAACGCTAATCAAAGCAAGTTAGTCGGACAAGAAAAAGATATTGATTGACTGTAATACTGTATCAATATTGTACTGATTGCTATCATGAACTACTTAGCATTTATGATTTTTCGCGATTCGCTCGTTTTATTACTGTTTGTGCACTTCTTATTCGGGTTTCCCCGTTTCCGAGTGTTGAATCGTTGCTTCCAGATGTGATCAAATCGTTTTAGTAGACATGTGCGTCCTAGTCGTCCTTCTTTTCCTCGCCAAACGCGAGCCATCTGTCAATTATTCCACCTTATGCATTGTTATGGTGACTGTCAACACTGTATTTGGCCTGACCGCGTTGAACGGTGCCTCTCTCCCCTCTGGACAAGAAAGGTCATCGCTCTACCTTGTTTGCTCACTCGAGAGGCGAGTGCCAGCTCATGTCTCCAGGCACTCTCCTTCTCCCCTCCCCCCCTCCTTCCTTTCCTCTCTTCCATCCATGGCTGACCTGCTCTCTCCCTTGATTAATTCATCTCCTGACCCTCACTAGCACCTGTCTGTCCATATGATCCCCCCCCCCCTCCTCCTCGTCTCTCTTTTTTTCGAAGGAGTGCTCGCTTCTCGTTTGAGGCCCCTTCTCAAGTGACTCCTCGTCGAGTTTTCAAGTATGACTACTTCCACAGTATTCAGCCCTCTCTTCTCCATCCTATGTTTTCCAATCACTCATCTCTCTCTCTCTCTCTCTCTCTCGATATTGTCTGTCCTCCATTGAAGGACGAACGACCACTCCAAACCTCCCCCACCCCATCCCTCTTACCCTATGCTGACCCTTTGCCCTTTATTCCTATCATTTCCCTCCATTATGAATTTTGAATGGATAATGTTTCTCTCGATTTCGTAATAGTTAACTACCATGGACGTGGTTGTTTTGTCATGGTCGATCTTTCTCTTTCTGCTTCTTCTCCCTTTATGGCTTGCCTACCATCAATCGTCCTTCAGTATTTGACTATCTGCTCTTGAGCCTTCCGATCACAAACAATTTGCTCCCCCCCCCCCCCTTCATCCCTCTTCATCTCCCTACTTCCATCAGTCGATTCTGCCCCTCTTCGGGTCATTTCTTCAGTAATCAGATACCACTCCTCTCATATCCCATTTCAGTCCTCTTTTGCGGTAGATCAACAGTGAGAGTCCCGTTTCGACCTTCAGACTCTTCCTTTATCCACTTAGGTGATATCCTACCCTCTCCTTCATCTTTATCTCGTGATTTCCCACGCTCACTTTGATTCATGATACAGTAGTTGAACAGTTCTCTTCACTTCATTCTCTGTCTCTCTCCATTTCCCCTACTCTCTCCTCGTCTCTGCTATTTCTTCTCTCATTCTTCTCTCCATCTCTTTCGCAAGCAAGCTCCACAGCTGCTTCTCCCTTCCCTTTATTCACCTTTGGTGATTCCCATAAGAGGGAGCATTCAGAGGGAGAGGGAGACAAGAGGATACAGTATCTCCTTCCACTGATCTACCATCCTATCCTAGCTTGGATCTCCACCTTCCCCCTCCCCCTTCCATCACTCCTTCCCTTTTCACCTTCTCTAGCCTTCTCGCAGTTGCGAGTATGAGTAGTGGATACTTTCACTCTCTTATCGTCGATTCCCCCCCCCCCTCTCTGCTCCTCCCTTCTTACCACCCTCCTCTCCCTCCTCCCGACCACTTCCCCTAATGGCTCTTCATAGATTGATCATGTCCTACCAGTCAATGTTGTTCCATACTCGATTCCCCCTGTCCCTCCCCCTCCCCTCTCCCCCCCCCCCACCTCCCTTCTCGCCCCTCATCTCTTTCTCTATATCAGAATGGCTTCTTTCTTCCGCACATTCTCATCTCGGTTTCGTAAACCCCGAGGTAACATTGACCTGGAAAGGGAGAGATCTGCCTCGGCCCAAAGAGTTCCCAGAATCGACCCCAAGAAGCAGGTACTGTTCTCATAACTACTGTCAATAGTGGAATATGGAGTTACTCTAGACTGATTACTGTATTTCAGGTGTGCTGCAAGATTCTCCTTCTGGATGGGACTGATCTGAACGTGGTTGTATCGGTGAGTTCCTTTGATCTTCCTTCTCACTATTGAATATCCATGTAGTAGTGTACTCCCTCTCTATCCATACCCATCATTTGACTATTCTCTCTCTGGTATCTACCGTATCCTCCCCCCTCTCTTTCCGTTCCATTCACCTCCGATTCCCTCATTATCCATCTGGCTCTCTTTTAACCATCTCCACACCTCATTCTACTCATTCCCTTTCTTCTTTCATGCAATTCTCGATCACATGTGATCTACCTCCTTCTCCTTCTCCTCTCTCCCCCTCCCTCCCTCTCTCCCTCTCTCCCTCTCTCCCTCTCTCCCCCTCCCTCCCTCCCTCTCTCTCTCTCTCTCTCTCTCTCTCTCTCTCTCTCTCTCTCTCTCTCACTCACTCACTTACTTACTCACTCACTCACTCACTCCCTCCCTCCCTCCCTTCACCTCACAGCCTAAATTATACTCGGCAGTTCTTTATTCCTCATAGTATGGGGAGTTATTCCATTCGATGGGCTTTCGTTTTGATCTACCCGAGAGCGATTAATAGAAAGAGAGGGAAGAAATCAGCTGAGACAAGTTGAGAGTGATTCAATCGGATCTTTCAATGGAACGGACAATAAATCGGCCTAAACACAAAGAAATGGACACGCAAACTTTTCCTTGTTCTAGACTAGACTGGGAGAAAGGGATTATTGAGTCGGATAATTGTTTTAAAAAGAAAGAGTTGATGTGTTCAGAAACGTGCTCTGGCAGAAGAAGTATACGACCAAGTACTATACTCTTTGGATATTGAAGAGAGGGAATACTTCGGACTCCAATTCACCGATCATTATCATGTACATGTAAGTAACAATTTTCTATTCCATTAACGAGAATGAAAGAAGTATTGTTGAGTGAGTTTATTTCACCCGTGAGTATCGATCCCCATTATGATTCCATCTTCTCCTCTTCTCTCCCTTTCCCTAATTCGTCCTATTCATGGCATTGACAGTATGGATCCAATCTGACCTTGTCTGTTCCTCTGAATTCCCCCTCTTCCCTCTCATTCCTCCCTTCCTTCTTCCCATCATTTCGCATGTCAAACTTGCTCAGTGAACAGTAACGAGCTAGAATGAATTTACGATCTGGAGAGGAGATAGAAGAAGAAGAGGGGAATGAGTGAGTGACGTAGAGAAGACTGGATGATGGTGTGCCAGTCGATCTCGATATACTCTGAATGGATAAAATGAATAAATGGATTCAATATTGCAGCATTGGTTGGATCCTCTGAAGAGACTGACGAAGCAAGTCCCCATTGGCCCTCCCTTCACTTTCAGACTAAGAGTCAAATTCTTCACCTCAGAGCCAAATAATCTGAGAGAGGAAATCACCAGGTTAGTATGTCCGTTGTAACGATGTTGGCTTTCTCATATTGTCTAAGTCTTTCGTTTTCGGTTATGTCGAGCAAAAGAGCAAATGGAATGATTCTCTACCTCTTTCTCCCTTTAATAACCATCACTTAGTCTCGAGTCAATAGATGGTTATGACCTATATTGGCATGGAAAGGGGAGGGAATGGGATTGTTGATTGAAGGGAAGGGAAGAGACCTGAAAGGAATCTATTCCTCTTCCAGATATCAATTCTTCCTTCATATCAAGCAAGATATCGCAACGGGTAAACTGAATTGCCCGAGAAAGACTGCCATTGAACTGGCTGCATTCTCATTGCAGTGTAAGTATTGGGGTATCCCAAAAGTCCTGTCGTTTTTTTTGAAAAATATTTTTTCAACTGTAAAGAGCCTTATCGAATCCTGCTAAGCTGCGATTGATGAATTAACTATTGACCTTCTGTTTCAATACTTGAGCCAGTGAAATCATTACAATTCCGAGGAGCTACGGTATGTAGAACTGACCACACTAAAAACACCCACGTTCAGTTTTTGTTCAAAAAATCCGTTCTACTATTTTTGAATAGATAAAAATCAGTTTAATGTTTGCCACAAATGGGAAGTGATCCATACTCAATATGCGCACCATTCCGACTTCCCTTCTCGAATTGCATCATCACTATGAAACTTGACGTTGAAAAATTAACATTAGAGCGCAATCGAAGGGGGTAAAAATAGATAACTCAAAAATCGACCTGAAAAATGGTCATGATTTTCACATATTCTTGATTATTTCTGAGTTCTCAAGCGATATTTTTAGTTCGAAAATTGCATTTAAAAGTCTGATTCCTACTACTACTATGGTATTTGTTTGGGCTTCGGAATGTCAACCGCCTCTGTTTTATGAATATTTTAAAACAAGGTCGAAAAACATACATTTTATATTATTGTTTCACCATTAGGCAATCTCATGATCTAATCGAAGTCGAATAAATTACTGCAGGAGTACTTGCACTTATTAACAACGAGTGAGAGATATTGCGACCTACGGTTCTCTTGAAATAATAAAAAGAAAAACGGCGACAAGACTTTTGGGACACCCTAATATTAACTTATTCTTTATATTATTATTTTAACTATTTGAAGAAGAAGAAATGACTGAACGATACTTGAAAACGATCTTTCTTATTTCAGCCGAATTGGGTGATTTCAACCCCGAAGTGCACACTCCTCTCTTTGTTTCTGAGTTCAGATTCCATCCAGAACAGGATGAGGTGAATAATTGGAAAAAGAAGGATTGATGTGTTGAGTATTGTAATCCTTCTCAATCGATCAATCGATTACAGGCGATGGAAGAAGAGATCGTGGAGAGATACTCTCAGTGCAAGGGACAGACTCCCGCCCAAGCTGAGATGAACTACCTCCAGGTACTGTAGATTATGGATATTGTAGTTTCCATTTTGATTGATTAACTGATATGCTTTTTCAGGGTGCGAAATGGTTGGAGATGTATGGAGTGGACATGCACATAGTGGAGGGAAAGGACGGAAATCAGTAAGTTGTGTCTCATGTATCTAGTTATGACTGGGAGTTTGATTGGTTGAGATGACTGTTTGGTCAAGAATAAAATAGTTCATTCAAATGCACCCTTTCTTCGATCTGTGATATTCTAAACATATGATTGTCATTTGAGTTACTCATTGGGATTGACTCCTCAAGGAATGCTTGTATTCGATGGAGCTCAGAAGATAGGTCTCTTCTTCTGGGAGAAGATACAGAGATTGGACTTCCGATCCAAGAAATTAACACTCGTAGTGGAGGAAGAAGCAGATCAAGCTGTTAGTCAATCTTCCTTTTTTCCAATGATGATTGATATCTTATCTGTAAATGGCTATAACTCTTCTCACTGCTCTCTTCAGTGTGGGGAAGTGCAACTTCACACTTTTGTCTTCTCTCTGGTCTCAGCCAAAGCATGCAAACACCTGTGGAAGTGTGCAGTCGAACAGCATTCCTTCTTCCGATTGAAGGTACGGTATCCACGGGATATCGATTGATGGAATTATTTGATTCATTAGGTCCGCAGTGCCCCTCGTCAGAGTCGATCACAGCTATTCCGACTCGGATCCACCTTCAGATATAGGTTCGTATTACGGTAGTTGATTCAGATAGGACTACAGTAAATCAATAATCGATTAATTTACAGAGGTCGAACAGAGTACGAGACAGTGAATAAGGAGGGCCAGAGACCGAGAAGATCCGCCTCTGCTTTCGAGAGAAGACCCAGTCAGAGGTACGGTAGGGATTACGGTAGAGCGATATCGATTAGCATGTGGTCTATCTGAAGAACTGAGTATATCTTGAATGGATGTTTCCATTCTTGCAGATATGGAGCTCGTCAGAGTCATCTGACTAAGAGAGATCAAAGAAGGGCGGAGTTCCGTCAACAGATAGTGGCATCTCTCCATGCTCCCCCTCCCCCTCCCCCTCCCACTGAGAAGAGACCAGAGGGAATGAACAATGTTCCAGCCAAGGTGAGAGCACCAATTATCCTTCCATATAACTTGTAATCTAATCTCCTCTCATCGATTTATAATAAATATGATTGACCTCTTCCCCTTTAGGTGACTGCAGCTGAAGGTCGATTGGAGCGTCTTCTCTCCTCCTCTCCTCCTTCCTCCTCATCAACTACAGTATCTCCCCTTACCGTACTCCCCTGCCTACCTCCTCAATCTCGAATGCCCGTCCCGACGAGACTCAACATCGCCAATCCATCCATTCCCACTCTTCCAAGTGAGTATCTACAGTAATCTCGATCACTCTACAGTAATCCAATCGTCATTTTCAGGCGAGCCACGACGAATCGATTCGCCATCTCATGTGACCACCATTCCAGTGGGAACCATGTCCGCTTCTAGAGTGAGTTGATTACGGTAGATCACGATTATCGATTGGTTTGATATAGATTCCTACGGTAACTTCTCCTCCATCGGAGAAGACGATCCGAATGACTGTTCATACCAAGCCAGTCTCCCCTATGTATAATGACCCTTCGAGACTGAGTCAGTCTCGTATTCCCAAGTATAGCAATCAGTCAGTGTTGGTGAGTATTCTTCCTCTTTCGCTCCTCTAACTGCCTCTTTTATCATTTCAATGCCTATGGGTTGATTTCATGCTTCTCTTCTGTTTCACTAATCTCTACTTGTAGTCAACATCCACTGGAGGAGAGAGTACAGTATCCTCTGAAGAGGGAGATACAGTATCCCCCTCTCCTCCCTCCTCTCCTACTTCTACTCCATCTGCTTCTACTAACCCTCCTAAACTCTTCAAGTCTCGAATCCCACCTCCATCGAGTTCAGTAATCAATGTAGATGAGAGTACGGTGAGTCAATCACGAATTGGTGGAGGTTGCACTGGCTTAATCTCAATGCCCAGCTTTTCTATTGTTCCTATCTGATTAATTTCAGTTATCGGCCAGTCGGATTCCTAAAGCGAACACAAGGAATTGTGCAATGTCAACTTCATCTTTCGGGTACGGTATCTGCAGCAAATCTATTGATTGATCATCGATAATTGTAGAGTCACAAATGATCAGAGAGTAACGACTCAATTGTGATTCTATCTCCACATCACTCGAGATCTCGCCAGCCAACTAATTCTAGTGAACGAAACAACACTCGGTTTAACAATGTAGTCGTTTTTTAGCCATCTGTAGCCACCATAATTATTAATACCTTAAAATATGCATGCACTGAATAGTATTTCGATAATTTATCTTCCTCACTTCTTCGACATAATATTTGTCTTATGTTGCTTCTTTCACAGTTCCGATGTTTCAAAATATTCATCATAGATGAAGTATGTATAAACTATACGAAATATGTAATGCTTCGCATAAAATACGTATTGCACGGCCGTGATACAGAATATTTTACAAGAAAGGAATAAATTACTGTAATCCGTTTGAAACGGTTCTTATATTGACAGAATGATTCGAATTATCGTATGCAAAGGTGGTCCAGTTGATCAATTAATGAAGAGTAATGTAGATCAATTGATGAGAGGTTATACCGTATCACACATAACGTCCTCTTGTCTCTCCTATCTATCTTCGCTTGTTACTCTCATTCCTCCATTGAGCAAGATGCGTGATTATTACTGTATTTATTCTCCTTCTAGATTCTCAGTATTCACTTTATTCCACTCTATCTTCTTCTCATCTCATCCCACACATTTATGAGCTTCCCTTGCCTCTCCTTTCTCCTTCCCAAGTCTGTCAATCCGTTTCAGTATACACCTTCTATCTCCTTTCGCCTTTACGCGTTTGCCATACATTCTGATTCATCTTGGAGTGAACAGATCACAGCATGTCAACGAGGGGAAAATGTGCAATATGCATGGCGGACTCCTCACGTGCTCCATTCCATTCTGGGGGTAATGGGAGCGGTGAAACAGACATGAAATGACAGAGCTGAATCGAACATTGCATCTGGGATATCTCAAAATTGGACTTGAAATATGTGAATGTGATACACATAAACGGTTTAGTAATGAGTGAGGAGTGTGTCTCTCAGTTTTTGTAATTATAGGGGTGATCCGAAAGTATCTTCCGTTTTTTTAAAAACTTTTATTTCTTGCGAACCACAAGGTAAAATTGCAAACATATCACCAGTTCGAGCCCCACGATCGACTATGTTTTGCAAGATGCTTCATTAACAATTATAGCGTACAAAAAATGAATGAAAATTTCGATTGTATCATTGTGAGTGCGATTCTTTTTTGTAACTGGAATCCATTTGTAAGGTTTCACAGTCGATCGTGGGGCTCGAATCGGTGATATAGCGGGCTTCAGTCAGACACCATAACCACTAGCATTAATTGAAGATCTAAAATGGTATATCTTAATATTGCGAAAATATTGCGTAATGATGACGAAATAAGCTGAAATGTGTGTTTTCGGGCTACATATTTGAAATTTTCTATCTCAGTGGAGGATTTCGTTGGGAACTCCGGATTGGAAACAAAGATGAAGAGTGGTCTGTATTATCAAATAAAAATAGTTATATGAAATCTTTCGTTTTGATAACTTTTTTGAAGGTCGATTTTTCGAATTTTATCTTTCTTGGCACTGAATTTCCCTCAAATTCTTATAATTCTTAGTTATGATTTATGTGTAATATTTTCAAAATGTTGTTTGTGAGAAATTCGCACAATTTAAGAAAATGTGTGGGAAATTGCCAGCTTCGTAGTGATGATGCAATCGAAAATTAAAATATTAGGTAGCCCGCAATTTGAGCATTGTCAACTCCAAACTCAGTTGAGACGGTAACATGATTTTATCTATAATATATCATATTATGCAAAACAGAGAACGGATTTTTTTAAATGAAATTTGAGACTGGATCATTTTGATGAGATTTGTTCTAATTAGCGCAGTTTGTCAATAACATGAGGACATAAAGAATAGTCCAGTCACATTCCCCCCTGAACATGGGCCGTCCCGGGCGGCCCGGGGCGGCCCCTAGTGGCCCCTGCCCTTTTATATCCAGAAGAAAAATATATATTTTGAACAAACTCGGTGCGTTTGAATACTAGAAGGTGTTCCGCATTTATTGACGTTTTCAGAATTTTAAAATTTCAATTCAAAAGCTGGCAAAACAGATGAATAGTTGAGTTGGTTCAACCAAAACGAAGTAAAATTTTTAACCTGGTCGTTGATTGAACATTTTACTTACCGTACTTTTCGTTTTTTCGCCTTGGTCGAACCAACTCAAGTATTGCCAGCTTTGGAATTAAAATTTTAAAATTCTGAAAACGTCAATAACTGCGGAACACCTTCTAGTATTCAAACGCACCGAGTTTGTCTCAAATATATTTTTCTTCTGGCTATAAAAGGGCAGGGGCCACTAGGGGCCGCCCGGGACGGCCCATCTTCAGGGGCGAATGTGACTGGACTGTAGTCAAGTGCTTAAATATTAGAGCAATGGTTGCTAGAGCCAGCGCACTTTATTATGTCTTGATACGTTTCCTAGAACCTGTGAAAAATATTTTTTCAAAAACGCGGAAGATACTTTCGGATACCGCAATATTTCATTAGCTTACGATCGCTCTGTATAGCCTTTAGTGATTTTTCCAACATTCAAACAAGTTTACCTCTATGAGTATTCATGGAAACACTATCATCATTACTATTTTCTGAATCGTGATGAAAATGTCTACATTTCGTCGAAAAACATTTTCAAATTTGTTCTTTATAAGAGAGATATGTGAGAAGAACTGTCGAAAACTGAAATATCTCCCAAATAAAGAACAAATTTGAAAATGTTTTTCGACGAAATGTAGACATTTTCATCACGATTCAGAAAATAGTAATGGTGATGGTGTTTCCATGAATACTCATAGAGGTAAACTTGTTTGAAAGTTGGAAAAATCACTAAAGACTATACAGAGCGATCGTAAGCTAATGAAAAATTACAAAAACTGAGAGAAACACTCCTCACTCATTACTAAACCGTTTATGTGTATCACATTCACATATTTCGTCCAATTTTGAGTTATCCCAGATGCAATCTTCGATTCACAAGGGAACCGCAAAAGTACCCCGCGGTCCCCGTGAAATCTGTTGACACAGATCGAGAAACACCCCTCTTGGGATGCCCGAACCGTTTTCAAAAGTTGCCATTTTTACTTCCTAAGTGCCTAAAATAGGTCACGCAAAATACGTGAGAAATCTGTGTAAGCATTCATTGTCGCTTTTCAAAGGGTTCAAGAGATGTGTTCTCGTGGAGTAGTGGTTAGTGTGCTTGGCTAACAGTTTTTGTAAATTTTGGACAACCTGGATTCGAATCCAATTCCGTCAGAATGTTTTGCAATATTTTTTTCCTATATTTTTTTGTGTTTTTTTTTATTACAGTTGCATACCAAATGATGTTATACTCCATTTTTCTTAATTAAAAACAAAAAAATATAAATTAAATAAATTTTACAATTTCCTAATATTGCGAGTACATGATCATTTGGTATGTTGCTGTAATGAAAGAAAACAAAGGAAAATATTAGGAAAAATTAGTGCAAAACATTCTGACGGAATTGGATTCGAACCCAGGTCGTCCAATATTTTCAAAACTTGTTAGCCAAGCACTCTAACCGCTACTCCACGAGAACACCCCTTGAAAAGCGACAATGAATGCGACCGCCGCTTACACAGATTTCTCACGTATTTTGCTTGACCTATTTTAGGCACTTAGGAAGTAAAAATGGCAACTTTTGAAAACGGTTCGGGCATCCCCCAAGGGGTGTTTCTCGATCTGTGTCAACAGATTTCACGGGACCGCGGGGTACTTGTGCGGTTCCCTTGTCAGCTCTTTCATTTCATGTCTCACCGCTCTCATTACCCCCAGAATGGAATGGAGCACGTGAGGAGTCCGCCATGCATATTGCACATTTTCCCCTCGTTGACATGCTGTGCAGATGATTAGTTTGATTAGTACATGTTCAACCGCCGTTTCACAACGGTGGTCGCAGTTCCATTATTCGCCATGTAAATCAGTGTGAATAATTGCCTTCACTAATTGATGATTGTTTCTCGAAAGATCTTTCGAGTCTGAACTCATGTTCGTCCAATTGGCCAAGTTTCTTCTAGAACGCGTCACGTTGTACCTCTCCCTCTCTTTGCATTCCAATGCGCCATTTCATTTGCATTCGTATGCCGTCTCTTCTCACTTCTTCTCTTTGCAAGTGTCGCCATCGGTTGTGTCATCTTTTTCAGTTCGTTTATTCTTTCTTATCCTCACTGTAATGCCTCACAATGACCTACCATTTGTTGCCGTTTGTTTATCCATTCCCACGGCCAACACAGCGACGAGTCTAAGCGAAAAGGATAGATCGTTGCGGTTGCGCGTCGCGGCTGAGTGCCGATTTACAGTATCGCGCGAAACTAGTTTAAACGATAAACCATGAGTGTTTTTAGGTTGTTCAGCACGCCCGATTTAGCGAAATCACTCCCATTCTTTAAAAAATAATCAATAAAAAATATTGGAGCTGTGTCAGATACGTGATTCATGGAGTCTGTAAGAAAAAAGGTTGAACATCCGGATTTTTTGACGTGGGGATCTATTTCAGCGACTAGAGCACTTTGCGGCTTCTTTTTGTGCTTAAATCGTAGGTTATCGGTCACAGACTCCAGAAGATCTAGAACATGCGAACTTCAAATGCGAGAAAACTCAGACAATGGTCAAAACACTCCCTCCCCTGCGGGTTGATTACTGTATCAAGGTCGGATTGCAAACTGAAGAGGCTTCAACGTGTTTTAAACTCTCACCACGAAAACTATGGTTTTCATGATTACTGTTAGAAAATGCGTTGAACCTTAACGCTCGTCGTTTTGTTATAAATGTTTCGGCCGTGATTCCATCGTTTCGCATCTGTGCGCTTTACCTATAAGGTCTTGTTAGTGATGACATAGATGCATTATGAGCTTTGCTCATTGGCTTTACCAGGAGTTTTTAGATAGCCATACATTTCATTCTTGCCCTCCCCAACCTGCCTTCTCCTTGATCAAAGTTGTTTTGAACTCTTGAGCTCTCGTTTTCTCATTATTTTCCCTCCCCCCCTCCCCCTCTTTTCTCTCCTTTTTCTCATCTTCTGACCTCTAGTGATCTACCTTCTCCTTCTCCTCCACTCCTCTCCATCTCTTCTCTCAACAGTGAGCTTTTCCTAACGGGGCTAAGTGATGACAGAGAGACATGTGGACCTTGTTTCATTACCATTTCCATATTGACGTTAAATGCAAGTTCATTTACATGTTTCTATCGACGTGTCCCCTCATTCCCTCGTTGTTCGATGGTCGTGATCGGTTCACTCCTCTCTCCTCTCTCCTTCCTCTCCTTCCCTCACCTGTTCATGTTCTTACCGTGTGTGATCCATAGTAGTCCACGTAATTAATTATCGATTATTCAGATGGTTTTTGCTGGGGGACGACCCATTGATGATCACCGATTGGAGTATTCAACGATGACGTCATCTTCGAAGATGAGTTAATTATTCTTCCTCTCAAATGGGTTTCCGCGCTTGACTGTAACAGCATGGATGGGCGATATCTGTTTCCACTCTTCCCCTTTCCATCATCCTCCCTCCTTCTGAATCAATCAATCAATCAATCCCCGCAGATCAATCTAAAAAGCGGCGCCCGCCCATCGATTGCTACTTAGAAAGCGTATGGCGGGGGAGCTCTTTCCCTTCTAGAGTGAGGGGCGGCTAGTCCAGTCTGCCTCTAACAGGGCACTCAAGGTATTCGGTCCGTACGTGGGGAAGGCCAAAAGCCATTGGTACGGTTGCGCTTTTTAAGTCGAGAGCCGTCGTTCAAATTCCCCTCTTCGGGTTTCGCGACGGACCGATACAAGAGTGACTTGACCGAGAGATCCCCTGCCACTTGTTGAAAACGCGCGCTCCTTTGTATTTCAACTGGGATATAGTCGGAATAGTAACGATTTCAATGTGATAGAGAAGAGCAAAGTAAAAACTACTTGGCGACAGTTAAAACAAAACCAGATTAAACTATTCTGATACTAATTTGTTCATTTTTGCGGTATCAACTCGTATCCAACAGACGAATGACGAGGGGGAAATGAAGAAACTGGAGAAGGATGGATTGATGGATGGATGGAGGGAGAGGTAATCGTCACTGATAAGGTTGGTTATAGAGATATCCACCTCTTATATTTACTCCCCCCCCCCCCTCCTCCCCCCCCCCCCCCCCCCCTGTATTTCCTTTCATTTTCCCCTCCACAGATGATCCATTGTGCAGCCGCCCGTGTTGAGTTGACTCTCCATGGCACGCCAGTTCTAGCTATAGAGCAAATCAATGTGATGGTTTGGGAAGAGAAGAATGGAGGGAGATAAGGGATCTGAGAGGGACTAGGAATGGTAACATTAGGGTGAATAGTGATGGAGACTAGAAATGAAACTATCTTTTCAACTCTACAACGAGAGGATGAGACTGATGAAAAGAAAAGATGGAAAATGAGAAGAAGGAGAGGGAAGGACTGGTGAGAGATGAAAGAGGTAGGAACAACTACATCCACACAATGGATGATCCACTCCTTTCTCAGGAAAGAGATCATTCCTCATCTCTCTTCGTACTCGAATATCCATTCCACAGTTGAAGATTGGGTGAGTTGAGATGGTCAGGAATCATTATCAATGACGTCATCAATCGATTGATTTCAGGCCACTGACGGATCCTCGTTCTTCCATCCATCCCTCATCCTCTCACTCCAGCGAGCCATCGATCGATCGATAGTGGAGAGATGATACGGTAGCTTGTCGAGGTACTGTATCGGTTCGTGTTGAGACCACTTTTTATCTGCAGTTCCGTCCCATCGCGAGAATACGGTAGCAGCAGGACTCGTTGCAATTTGCAATCGACTGATGAGCTAACTACCGGGCAGGTACGGTAGAATTGGTCCAATCAATATCTCGAAAGTCTTTTCAGGCTTCACTCTACTCCACCGGGCACCGTTCCTTCATTTCTCATCATCGATCGATCGCGATGGAGTACAGTACAATAGAGGTACGGTGATTACTGAGAAGGATTAGGAAGAGTGAACAGTGATATAAACGATCTCTTCGAACGAGAAAAGTTGACGATTATTGGTTTTAACTTCGTTATAGGGATACGGTGGCAGAACGACAAATCGATCGATCGGATGTGGCTGAGTGGAGGGTATGAGGAGAGTTGGCAGTGAGGAAAGATGAAGGGATGAGACTGTGAAGGTCAGATTGAACTGTACAATAACTGACGTCATCAATCGATTTATTCCAGATTGACACGTCAACTCTCTTCGATTACTGTATCCAGATGAGAAGTGAGAGGCAATGAAGGGATTGGAACACATTGTGGAGGTTGGTTGAGGAGAGATAAAAGGAGTCACTATTGATGTCATGAATCTATTGATTGCAGGCCACTCCCGTCTCCCTTCATCTTCTCTCCATCGCCCTAGGTAACCATCGATTGATGGAGGCACCAGCAGGGAGTAGTCGGTGGAGGTACTGTTATTGAGCGCCATACCGTACGCATTCTATGATTACAGTATGCCTCGTCTCTTGATGCACCGATCGATGTCTCTCTTTACTCACTCAATCAACGAAGGGGAGAAGCAGCCATATGAATTGGATGGATGGTGGGATATATTGTGAATGGGAAATATCCCTTCTATTGATGATATCAATCTATTAGTTACAGGTTCAATCCGTGTCCTTCTCTCTCTCCGTCTCTTCCTCCGTCTGTCTCTCCTACTGCAAGAGTCTAATCGATAGTCCGCTGATGATAGCTACGGTAGCTAGTCGACGTACTATTCCAAATAAGGAATTGATACTACGATAGTTAATGCCTTGTCGGTGTTTCTCTATCGGAATGTTAACGCGACATTAATGAATACTACGGTATAATTAATTTATTATCTATTTCCAGAGTGTGATCTACATATCGATCAATTGGCTACCATATCCATATCGACGAGGCACGGTAGATCTTGATCGTAACTTGATGAATATTCTCCGTTCAGGCTTCCTTCTACTCGCGGGATCTCACTTCTCTCCACTCATTATCATCAAAATCGATCGATTGGAAAGGAGTACAGTCTCTCGAGGTAAGGATTAGAAGACAATTCTGATAAGATCATCCTGAGTGAAGGACTAGTTATATTTTTTATGCATGTTAATGATTCATCATGTATTTGCAGTTTCTTCCCTCCCCTCGATGCAATATTCTGATCAGGAAGAGCCCCCAAGCTACCGTACCCAACATGATGAGGTAACTTGAGCCTATCAATTTTCCCAGGTTAGTCGATATTTTCTTCAGATATCCCACTTCTAACGGCTTTCCTCCCTTAGTGTACTATCGATCGATTCTACAGGAGTACGGTACTGTCCAGGTACGGTAGTGATCACTGGAATTTCATTACATGTACAGCAATTTTGTTCTAATTCCAGATCATATACTACTCGAACAAGTACGGTAGCAGTCTACATCCTCGATTGGATCTATAGGAATACAGTAGCCTCGAGGTACGGTAGTCCTAGATATCTATTTTACACACTATATATTATATCTAATTGTTCGTTCAGCTTGAACTAGAGCTGAGTGGCCGATGAAGATATCAGTTGTTGGTCGGAGTTCAATCGATTGGGATACTGTACTGACGAGGTACGGCAGATAAAGGACTATGTAGACCTAATCGATAGTATATTTCAGATACGTTTCTGACTCCTTCCTGCATTTACGCTTCTCACAGCTCTTCCTTATATCTTCTACCAAATGAGAAGACAACGACTAAAGAGGTACTTAGTCCTGCCAATGATTCAGTCAATTGATATCTAATTACAGTTTTGACTGAATACTCTAATCTCATGGGAATACCGTATGCTTGAAAGGAACGGGATGGTCTCATTATGGACCATTGAGGTGAGATGAGGTTACCATATTATTTATTACTCATGCCAAGGTATCGATCTCAGGATAATCAGACAATGGTGATAATTATGATGAACTGGAGATCTCGATCGATCGATTGGATCGCCATAGTGAATGGAGAGACCAAAACTGATTTTAATTGTTTGCATCACTCGAGTGCCAATGGACATCGTCAATGATATGGTGAGTCGAGTGAGGGTTACGGTAGGGAATAGATGGGAAGAGAAGATGACGTCTCTCTCTCTTTATTGAAAATACCCTGTTCTACTTTTTCTACTTGGATGTTGATACACAGATAAATGTGCAGGTTCTCGTCTCTCTCGTTTCTCTTGTCTCTCTCGTCTCTCGTCTCTCCACTCTCAATCTCAATCAACTGCACGGAAAGAGATGCGATGGTCCGTTTCTGGTCACTCGACGATTGGCGGAAATTACGACAAAAGGCCACAAAACGCCAATACAACATGATTCATATCAGAGGCTCCTCATTTTGCATGCTCTTTCACCGGAAAGAGAGATGAGAGAGCGTGTTTGAATCAGCTGTTCCATTTGTGGTGAAAAGACACTTCGACAAAGAAAATTCGAAATAGGACATTTCGAAAAATAATTTTTCATATTTTATTTTTATTATTCTCTCTTTTTCGAACTCTTCTCCCTGATTTGACTTATAATTGATAAAAAATAAAAGATAAATAATTGTTTAATAAGGAGAAAATGGCTTCCAAAGTGATGTGCGCGCTCCGCGGAGTTTTGCAAAAAGTCCTATTTCGAAATTTCTTTGTCGAAGTGTCTTATCACCCATTTGTGACTTTGGACGATGTTCGGTGAATGGAGAGAAGAGGAGAATTATGAATTGAAGATTGCAAATTTTTCTGATGGATTCTCTATCTTTATCCCTCAAACAGTTCGTCAGAATCGTCTTCTCCAACTTCCAGAAGGAGATGAAGTGGGGAAAAATGAACAATTGCCGCGATATTTCGTGTCTGGTGTCTACATATTTTATTATTTCAGGTTTTTCACTGAGATTCAACTGTGGGAATGCGAAGTAAATAATGAAAGAACAGCAGGTGTGTGAATACCGCGTTGATGAACCGATACCCTTTATCGATTTTTATAAATTATTAACGAAGTTTCAAACCGTGAAATTGTTGTCAATTTTTTCACTTACTCGCTATTTTTCAGATGCGCTCTCTCTTTTCTCTTTGTACC
Organism: Pristionchus entomophagus; assembly: GCA_036245825.1. Lineage (NCBI taxonomy): Eukaryota > Metazoa > Nematoda > Chromadorea > Rhabditida > Neodiplogasteridae > Pristionchus > Pristionchus entomophagus. The sequence goes on along the minus strand of BTSX01000003.1, from coordinate 15,978,403 downwards.
ACTCAATTCGGGATGGCAACTGAAGAGGGATGCCTCAATTGTGTTGAAAGGAAGAAGTAGAAAGAACTGAATGAGAGGATCCCGTTGCCATCCCAATCTACAATCTCAAATGACCGCTCTTCTCCTCCCCCTCCCCCTCCCCCCTCTTCCTTTCCGTCCACTTCGCTTCTCTTTCTTCCCCACGAGCCTTACAAGCGGTGCTCGTGTGTGGAATTGTGTCTTATTGAAGCATTTGAAGGTTCAAGCATTCCCTCGAATGTTTTCCCTCGAATTACTGTTTGGGAAGCTAGGTTGCAGAACAGGAGGCGGAGCCTGTTTTCGCTAGTTTTTGTATGGGAGCGAACCGTGGAAAGGTAGGTGGAGCCTGTTTTCGATGATGTTATTGTGTGGAAGTATACTGTAGAGCGTGAGGCGGGGTCTACGTTTGTCAGGCTACTGAGCTGAACATAGGTAGCTTGCATTTTGTCGAAGTGGTCTATCCAAGCCTTGTGTTACTATAGGAGGAAAGTGATAACCGTTTCAACTTGAATACCGTGTACGAAAAGGAAGAAGAGCACTTTGCTGCCTCGTTTTATTCGACTATTCGTTGTCCATTAGTGTTACCCTAACGCGAACGAAAGTATGCGAGTGAAGAACCAGGGTTGCCGTAGACAAATACTGATTATGACCTGGCAGATGATGGGAATAGATACTTGGAAAGTTGAATAGAAGAGGTTTTTGAATAATATCATTGTTATTCAAAATTTGTGTCGATAATTTACCATTTCCCGTATCTTATTTTGTGTTCGTTCATGGACGAGGGAAGAGACACAATACATGAATGAGTGTTATGATTTAAGAGTTGGCGATGTAGAAAGAATGTGCGAACGTGAAATCAAATCTTCCTTCATCTAATCAACTTATTTATATGACTCGTCTTTAGCTATGCATCATATCAGTTTATATCGATTAATCAAAAAATGGAAGTTATTTAATCCCGAATGTGGAGAAAAGTACGAAAAATATAAATTTTCAACCCAAATACAGTACCTAAATCTGAGAAAATTCAAAATCAAATGTACTGTATTGGAACATTTCGTTATCGACCGGCAGCTAGATGAATCGAGCTGCCGATTTTTCTAAAATATGAATGTTTCGCGTTTTTAGCTGATTATTCTACTTGTCTTACAGTTTTGTACGCGCATTAGTCGGTGTGTTTCAGTCTATGATCCACATTTGGGTATGAAAGCCGCGTATTTTCGCTCCAGATGTCTGGAACTCATCCTATTTTCGCAAGTAACTCTCATATCTCTGCTCAGTTATTCATGCTTACAAAGTGTAATACTTCATCTGATTTAGATTCTAATTCATCTGCCAATCAATTGACGCTGCTGGTAACTGCAACCTCCTCATAAATAATATTCGTGATCCTTCACTCTTCAGCCCAAAACTGATTTTCGCTTACTCACATAACTTGATAGGTTTCCCTGAATTTTTTCTGGCTTGATTTGTAGGTGGATCGGAACTCTTTTCAATAATCTCTTGTATTAAGGTTTAGTATTATTTATATTTCTCATATTTAGCGTAAATATTATCCATCGGAAGCTCATGGGCATTTGCATTTGCATGATCTAGACCTGTTGTTAACTTCTCTTCTTCGCTTTCTTTCCTACTTGCACTAAAAGCTCTTTTCCTGGTCCGCAATTCAGTCCTGCTCTAGGATAAAGCAGACAATGTTTACACTAGGCGGCGATCGCAATCACGTAATGGCTTCATTAATCAAATGCTTTTTTGTTGTCGCACTTATCTCTTTTTTCTAATATTTTATCGTTGAAGATCATTGATCTACGTCTCTGTTGAGAGAGAATGGGAGAGGGGATCTCCTTAAAGGAGTTCCGACAAGCCCTCGATCTTATTATCGAGGCATCAGTGGAGGAGAATGGAGGCAGTCGAATAATGGTTGAAGACGAAGTCAATAACGTCGAGCTTCTCCACAATCTAATGAAGAAAGCGAGGAACGGATCACAGTTAGTTGCTTTATCACAACACTTTCCCTTTCACTTCTCCCTTTCTCTCGTTGTATGTATGCTGACATGGTGCGTTTGTTATTTCCTATTTTTTAACATATGTTTCAGCTCTTCGGACATTCTGGTTCAATGCGATGGATTCATCCATGAATGGGAGTCATCAGGAAGAATCTCAGCTGCAGTTCAGCAGTTGATAGCACTCCTTAATAGACCTCATGTCAGAGTGAGCACGATTCCTCTTTCCTTTCTGGTTATTTGCTCCTCCTCTCATTCCAATCATTCCAGAGTGCACTGGTAGCCGCTCATGATATTTCGAATGGCCGATATTCGCCAGAGTTACCGCCAGTTCCATTCGAAGTCAGTCTGAATGTTGTTGTTTTTTTCTATTTTGTTTATCAAGAAGTTGTTAATATACATCTGTGAAATGTGCGTGAATCAGAAAATCTAGTATAATTTCCCAATCCATTCTTATGTCTTTTGGGTGGACGATGACGATGGAATAGCAGTGAAGATTGTGAAATTAGTGAAGAAAGCAAATACGAGCAATGGAATTGGAGTCACTATCAAGAAGGATTCAAAGGGAAGGTAAGAAAAAGAGAAAATCATTCCCAGTTACCACCGAATCAACCGAGAAAAATAACCTTGTTATTAAAAAAAATAACCGCGTTAATAAAAATAACTATCTCGACTCTTGATACTTTATCTTTGCAGAGTGGTGATTTCTCGTGTTCTCAAGGATAGTATAGCAGAGAAGAGTGGATGTATCCAAGAGGGAGATAGGATACTGGAGGTATGCTTAGCGTATCTTTCTTAATTATTCTTGTTCTCTCATTCTGCGGTATAGAAATATTTTACTATCTGTTAGCTATTGTATTTCACATTTTATACCATATATGCGAATCACTAACACGTTTGTGGGTTCGTGATTCATGCTCAAAATACATTCGATTAGTTAAGTTATGCCATGCAGGTGAATTCACTGAACGTCCAAAAGATGGACCCTACGGATATCGCCCTTCTTCTCACTGACGTAAGGTCATTCCATCATTTATTCATCCAGTCGTTCCCACTCATTCCCTCACTCATTGTCTATTCAGAATCTGAAATTCTAAATGTTTTGAGATCGTGATTGGAGGGATATCTCTGAAGATTGATCTAAGAAGATAATTGCAGATGGAATGCGGTAGTGTCTCACTGAAGATGCATCCAGCAGATCCTCCCACCACCATGGCCACCCTATCCAATATCCATCTCAGAGCACTCGTGAGTCCCAATTCACTCTCATATTCACGGTCAGAAGTAGTAGTTTGGAGAGAGATCTGTATTTTGAAAGATGGTTGTTACTATTCAGTCAGACTACGATTCCTCCTCTGATCGATCTCATCCCTGCACTGAATCGGGTGTCTCCTTCTCTAGAGGAGATATCATCGAACTATTGATGTGTGGGGATGATTACTGGTGGCAAGGACGGAGAATTGGCAGAGGAGCTTTCGCTGGTACAAATGCCATTGCCAATGGTTAGTTACTTAATGAAGAAACTCAGATTTCGAAAGTTTTTGATATAATAATCGTTTTTACAAACGAATTGTATGTAAATTCTACATTAGAATGGTTTATAATGATGACGGAATGGATTAAAGGTGAATGCCGCGATTCTGTTGGTCTGTTCCCCTCGGAGACATTGATGTTGAAGAGAAGAAGTGGAGGGACGATCGGGAAGAGAAGAGATATGGATGGATTGGGAACAATTAAGAGTCTATCCAGCAAGGGAAGCAGAGATGTGAGTGAATGAAGGATGATGGAAGGCTGTGAGGAAGGGGAAGAACTGGGATCCATCCATCCATATCAATCTTCCCTCTTCTTTCTCTTCTTCGAGTGATAGTAACATGTGTCATGTTACTCAATTCTTATCAGTGGAAAGATGAATGAAGACACTCGATTTCTTTATCATGATAAATGTCATATTCAGTTTGACGAGACTCTTCCATACGAGTCAGTATGTCGGCTCTCTCCAACTTCATTTGCCCATATTCGTCCCATTCTCCTCATCGGAGCTCCTTCTGCAGGGAGGAATGAACTCAAACGGCGGCTAATGACCCTCTATCCCAAGAGGTGACGAGACTCGTCTCTTCGTCCATCTTCGATTACACAATGCACTTACAATTAGTATGCTAATACGCTAATTATTCTATGCTTCCATCTATTGAGAAAATAATGAGAATGTTTTTTAGTTTTCTTTAGAAAATAATGAGAATGTATTTCATAGGGTTTGAATAAATATAACACAGGAAGAAAAAAACGATGAGTAACTAATTGAGTGTTATCCAGATTTTCATCGACTGTGCCACATACGACTAGAACCCAGAGGTATTCCAATTTCCATTTCCTCGAATTATCATTAGCCATCTTGTAGTGTGTGGGTGTTGGCGGTATCCTCTCCCACATTTAAAATCACAGTTAATGTGATCGAAAACACACGTTCAAGCAATGTCTTTCTCTCCTCTAGAATCTCACTCATCTGAGCTCGAAATGGGATTGACACATAGCACCATTCGAGCGCCTCCAGTCTAAGAAAATAGGGTTGACACACCAGACTTGCGACTGTGTTTGTAATTGGAACGGGCAAGATAGATAGACTGATGAAGAATGAGTGGGAGGGAGTGAAAGGGGATGAATATCTAGTCATGAGGTCCCTCCTCTCCAAGTTGGAAGAAGAGAAACCAAACTCTGGACGGCCTCTCTCTTATTCATTTATTCGACACGTGAGAGTAGGAAAATAGAGTGGAATATATGACGTATTCATTTGGGTGAAGACCCTCTTCCCCCTAGTCTCTCGTAAGTTTTCATGTGGTAGGTCGTCTTCTTAGATGGGTACTCTTCTCCCCCCCCCCCTCCCCCCCCCCCTTCTCCTCTCCTCTCACTGGTCATCTGCACGTCAAACGGTCTTTCTCCTCTTGCAATAGCCTATTCGGAATTGGTGTCATTCATCATTCATTGTCTCCTTTCCATGGCCCCAGGAAGACATTCGACTCAAGATGCTTAAATAAGTGGTCGTTGTGAGAAGATTGACGCTTATTGACTACCGGGAGATATAGTATCTATGGGCTCTTGGATGTTCATACCCCTCTCTCCTTTGCTTATTCTCTGGGAATATTCACATCTCAGCCAAAGATTTGCCATCTATTATTACGATAAGAAAATCGAGATGAGCACACAATAAACAGATTAGATAGACCAGATTGTGTATGAATGGGAATAGCTAACTGAGACTGGGAAGACCGTAACAAATCACATTTCAAAACAACATGAACAATAGAAAGTTCGTGCACCATCGTTTGCAAAAAAAAACTACAGTGATGGGCTAGTTAGATATTATTTGTAGGGAGAAAGAAGCGAATGGAGTGCAGTATCACTTCGTGTCTCGATCTCGAATGGAAGAGATGATATCCAAAGGAGAAATGATGGAGTTCGGAGAATTCAAGGGGAATCTATACGGAACTGCTCTCTCTGCAGTGCATCTCGCAGCGACCAAGGTACTGTAGATGGATCAATGGAAATTACGGTAGAGTGATTATCGATTGATGTAATGTTGTTGCAGGGAATGCCTCTATTGACTCCCCATCCATTGGCATTGAAGACCCTTCGATCTCCCTCATTCATTCCATTCATTATCTTCATTCGTCCTCCTTCTAAGAAAGATTTCATCGTGAGTTATTCCTTTGTCTCCATTCTATTCATTATTCGATGATCTCTTCAGAATTCTCGATCTGCAGCTTCTCTCAGTCGAGGAAGGCCATTCAGTGAGAATGAGATCGATTCCATTATGGAGCAGAGTCAAGCAATCGAAAAGGCCCATGCTGCGTATTTTGATGCTGAGGCAAGTGGAAAGGGATGATGAGAAATGAAGTGGATCTAGATTGAAATGATCTTTGTATGTAATGGTAGGAGTGCAGAAGTGAATGAGATGAAAGCAGGTGAAGAGGGAGAGAGTGGTTAGAAGTGAGAGTGGGCCATGTAGTGGGAACCCATGAGTACACCTGGTAGAGAGAAGTGATCACACTTCATCTCAACTAATACCAAGTGACGAATCATTGTTTGTACCTTGTTCCCTTTTTGAGTATATGAATAATTGAGAATGTCGCAGTGTTTGATTGATCATTCTCTTTCAGATACTGAACAGTGACATTGAATGTGCCCTCTCGGATCTCATTCGCATATTGGACTCAGTCGATTCTATTCCCTCATGGGTTCCCCTCTCATGGGCAACGAGAGAAGATCGATGATGGAATAGAAGAGATCAGGTCTTATTGTCATATATTTAAGATAGTTAATTGATTAAAATACAATTAGAAGCAGTTATTCTTTTAGTCTGGTAACCGACAAGTAGAGTATTTCTATAATCTACTTTTTTCCCTTTCCCTCGATAATCACTCATTCCTCCTAGATTCTATTCCATCTTCGTTGTTTTAGAGTAATATCCAAATGTAAAGATATCTTCTAATCCCATTTCCTCTCCGTCTCCTTTTCTCTAATCGTTGATGTGCTTATTCTTGCCTTCTCCTACGCGTTACGTAGCAATTCCAATAATTGTACCTTCATAGTAATTCATAGTTTTATCTCAATCTCATTGCTAATCAGTGCTTGTATCATGCGTGCTTTACAACTGCCGACCAGTCGATCAATAATTCCCTTTCGCGGGTTTTTCAACCATTATCTGCTTTATCCCATATATATGCATGATATATCCTCTCCTTCCTTCCACTTCCAAAGGAAGGAGAGGATATATCATTCAGATAGCCTCTGTTATTGTCTTCTTCTTTCCTCTCTCAGGGGATGATATTCATAAGTAAATAAGGAGATTGAAATTGTATTGTTTTCCTCTTTCCCTGTTCTCGCCAGTCCTCAGTCTCTTTTAGTCCCCAATACGACGTAACCTTTTCACCCTCCCCCCTCCCCCTCACCCAGATTACTTGGTAGACTACTAGTAACCACTTTTCACGTAATCGAGATTGGATCTCTCATGTCTCCTCGTTTCCGATGTAATATCATTCATTCATGTTATATGATTCCGGAATAAATGAATCGATAGATGAGTAGTGTAGTGGCACTGGGAAAGAAGATAGGGAAACCCGATGAATGGAAGAATGAATACAAGCGATGACTATCGATCACATAAATTGATCCATACAAGTACCGTAATCGGAAGGGAAGGCGTACTGTACCCGAGTGTAAGAGATTGAGGCAAGAATCGATCAATAATCATGAATGAAACAGAGTCTTTTGAGGATCTTCTTGAAAGCCGTGCGAAAGTCTTGAGAGAAAACAGTGTAGATGATGGGATTTAGAGCAGAGTTAAGATAACCTGAAGGGGATACGGTAATTGATTGATCGATGAATGATCTACCATACCTAGAACGGATGCAAATTGATCCAACCACGATGGAACAACACTTGCTCCGAGTGTTGGACGAATGAGTGAGAGAATGAAGAATGGAGTCCAACAAGCAACGAAGGTTCCTGAATGGAATGGGGATGATTACGGTAGATGGATATACTGTACCAGTGATTATTGCAAGTGTCCTCCATGCCTTCCTTTCTCTCTTCATTTCCACTGATTCCTTCGTTTTCTTCGATTTCTTCTTAGACGATAGAATTCCCCCCTTGAGCGACTTCCCTTTCCCTCCTTTTCCTGGAATTAATGGACATTCAACACTGAAATTGACGATACCACGAGAAACCATTCAGAAAGATCCGTGATGTACAATCTCATCTTCAATTCGAAACAAAAATGCCTATTTACTGAAGACTTTTTCTCGAAAAATATGTATGCACAACAAACTGCATGAGTTAATTACACGAGGGAAACACATTATTTTTCAAGGAAACGGAGTCAAATCTGTGTTCACACACTTTTCTCTTGAGTTATTTACTTTGGAGGAATGGGAATGGAAATAACCTGATAGAACTACTGAGTCGATTCGGGTCTCACTCGTCTTATGGACCATTCGATCCTCTTCTGATGTTGATGATGAACTCTCCTTTGTCTGAAGATCAAAGATCAAATGATAAGAGAATAAGTGAGAGATGAGATGGAGAGAGAATGGGAGGAAGAGGGGATACCTGATTGAGTGCTCCCATCTCACTATCAGCAGGAATGAGAACTGCTGGAGGAAGAGGAACCTTAGACGGACTCGTCTTCTTTATCAAAGGAACCTACAATCATTAATCTCATCCATTCTACATATCTCCCCCCCCCCCTCCCCCTCCAACCCCACCCTTTCTCCTCTTACCTTATTAGCATCGATGGTTGTTCTATGGATGGTCCTTCTATCTCTTTCCCTCTTGAATCTTTTCTTAGCTGCTCTCATTATCTTCCAATAGACGACGATTATCATGAGAAGAGGAAGATAGAAGGCACAGCACGTTGAGAAGATCTGCAATCGTATTCATTCCCTCTCATACGCTCATCCATAAATACTACTGTACCATCTACTGGAATAGGAGGGAACTCTTCTAGTGTATTCAAGAACCTCTCAAAGTAGGAAGGAGATCAATATGAGAGAGACACGCAATAATCCAGATTTTTCCTTGATATTTGATCTATCTACTACCTTGTATTCCCTTCCTTCTTTCTTCTGTCTATAAGGAACTCCTAAAGAAAAGGAACTTCCGATTGCTTCCACCCTCAAATTCCATTCTTTTCTCTTCAAGGCAAGCGGAAAATGGCCGTCGAGTTGCAAGAATTAGCGAGAGGGAGGAAATAAGTGGTATTCTTCCCTTTCCCCTCTTGGATACTGAGAATCAGTCCCACATAAACATAGATGACGTGCAGAATAGAGAGCAATTATACAAGGGATCTTCATGAGATATCAATGGTTGAGATTGACTCTCAACTTCCTCATGGGACATCCTCTATCATCAGTTGTTCTTCCGTTCCCACTGGCATCCTCTCCCCCCCCTCCCCCTCTCCCCTCTCCCCTCCCCCCCCTCTCCCCTCCCCATCTTCTCTCCCCTTCTCGATGTCATATTTCACCCCCTCCAATGTCCACTTTCCAATATTTATGAACTTTCTCGTTCCCTTCCTCCCTATTCCTCCACTCTACAGGGAACCTCCATCTCCTTCAGATAAAAGAACGATCGATCACTCTGATAATAGACGACGTCTCACGGGGTAAAAAGTGAAGTAAGTCCCCTGTGGTCCCCTCCCCCTCCCCTCCCCCTTCCTCTCCCCTTTCCCCTCCCCCTTCCCCTCCCCATTCCCCTCCCCCTCCCTTGATCTACCCAGGGAAAGGGCCATTCCATAAAAGCCTCGTCTTTCTCACTGCAGCATTAAGTGCTTCCTGCGACGTCTTCGAATTTCAGGAAGATGTTCTTTCGTCCTTCTGAATCGAAGAGAACTCAGTCCAATCCATTCCTCTGGCTGATGAGAGAGTGTATGGATCAAGCAGGGAGAGAGACGGAGAGAGAACCCCCAAATGGAGGAGGATGAGACTAAGTGAAGGAAAGGGGACGCTCTCCTAATGGAAGACTTCTCCATTCTAAATGTGAGAAAAAGGAGAAGAGAGGGACTCTCCCATTTCACCTTTCCCCTCCCTCTTTGCTATGTGGGTCTCAGTGAATCTGGTAGAAGCCCCCTCCTCTTTCCCCTCTGGTCGAATATTCTACGAATATGTCAGAAGAAGAATAACATGAATTATGGGATGAATATAAGGAGATGAGAGAGAGAAGAGGATTGAGATGATCTACCATGGGGATGTCTCCCTTCAAGGAGAGACACATTGAACCACTTGGGAAAGGAATGAACGAGGACAAACACTGTAGTTGGAATGGATTGAGGAAGAGTTCTCTCGGTTGAATGAACGGGACTGATTCCGGGAAGAAACAAGGGCTTGTTGTTAGACCCCCTCCCTCTTCTCCCCCTTCCCCCCCCCCCTTCCCACTTTATTCAGTCGCTTTTATGTCTCAAGAGAACAGACGATGAAGCTACTAAACAGTCAAGAGATGGAAGTGTTCTCGTAGAATTTGACTCTTTAATTGATGTCACCCCCACCCACCCACATACAATAAGCAAGGAAATAACGGGTAAATGAGCATTCTCTCCCACCTGATATGAGATGATCTGACTGATTAGACAGTGACTCTCCTTCTCTATTCGATAGTTGAACTGATCGTCCTTCCAATTGGCGAATGGAGCCAGTGATACCTGATAGACGGATAGATACTGTAGGATGGAGTACGGTAGGAAGGGGAAATGGATGACTCACGAGCAGGGAAATGATCCATATACAAGCGAGCATCCCGAGTATTCGTCTCGATCCTCTATTCTGCACATAGCAGATGAC
>BTSX01000003.1:15840277-15967055 GCA_036245825.1 Pristionchus entomophagus | reverse complement strand
GTAGAGCGCTCATACCTCACTCGACATTGGCTCTAGTACACAGCCGAAATTATCGATTTTTCTATGACCTATTATGCAGATATAGAAAACAGATTTGAAATCAGCGTAGTCGATTTAGTCGGTACTGAAAGTTTGGTGCCGATCAGAGAATGTGTCCTGTGACCCTTCCCATGTTAGTTTACAATAGGTGGCCACATTATCTGGGTGAAAGGCTATCGGGATTACCAGTACTCTCAGTACCGGTAATCCCGATAGGTTTCTTTATTTTTTATTACTGTCTTTTCATGATCAGGGCTCCATTATTTGACAATAATTGAAGAGCTGCACCTCCTAGAAATCAATAAATCTTGGAAAAACTAAATTACTGAAGGGATTTGAATTCCCGCATTTCGCCTTTTCCCACGCCATTTGCCGGCTCTGATTCTAACTTTTCCGGTTCGGTGGTCCCTAGGTACTCTGTTTACAACGCATTTGGTTGTTTTATTAATGTTTTTTGTTGTTGTTATTGTATCCTAAATATACCATCCTCATAGCCACTAAACATCTGATGATTGATATACACGCGTTCAGCATACTTTTAGTTGTAATTTCGCTATGGTTTAGCAATGTAATGATTTTTTTCATCTAGTGAAAAGATGGCCCTCCTTCTCGGAGCTTCGAGAGTGGCTTCTCGTCAGATCGTGAGTCGATCCCTCTGCACTTCCGCTCGAAGGACTGAGGAGCTGAAGACGCCAATCCAGGTTTCTTATGCTTATGTTTATTGTAAATAGATATTTCACGCCAAAATGCTTTCTCGTTTATGTACCTTTCAAATTATATGTATGATTTTATTTTTATTTTCAGAAGCTCGGATGGGAATACCTGATGAAGCAGAAGTCCCTCGGACGTCCCATCTCACCTCATCTCAATATCTACGCTCCCCAGTGGACCTGGTTAGTCATTTTAGTGTTCATGGAGTAACATATTAGTTGCTTATTAGGTACGTGTCTGGTCTCCATCGTATCACTGGATGTGTGATGGGTGGTGCTCTCCTGGTTGGTGGAGTCGGATTCGCAGTCCTTCCTGTCGACTTCACCACCTTCATTGACTTCATCAGAGGGTATTACACTTTCTTTTTCATTATTGTTTTTGTTTGGCTAATAGCAATGATAATTATGGTGTCCATTACATCATCTTGATGATGCTTATTATAATCATTCTTTACTTTGTATATAATGGATCAATATAATATACTATTTCCAGAATTAATATTCCCACTGCTGTGACTGCTCTCTTCAAGTGGATCATTGCCTTCCCCATCATCTTCCACACTGTCAATGGTGTCCGATTCCTTGGATTCGATCTGGCTAAGGTATTCCATCTTAATTTTTTTTAAATATATTTCTATTTTGTCACTAATGATTGATAGTTCTTATGACAGACTGCAAATCGTTGAACTATAGACTATTCACTACTGACTTCTTGAAGTATAACTATTAAAATGTTTTTAAAAAATATTATTTTGGTTATTAAATATATATCCAGTTTTGGCACTAGTGATTGATCTATTTCACAGTTGTTGCTAACATGTGAAAAATGAGTGAACTGCAGGGAACGGATCTTCCCTCGGTGTACAAGGGGGCCTACTTCGTGATTGGATTCTCAATCCTTCTGGCCACTCTGGTCGTCATCCGTTCCCAGTGCAACAAGAGTTGCGACAAGAAGAAGACTGCTTAGATCCCTTCCCTCCCCATAGTGAACATAGTCTCGATTATCGATCCCAGTTTGAATGCATCATAGTAGATAGAATGCTAGATATGTATGTAACTCTTTTTATAGGGAGATCCCCTTCTAATCCGGTTCCCTCTCTCCTCATTACTTTATTCACGCCTCTCGTTTATCCGTGCCCGTATTTATCATTTCGTCGCGTCTTTTCTCAATCCGTGTTATCGCGTCGGCTGTAGAGATGAGTAAGAAATAAAACAAAAAAATTAAGGTGAGTTCTACCAGCGAGCAGAGACGATTGTGAAGGAAGTAGAAGATGGCTGTGCAATATGAACACGATTGGGAGGTATGCTAGTTGACGTCTATTTCATCGACTATAACCCCCCCCCCCCCTCCTCCTCCTCTGAATGCGATATTCTCAGGATCCTCGATTGTCGGTGGAGGGATTCGTGACTGATTACATCGTGTGGAGATTAGCCAAGGACGGGCTTGAGTGGTAGGACACGCACTTTTTTCGGCCAAATTATTATTTTCCTATGAAAACATAGATGGGATATGGTTATATTGATCCCTTGTGATAGAATGGACTTGTTCTAGGCGCGAGGCTCCCGATGTGCCCGAAGATGCAGATAGAGAACACGAAGCAATGAGGTGAGAGAAGAAGAGAGGAGAGGGGTGAAGATGGATGTCCATTCAGAACGATGGGCGAGATATTTGAGAAGAGAAACGGAAAAGAATTATTGGAGTTGAGTGAGGACCTCGAGTCAGACACACTCCATTTCGCCCGCTATTGTGAGGTCAGATTGGCGTTTCCTAGAACTACTTATTTTTTTAATTAATGAAATCTTGGATTATAAATTTAATGAATAATTCAGGTCGTGGAACAATTCGGTAAAAATGATACGGACATTCCGAGTGAGATGACATATGGACGAATGGTTAGTTGTCTTTGATCTAAGATGGCCTATGTATGATGCCATCAATGGTTGAGTGTACTGGTGATTGTCAATTGAATATGATGATGAAGGATGAGGAGAGAGTGGGATTGCAGGTGGGATTGATAGCATTCGCTGGTCTGGTCTGTGTGGAGAAAGCGAAAGAAGACAAGAGGAGAGACATGGGATTGATCGCCCTCTACACTAGCAGATTCATAGACAAGAATATCAGATTGACGTGGATCGATTCAATGAGGAGTTGGGTGAGTGATGGCCATTATTGATTGTCTGTCCATCTACAGTTAATGACGTCGTTGTGAGAGGAGATGAGAAAATGGTAAGGATGGAGGATAGATGAGTCATTCAGGGGAGGGGGGGGGGCTGGATGACTCACTCCACGATAACGAAACCCCCTCTATCATTCCTCCTCTCCTCTCTCTCTCTCTTATGTTACACTAATCGGATGTTATCACGTATTCATGCCTTGTTCATCAGGATAATTGGATGATGAATATCAGGCCAAATTCATGGATATGGCAGTCCAAGTGGTGGCTCGTCACTCTCGTTCGTCTCTCCAATCTCGTATTGCCCCTCGTTCCACTGTAGATTCCGTCCCCGTTCCTGTCTCCCATCCCACTCCCTCCTCCTCCTCCTCTTCCTCCTCCCGTAGATCATCCCTTCTATTTGTGGCTGGAGCAGCTGCCTCAATAGTTGGAGTATGTGTAGTCGGTAGAATGCTAATTAGGAGTCATTGATCTCCTCGCCCTTCCCTTCCATCCCTTCCCCCCTTCTCTTTCTCCTCTCTTCTCCTCCCATCCATCTCTATCTCTGTCACCCATTCAGATTCGTAATATTTTCGTAATTGTGCTACATGTCCGCATCTTTCCGATCTCGCCGCCTTAGAATTCGAATGTTTCACAGTTCAACCACTTTTTTCTTCTATTCTCTCCGTATTACTTTCCTCGCTCCTTCCCTCCATGCAAACTTGTAGAATACGCGATATCACTATTGTCAATCGGCACTTACCGTATCCCCACTTTCGGAACGTCTCATCTAATTACAAAGACTGTATATCCTTAGAAGTGTAATTACTCCATATTAGACAGATCGATTGATTCTCAATTGATTTATCGCATCCTTCAAGCACTTTATTCACTTATTTATTATTGTGTACATCAAATACTTTCCCATTTCTATTGAGTGCCTCAGGAGCTAAACTACTATGAATAAAACTACTAAAAACGAAGTCATCCTTCAATATTCAAGTATTTGTGTACGATCGAAGCGGTTCACGACCGATTTCCAATATCTATCCTTTCCGGTGATAACGACCATTCACTTTCTCTTATTTCAGGAATGATTATTCTAGAGCAGAATAATCGAATTCTATATGATCTCCTCGAATTGAAGTTCAACAATGCCAAAGACGGGTTAGTGGCGGTAGTTCTTCAATCGGAATTAATTTAAGACGGGATGAAGATTGTATGAATAAGGTGATTGTGATTGTAGGAACAAGCCAGATGTGGTAGACGTGCGATTCGCTGACTTCGATGGAGTACTCTACCATGTATCCAATCCAGATGGAGATAGAACCAAACTCATGGTCTCTTCATTTATAATGCTACTGCTCAGCTCACGAATTATGCTTTTTTTCCAAATCATGTTTACAGAAATGATTGTAATGAAGTAAATTTGTATCTTCAATTAAATACATGCGCAGTATTTATAATACCTTCTTCAGGTGAGCATCTCTCTCAAGTTCTTCCGAGAACTGCAGGAACACGGGGCTGATGATGTAAGCTTTATATGATTAATATTATAATAAATTGAAGATAATACATCTGATCATTGCGAGTTATCACACCAGTTAAAATGCATATATTTTATTAAATATAAAAATGAGTGATGTCTCAGTTACTCCGCCGTGAGTATGGATCGGCAGTGCTTCCCTCCCCCGAGAGTGGATACTCCGTCTCACTCATCTATGATCTCACTGCACTCCCTGACAGCATGAATGAGACCATCATGAAGGTGAGCAGTCTTGTGTCTGATTGCCTTCTCGGTGTGAGAATAGATAGAGTTTCACTATGAATAATGAGTTGAGAAGTAATTGGATGGTTGGAGGTGTCTTCCCTCAAGAGACACTGCTTCGCTTCCGTCTTCGAGAAGTATTTCGAATTCCAGGTCTCATTTTAGTTGTATTTATGGATTCATTGATAGGTTGATCTGTTCATCTTTCAATCACTCGCACGTCATTCCAATGGTGCGTATTTATAGGAAGCTGGTCAGGAGGGAATGAAGCGAGCAGTCATTCACTACAGAGAAGACGAGACACTGTATGTTATTCTTTGAGTAATATATTTGTTTTATATTTATTAAATATTAAAAATGGTTTTACAAATTAGTTCAAATGCAAATGCAATTTGTTTTCATTACTCTTTTAATACCAATTGTACTGGTTATCAATTAATTGTTGGTTGCAGATACGTAGAAGCGAAGGCAGATCGAGTGACGGTCATCTTCTCCACTATATTCAAAGATCCCGACGATGTCGTCATCGGAAAGGTATTCCTACAGGTAAGAAGAGTTACCATTAGGATTAAATGATAATTGATAGAGAGTGAGTTGGAATGATGAATTGTATTGTAGGAGTTCCGTGAGGGACGGAAGGCATCACAAACAGCCCCTCAAGTACTCTATTCATTGGGAGAACCACCCATGGAATTGAAGGATCAGAAGGATGCCAAAGTGGGCGATAATGTCGGCTATATCACTTTCGGTGAGTGGATGGTAGGAATGGAGAGGGAAGAGGGAAGAGATGGGAGTGATTACGGTAGTGATGGATATGTTCAGTTCTCTTCCCTCGTCACACGAACAAGAAGGCACGAGCTAATACAATCGATCTGATTCATACCTTCCGAGACTACCTCCACTACCATATCAAGTGCTCCAAGGTCAAATATTTACTATTCACTATTCATCCTTCCAATAATGTATTTTAGTCATTAGTGGTTTAGTTGTAGAAGAATGAAAACTAGTCCAGTTAAGTGAGATGTTCTAAATGATATGGATTGAGGCGTACATGCACTCTCGAATGCGCAGCAAGACATCAGACTTCCTCAAGGTACTCAATAGAGCGAGACCAGAAGTGAAAGTGGAGAAGAAGACTATCACGTGAGTTGATCGAGTAAAGGAATACAATACAGCGGAGATGGAATAGTAGATTGTTATCTTTACTAATATTAATATTTCAGTGGTCGATCATTCAATGCTCAATAAGCCCGTCTTCCCCTCGTGACCCCTTCTATCTCTCCTTCTTCTTGCTTTACTTTCTTATTCCAATTACTAATTGTGTTGGCGTGCCAAATCAAGTGACAAATCATTGACCGTGTATCCGATTCTTGTCGATTGATGGAAAGGGATAGGGTCCACGGTCATTCACTTTATATGTAATCTCTATCATATTCCATACCCTCGAGTATATCTCCGATTCACTTTCCAGTTGTAATCAATCCTCTCAGCAAATAGATGTCTCTGCATTTATTCTATTGCACATTTTGCTGATTAATGTTAATACAGATAGGTAGATTTGGTCAGAACGGCCTAAAATAATATCTGAATGCTTGTTTTCTTTGTAAACTTGTCGATAATAAACATATTCGCTTTACGATTTACTCTGTGAAAGATATTACTGGTCAGTGACCTTGTGTGCATTACTTGATTATCGATTAATCGTTCAATGATGATACAATGGTCCTTCAGCGAAAATGGAAGGCCTGGACGAGTTTCGTTCGAGTGGAGAAATGGATGAAAATGTGGAATGGGATGCAGAGAGATTTATCCTTATTCAGAAGGAGGTTGATACTCGCTCAATTGATCCTATTTCCATTCAACTATATACTGTAATGGTAATCAACAAATAATGTTCAGTTGATGGCTGGAGGAGTGGAACAGGCAGTGAAAGTACTCAATCAACTGGGAGACATCGATCTCAATAGAGTCGAGAATGGAGAGTGAGTGATCGAATAGAAATACTTCCACTATATAGTGGAAGTTAGGAAAGGGGAGGTAGATGTAGTCAGGTGGGCGCACGCTAGACGCGCCGGGTAGGAGAGAGGCGAAGGAGAGGGGGAGCGAGGGATACAAGTTCGCGGCGAGACGGTTCGACGGTTGACGCCATGCTCTGTGCATTTCTAATGTATGGTGGAGGAGCTTTTGAGCCCCCGTGACTATATTGGTCTTCCTTTAGTTTCACACTCGATATGGTTGGTGATGCCCTTCGAATGGCCCTTTCCAAGGTGGATATTGAGGTGAGGGAATGGAAGAGGGGAAGGGAGATGGATGAGATGAGACTATTCCTCTTTCAGTGTCTCTTCATGAAATCCCAGCCGACTCTCCTCCGAATCCTCTCTGATCCCATCCCTCCCTCCATTAAAATGAAGCTCATCAATCGACTCAGGGAGGACAAGGATCTTGCTCAGGTAATCAATATCCTTTTCTCTTATTCTACCGTAATCCCTGTTTAAGACTGCTCTGGGAGGGATAGGACTAGCGACAGGCGTGGCTCTCGCGCGGAATCTCCCCATCGAGGAGCTCACCAAGGAGGTACGGTATCTAATATTTAATGGACTATATAACTTTATCCTTTAGATCAGTGAACTTCTGGCTCCTGTGTTCACGAAGAATGAGATAATGAAGGAGTACGAGTATCAGATGGAAAGAGGAGACTCGAGAATGGCAGTCTATGAGGTGAGTCTGTGGTTATAACGAGGGGGTGGGGGAGGAGGGGGGGGGATCCCTCCATGACTCATTTATCTCTTCTATTTGAGGCCCTCGGGGAGGCACTGGCTCAGGGATTCTTCAATGAGACGATGAGGCCATTCTTTGCCCAATTGGAGAAGGATATCACCACTAATGACTACCTAGTGCAGGTGAGAAGAGAGAGAGAGAGAGAGATTGAGGGAGGGGGGATGTGGGAGGAAGGGAAGGGAGAGAAGGGAGTGACTATTCAGATGACTGCCCTTACTACTCTCTCTGATATCATCATCAAGTGCAAGTCAGAGACATCTCAGGTTAGATCCCTCTCTCCTATCAATTAAATTAATCTCATTTATTCTCAGAAGTTGATTGATCTGTTCGGTCCAGTTGTGTATTCTCTCTTCGAGAATTCCCGAACAGCTCCCGATGGAGGATTCGTATTCGAGGGTACGGTAGACTCACCATTATTTGATTATTGATTGATGCTGTTAAGGAGCGCAGAAGTTCCTGTGTGAGATGGCATCCCTGCATCCGGAGACTCTTTCCTCCTTTCCCTCTCTCTATCCCAATCTGGTCAATCAGGTAGATCTCCCATCCATCCCATCTCCCCCTCCCCCTCCTTCTCTCTCTCTCTCTCTCTCTCTCTCTCTCTCTCTCTCTCTCTCTCTCTCTCTCCTCTCTTCAAGGTACTCAACTTCTCATCTCTGGATGCTCTCAGTCGAGTGCGTGCCTTCGAGTTGTTCTCTCTTCTGGCACGATCCCAAGAGGGAAAGGTGGTTCATTCCCCCTCCCTATGGATGATGATTAGTGTCTATTCAGACGGTTCTGATGTCTCCATCACTGTCATCATCAACTATCCAATGTCTTTCTCAATTCCCTCTGGCCATTGAATCCTCTCCGATTGAGATGAAGACTAGACTAGTCCAGACTCTCGCCTTTCTCTTCAAGCAAGGATCAAATGAGAATAAAGAGACTTTCTTCATGGCTATTGGTCCCTCCTTCGCATCCACTACCGTTGATCTGGTCAAGTAAGTCAATCAATCATTCTCCAATATCGTAATCCCTCTCTTCGCTTCAGGAGACCGTTCAATGAACTGAAGGGAGCAGTGTACGAGTTGTGGATGAACCTTCTGGATTGTCCCTTCGGTTGCTCTCTCCTGTTGGGAACCCCCGAGTGAGATTACTGTAGATGCAATGATTTGATTATTGATTTATCGTTCAGTTTCATCACTTGGCTCCTTCCCTACTCTGGCCAGAACTGGACTGACTCGCAGGCATGGAGAGATATCTGTAATGCTCTCCTACAGTATCCAGAGATTAATCAGGTTATGGTAAGTGGAATATTATCGTTGTTTGATGATAATTGTATTGATTGAGGCTGATCGAATCTCGGGATGTCTCCACGAGCATTCCAATCCCCGTGCTGTCCCTCAAGTCGCCATGGACATTTGATCTCTCATCCTATCGTGCCGCGTGTAGTTCCTAATTTAATGTGTTTGTAATTATCCGAGTACCATATACCCGTTATCGAGCATGATTGTATGTAAACAAAATAGATAAAATATTTGTGAATACGAATGAACTTGAAGTTGATGTTGCGACTCACAGAAGGGATAACAGACATATCTGTATAGAAAATCTGACTGCTCTTCCGGGGGGGGGGGGGGGGGGGGGGCGACATTTGGACAACTCAATATATCTCGGAGGTGAGTTGACAAATCTCAATGAAAGTTGTCACATCGTTATCAGGATGACTACCGTAACCCAATTCCATATTCAGTTTCGTAGGTCAGATTTAGTTCCTTGAGTCAGAAATTTTCCTATTACTTCCCAATTGGTTTTAAAATAATGATACCGTTTCTACGGTAACATACAATAGGTAGGAACATTTTAAGACCAATTGGGAAATAATAGGAAAATTTCTGACCCAAGGAACTAAATCTGACCTACGGAACTGAATATGGAATTTGGTTACGGTAGTCATCCTGATAACGATGTGACAACTTTCATTGAGATTTGTCAACTCACCTCCGTGTTATATTGAGTTGTCCAAATGTCGCTCCCCCCCCCCCCCCCCCCCTCTTTTCCGTTTCCGTTCTGATTCGAATCTTCCCTTGTCTGATCGTCAATTACTTTATCTATTTGAACTCTACTTTATCTATATTATATTATTAATCCGGAATACAAGATATTTAGAACGTTTTAAAATAGTTCACGATTAGAATACTGACACGCGATGCGCTCCAGTTACACTTAGTTGGGCTTGATTTTATTTTCCAATTTGCAATAGCGTTGTTTGTTTTCAAATCTAATATTCTCATCTGAAATAATATCACCTAATTCCGCTATCCAAGATATCCAAGTCGTTTCCTTTCATACTACTTGCTTTTCGTATTATTTTGTTACATTTCTGTATGATGTTTTATGGTCCAATTGAGTCTAAGTTGTAGAAAGAAAGTGTAGAGGGAGATGGTGTGGGTGTGTCTACAAGTAATTCAACCCTTCTCCTCTCTCTTCCCACTCATGCTCCCCTTCGTTCACAGTTTTATCATGGAAACTGAGTTCGCAATTGGGTTTCCCTATTCTCTTTACTAAGACATCAAAGAGTTGTTTGAATAATCCAATGTATCCATCCCCTCGCTCGTCTCTCTATCCATTTCATTCTCATCTCAGCCTACTCCTTCAATGTCTCGTCTTCCTCCATCCGATAGACCAAAGGGACATATTCCAGTTGGAGATATCTGTGATATGATCAATCAGAGACTCAGAGGAGCTAAAGTGGTTAGCATTTATGAGCTCTAAAATGCTTTTAAATACAAACTATTAAATAGCGGAAACGAAAAGTATTGATTGTAAATTTGAGGGCAAAGTCTCGGTTGATCGAATTCACGAAGATCCGGTCGTTCCTGAGATGGATAGAGATGAACTCATGGAATTCATTAAGACTCATATCGAAACGGGAGATATTTTTGGAATCCTAGTAAGGAATTATGCTTCTCTCCATCTTCAAGAGTCAATCCTCCGATTGAATTGTAAACTAATTCAATTTAAGATAGAAAAGAACGCAAAGAGCCCGTTTCTGGAGTATAGAGAAGAAGGGGGCATGGAGAAGAAGGATGTGGATAGGTGAGGAGAATAAAAGGAGGGGGAGGGGGGAGGGGGTTAACGATGAGATGATTGCAGATTGAGTAGATCAATGGCGAATGCCGGTATGGAAAGGAGTGAGAAGAGAAGAGGAGAGAAATGGAGAGAAGATGAAAAAAGAAGAGAAGAAGATAAGAATTGGAGGAGTGATCAGGATGAGAAGGATGAGAAAATGGCAAGGAAATTGTCTGTTATTAATCATTCTTCATTCATTCAATGGATAATTGTAGGAAGGATGAGGTGAAGAGGGAATTTCCCTTCATTCGTCATCTTCCCTACTTGATCTACCTTCTCCAGAAAGTAGTGAAGGATAAGGGGAAAGATCCACTTCGTGTCGATTCATTCAAGATACATCTCGATGTCAGAGATTCTTCATTATTCATTCATTGCTTCAGTATGAAATATCGTGATTTCAGGATTTAGTAGGAGGTTCCTTCGACTATTCTCTCTTCGGATTAACAGTATTCGCTGAATTGATCTACCATCGATTGGTGATAGTCGTGCATGATACCATCGGCAAAGTTACGGTACGATTCGAGTCTGATGGGGAGAGGAGGAGGGGGGGGGGGGGAGGGGGGATAGAAGGGATCTCTTCTCACTTCAGGTCCGTCTCAACACTATAATCAGCGAGGACAAATGCAAGGTTGAATTGGTAAAGGGATATCTGGCAGGTCAAATATACAATTATCTACTGAAGAAAGGACCGTCCAGCTACAAGGAACTGTATAAATGGATGGTGAGTAGATATGAATGTCTGTTTCCGAGATGGAATTTCCCAAGTGGCATATTCCGAAACGAGTTTTCCCAAACGGGTTTCTCCCAAATTATATTTTCCTATTTTGAATTTCCCAAACGTCTTACCACCTATTCATTCAGCACCATTTTCTTTGTATAATCATAGAAAGGGTGATATTTTCAAGAGTGGAGAATAAAATAGTAAATATTGTGATAATGGAATGATGGCAGGATAAAATGGACTCTCAATATCTCCATGAGCAATTCCCCAAATGGAAGGAATGGGTAGAAGATGAGAAGATTATAGAAGTGAGAGCACAGTATAAGAGTCATTGGGAGGTTAGTCACTCATCTCCTTCCGTGGATGAAGTGATGAGAAGGAAGAGATTCCCCTCCTTCTTCTAGGTATTCATTCAAAAAGAAGATGACGTCATCGATGTGAATCCTTCCTTCATTGGACTCGTCGCTTCTCCTTTCCTCGATTACTAGAAATGAGATATAATTCAGTCATAAGTATTCCCATGAACCCTAGATATCACGACGTTGAGTCCATTTCTAACCCTTGCCTCTCACTCTCAAAATCTCTTTATAGGCGTATATAAATAAAAAATATAGAGATTTCCAAACCTATGCAAATTATGTTGATTTTTTTGCTTCTTAAGCTGATTCAGATGATATTGTGTGATAGAGTGTATTCTAATATTCCTTTTGGCATGCATTGTATACTATGCATCATGTGGCTTCCCCGCAAATACGAGTCAATAAATTCATTTCCACTTGAATGGGAACTGTTCAATAATACGATTAGTGCATGAATGCAATCATTCGATATACAGGATCGGATATGCATTTGAATTCATTAAATATTTGCTCGATAGTTTTTAAAAAAAGATCTAGATAGCTGCGCACCCGTAGAAGTTCAAGGTAACAAAAATAGGAACAATGAAGGTTACGGTAGCACATGCAATTGAATGGTAGATGGAAGGATTCTAAACGATATTGATTCCTATGGGGAAGAGACTCTAGATGACTTTGTTCGCATCAACCTTCTGAACAATTACATTCCAATTTCCATTCTCGAATGTCTCAGATAAAACTCGGAGAGAAGGAATGGAAGTGATGAGAGAATCAATCTCCCCTCTACGGAAGACATGATAGTATCGATAGAAGACGACCTGAAGGAGGGAAGACAAGTGACTCTCTCTCTCTCTCTCTCTCTCTCTCTCTCTCTCTCTCTCTCTCTCTTCTCGTACCTCTCTGATTGTAGCCATGGCTTCATTCACAGCATCTCTCATTATCTCCCCACTCATCTCATCGGCTAATTCCTCTTCCATGGGAATCATAAGAGAAGAGAGACGTTTCCCCAATGAGGGAGACCATCGACGAATACCAGTTAGAAGATTCTGCCTCTGGAAGAGAAGAGAGGAGATGAGATGAGGGGGAATAGAGGAGGGGGGGGGCGGGGGGGGGGGGGGAGGGGGGGGAGGACCTTCTTAGAGGGAAAGAAGTGAGGAGCAGCAGAGGGAAGGGAGGGAGAGGGAGAGTTCTTGACTTTAGAGACGATCCAGTCAATCCACACAGAGGGGGATGATCGATCCTCGGATCGAATGGAGATTGGGATTGAATTCTGAATGGAGGAGAAGGAGAAGGATTGAATAGGGAGAGGAGAGGGATGATACCTGGATGATTCTTTGTTCCTTAGTGGAATCCTTATGGAATCTTATCTTGGGAAGTCTTCCATTGAGTGCTATCTCATGGAGATTCCATGGAACAAGCACATCTTGAGAGGGGAACGAGGCATGAGGCTGCTCGTATGCCCACACCACCATTAGAGCCTGAGAGGAGATGGAGAGATCAAAGATCAGAGTAGGGAGAGATCAATGAAGGGAAGGGGAAGGATTGACTCACTCTTGCCCCCACACTCATCACTCGTTGCATTTCATCAAGAACTGCTTTCCTTCTTGAAGGAGAGGCGAAATGATGAAGGACCGAGACAAGAAGAACTGCATCTGCTGTTGAATCTCTGAAGGAAAGAACAAAATCAGAGAAGTACTTCTGATTAGGATCCTAATGACCCCCCCCCCCCCCCCCCCTTAGAGACTGAGAAGTTGTGTGCAGAGAAATGGGATTGAGAGACACGCTGTCCCATTGAGATTTGTTTCTCGGACTATGGAATCCGAAATAAAAACTAGCGAAATAGAACTATTCGTATCTGAGAGGGGAAGAGAGGAGTGAATGGAAGGGGAAGGGGATAGACTGGCCTGAATGGTAGATCGAGTGCATCTCCAAGAGCGACGTCGCATTTGTCTGTCTGATGGGGAGATTTCTGCAGAATCTCTGAGCAGGGATCCACACCCAGAAGAAAACCAGACGAAGGCTCGTATTTCGTCTCACCACAACCTGGAAGAGAAAGAGGGATTAGACCATCTCATGAGAAGAATGAGTCAATTGCATGGATGGAATTGTATAATTGGAATGATCATGGAAGGTTCACGTGACACGATCGATTGGAAGAATTCCTTTGATAAATTTCCGTTATCATCTTTTCTGCTGTTTTGAGAGTGATTCAAAGTTTAATGGATAGTGAATGAATGACTATTGGGAAGGATGGTGTCATGAAATATGCATAGAGGGGAGAGATGGATATTGAAATGGATTGTTAGAGTGTAGAGAATCGAGAAAGAAGACTCAATTAGAGAAAGAGGCTGAATAAGATGAAAATTGCCAACTCATATTTTCCCTTTTTTGTTTTGTTTTCCTCGTTCCATTGTGTCTCTCTGTGAGGAAGACTTCTATAGAGAATTCATAAGTAGGAACGGAGATGAAGAAAAGGAAGAGAGGCAAGAGGGGTGGGGGGGAGAGGGGGGGGGGGAGAGGGTGGTAGGGGGGGGGGGGAGGAGTCTCCAATCATTATTATTGTCTCCACCTAGATAATCACTTCTATTCCAGAATCTTCAATAAGGAATGTGTTATTGATGGTAGATATGGTATTGTCAATGATTGAGTGATCACCGATATCAATGACGAGAGCAGAAGTTGGAAGGGAAGAGATGAAGCGAGCAGCTGAAGGAGAGAGACGAGTGTTGAGAGTACCCGGTTTGGAGGGAGGAACGTATGATGCAAGACGAGAGTAGATCTGAGAAAGGAGAGAGGGGGGGAAGGAGAGGGGAGGGGGGGAGGGGGAGGGGACTCACCTTGTTGACGTACTCCCTTTCCACGTCTTCTGGAGTGGGTAGCATCTGGAATAGAGAGAAGAAGGATAGAGAGGAAGAGAGGGAATCAAGAATGGAAAGAGGACGACGATAGATGGAGGAAGGAGGAGGGACATCCTCCCCCCCCCCCTCTCCCTCCTCCCTCCCCTCTCTCTCCAATTAGAGATACTCCCTCTCTATATTGAAGATGTTGACACTTTGAGAGGATGAAGAAGAGAAGAAGAGAGAGAGTATGACTGTCTAGCACCTTCCACTCTCCGTCTTCAGAAGGAGAGTACGATCGATTAAAGTAGGAAGGAGGTAGGGAGAGAAAGAGAAGGAATCAGACATCTTAGATGGTGTGAAATGAGGATGGAAGAGAAGGGAGAGAGAGAGGAGGAGGAAGAAGGCAATGAGATCTGAAGGACACTGCAAGGATGGATTGTGACTATGGAAACAGAAGTGAGAGAAATGAAGAGAGAGAGAGAGAGAGAGAGAGAGAGAGAGGGGGGGGGGAGAGCGAGAAGTAGAGGAGTGAGCTCCCCTTAGATTGAATGGTCAATCAACGTGTGAGAAGTCATTGAAAGAAAACAATACTGTGAAAGATCCAAGATCGAGGCACGTTATTACTAGGGATGGCGAATGCAGAGGGCGCCCTCCTCATTCTGCACACTCTCTCGCCGACCGAGATGCGTAGAGAGTGTGTGAAATGAGGAGGGCGCCCTCTGCATTCGCCATCCCTAGTTATTACATCCCATTTCAACGTTTCTAAATAACACGCATCTCAAGCGGATCATGTTATGAGACTGTGGATTATGAGAAACGATAGTACTAAAAAAATAGAGAGTGGAACACTGTAGATCATTGCAGTTATCGGCTCACCATCTCAACATCTTCGGGATCGGAAGGAATGAAACTGATTGGATAAAGATAAAGGGGGTCTGCAATTTGAGAAATATTATGATAAATGATATATTTAAGTCAATACAAAATTTTCTGGTATTTTCCCCAGGACGAAATGTATACGGTATTTGCGAGTTTTGATTCACGTCGTGAAATTCATGAAATTTTTTTCGATTTTTACCTTCTTTCATTATCATTTTTCGGGTTCCACCGAAAGCGGCATTCACCCGTCTCCCTCACTTTTCATTCTTATCCCTTCTCTTCTCACTTCTCCTCTCTGTCAGCGTCACGATCGGTTGAGTGATCTTTGTTGTTCGTTCATTTAATCTTATTCTCCCCGTAGTCTTTCGCATTGAGCTACTTTTGGTTGGCTTTTGCCGATCCCTTCATCCTTAAAACTTTGAGCTTCTCTTCTCAGAGCTTAGTGATAATATAGAGACATTAGGAACTTGCTCATTTGCATTTCTCGATCGACGTGTCCCCTCATTCTCTGGTTGTTCGATGGTGGTGATCGGTTCACTTTCCTTCCTCGCCTCTCCTCTCTCCTTCCTCTCCTTCCCTCATCTCTTCATGTTCTTACCGTGTGTGATCCATAGTATTCCACGTAATTAATTATCGATTATACAGATGGCTGTTGCTGGGGGACGATCCATCGGTGATCACCGATTGGAAGATTCAACGATGACGTCATCTTCGAAGATGAGTTTATTCTTCTTCCTCTCAAATGGGTTTCCGCGCTTGTCCATAACAGCATGGATGGGCGATATCTGTTTCCACTCTTCTCCTTCCCATCATCCTCCCTCCTTCTGAATCAATCAATCAACCAATCGATATTCCCCGCAGAGCAGTCTAAAAAGCGCGCCCGCCCATCGATTGCTACTTAGAGAGCGTAGGGCGGGGGGAGCTCTTTCCCTTCTAGAGTGAGGGGCGGCTAGTCCAGTCTGCCTCTAACAGGGCACTCAAGGTATTCGGTCCGAACGTGGGGAAGGCCAAAAGCCATTGGTACGGTTGTGCTTTTTAAGTCGAGAGCCGTCGTTCAAATTCCCCTCTTCGGGTTTCGCGACGGACCGATACAAGAGTGACTTGACCGAGAGCTCCTCTGCCACTTGTTGAAAACGCGCGCGCCTTTGTATTTCAACTGGGATATAGTCGGAATAGTAACGATTTCAATGTGATAGAGAAGAGCAAAGTGAAAACTATTTTGCGACAGTTAACACAAAACCAGATTAAACTATTCTGATACTAATTTATTCATTTCCTCCTCTCTCCTCTCTCATCCCTCATCTCTCTTTCATCTACTATCACAGAAGAGATCCGATGGTGCGTTGTGGAAGTCTATTGAAATTGAGACAATATATTGGAAGACGAAAGGCCAGACAAGCGCCAGTGGAAAAGTAGACACTACTGCAGAAAAAAAAATTTTGACATTTGGTGCGGTACGAATAAAGTCGGATAATTGAGAGTACATTCGAGATGATCTAACAAGAAAAGAATTGAATCTGGCTGTACATGTAGTGAATTCAATGTTGATACCGAAAGAGGAGACTCTATCCCGAGTGGGCTTGTATACATAGAACGATGAACGGGGGATAATAGAGGAACCAGTCATTATGGTATGTGTCATACAGAGATCAGCTATGACTCTCCTCTCGGTAAGTGCGCTCAGGTTAAGGGTTTTAATGCGGTCTTGGTAGGAGAGGAGGGTGTAGGGGTAGGAAGAGGAAGGGAAACAACGATAGAAAACTTGACGAGTGAATGTATGCTGGACCTTTTCAAGTGTGGCTATGTCCTTAAGGTGGTGTGGGTTCCAGAAAGGGGATGCAAATTCTAGCAAAGGGAGTACATAGGCTTTGTATCTGCGGATGAGAATGGAAGGACAATTGAATGGGAGTGCTTTGAGAAGGAGAAACAACTTAGAGGTGGCTTTTTGGGCACGGGTCTTAACAGAGCATGAATTCTTCAAATCAGAGCGAACTTGTACACCTAGATCATGGACATTAATATCAAGTGGTAGGTCAATGGAATCAATCTGATAACGAGGGGTAGGCAGTTTGGATCCTAGGCGAATATGTGTACACTTAGAAGCAGATAAAGACAATTGATTACGTTTGGTCCAATCAGAGAGACAATTGAGCGCAGTTTTAAATTCAGATGTGATACTAGCTTTGGTGATCTTATTGTAAGAGACATACAATTAGACATCGTCAGCATAGCATTGTACAGTCACATTGTGAAAACGGGAAAGGGTTTGGGATAGGTCAGCAAGGTAGGTGAAAAAGAGAATAGGGCCAAGTACACTGCCTTGTGGCACGCCAGAGAGAAAGGGGAAAGAGTCACTAATGACAGAGGACAATCGGACTGAGAAAGTGCGGTCAGATAAGAAAGACTCAAGCCATGAAAGCAAGTGACCGTGGATACCGTAATGCGATAAACGAGCGAGGAATTTGGGATATGGAACAACATCGAAGACACGAGTGAAATCTATATAAACGACATCAGTGGATACAACTAGGGGATATAGTGTTCACAATCATTCTCAAACTACGATACATTTCAGTAATCAATGGATTCCTCTCCTTCTCTTCGCTCATCCTTCATTCCCTCCTTCATAATCGATTATCCCGGACTCTAACTCCTTCATTTGGTCAGTTAGTGTTTTAGGAAGAAGATGCTAATAATTGAAGAACAGAATGCCATCAACATGATATTATGACACATTATCATATTTTCGTCCGTTTATTGCGAGTCCATTGATTCTGTTGCAGATTGAATGAATGGATTGACAATCTGTGAGGAAGTGAAGAAGTAGAGGAACATTGTATTGTCCCTCTCTCACCTCTCTCTTTTCTTCTCTCTCCCCTTCTCTTCACTCGTTTCACTTTAATCTGAAGGTTGGTCATTCCTATTTTGAATGATTTAATGCTGAGTATCAGCAATGTCAATCTTTCCAGTTGTGTCTGGGGATGTGATACTCTGAATGGAGAGAAGAGAAGGAAGATGGAGATGGATAGAAGAGTGAAGTATTCTCATGGCTTGCCATCCCTTCTCATCTCTCAAAAGGGTTCGTCTGCGATCAAATTATCGAACGTTGCGAATGATTTCGAAAAGAAAATAATCAAGTATCGATATTGTCTTAGCTCTCAAAATTTTTGCCAACTGTTGTTATAGAACCTACGCATTTTACACATATCGTGCAATTAGTAGACGTAATGGTTCGTTTGTTCTTCATCTACCCCTGTTCAAGAGAGAAAATCTCAAAGTATCTTTTTCTCACATAACCGCTCGCTTATTAAATAAATTGCACTTGATTTGTAACCCCAAATTGTCTATTCCTACTATTAAGATTCACATGTTTAATCATCCTAATTTACCTCGTGCATCCGGAATAGAAGTTTTGAATATGTGACCTTCCCTCCAACCCATCCCCATCCATTCGCACCCCCTTTCCTTCCAACTCGATCTACCTCGTCAAGCACTTCCATCCAATAAGACATATATTGGATCAGCGGCCAGTTCCTACCGCATACGAGGCTCCCTCACCTCGACATTCCAATGTGCGACTCCATGAGAAGATCGATCCCTTCCCCCCCCCCCCCCTCCTCCCCCTTCCTCCCCCCTACCCCACCCTCATTCCTCACGCATCCTTCCCCTAGTTGTATTCTCACTACCTTTCTCCTTTCTCGTACATCCTGTACTTGATGAAGCACCTTCAGTGGTGTACGATAAATAAAAATAAATAAGTATACAATTCCCATTAATAGTTTATTTTCTTTCAATCTAAGACGAAGATCTTCTTTACTAACTTCCTGTATTTCAGATGCTGTCTCTCTCTCTCTCTTTTCTCTTTCTTCTTCTCAAATGGGGATAGCAACTGAAGAGGGATCTCTCAATTGAGTTGATTGGAAGAAGAAGAAAGAACTGAATGAGAGGATCCCGTTGCTATCCCAGTCTACGATCTCAAAATGACCTCCCCCCTCTCGCCCCTCCCTCCCTTCCCTCCCTCCCCTTCGCTGTTCTCTTTCTTCCTCACGAGCCTTACAAGCGGTGCTCGTGCGCGGAATTGTGTTTTGTTGAAGCATTTGAAGGGCCAAGCATTCCCTCGACTAGGGTATTGTTTGAGAAGCTATGTAGGTACTGTAGAAAAAGAGCCTTTCGTCGGGGTTACTGTATGATTGGAACCTAATATTGTGGACAAGGGCCGGGTCCGTTTTCGCCGGAAAGTTGTTTGAGAATAGTATAGTAGCACGGGTGCTCAAACCAGTCTTTCCCCTGCATTCGAAATCAAGAGAACTCGTCGACCACGCCCCTAATTCCGGGAGCCAATGAGCGCAGAGCAAGGCCGAGCTGGCAAAATTCCAGCTTGCGTTGCGGTCGGGTCTCACCGCGATCGTTCATTTGCCCCCTAAAGTTTTGTTTTCGCGCGCAGCCATTCCAATTTCGATACTGTGGCGCCTTTTACTAACGGCTTATTAATTCCGGATTCCGGCTACGGGCTCGGGACGTTTTTAATGACTGGTCTTGAGCGCCCGTGCGTAGGAAAAGAAAGAACCCTGCCCGGTGGTACGACAATCGAGCGAAAATAGTTTGGAAATGCCACTTGAGAGAGGCCTTTTGAGAGCGCGACATTTGGGAAAACTCATTCTGGAATTGACCAGCAAGAGAGCGCGATCTGTGAGCGAAATGGCCGGCTCGAAAGAGCGAGAGAGCGAGGATGAGTGATTCTGATGAGCGATTCTCGAGTGATGAGAGACCGGCTAGGCAATAGTGCTTTATCCCAAATGTCGCGTTCTGAAAAAGGCATTTCATATCTAACTTTTCGATTCTATCTTCTCACAAGTAGCCGTTTCCATTGTATTTTCTCCCAAATGTCGTATCACCCCCCCCCCCCCCCCCCCCGCCCTCGCGTAGTTGCATTTGAAGAATAATGTAGAGAGTATCTCCGAGAATGGAATAGTACTGTAGATCAGAATAGCCATACCCGTTTCAATATTAATATGGCGTTAGGAATGAAACCAATTCTAGAGTTGAATGTATGCGGTCCCAGAGGGGTTACCGTATCAGAAGTTAGGCCAGTTTATGAAAGTGAATGAGATCTATTTCGTGGAATCTATAAGATTTTTAAAAAAAGAAAAGACAGAATCGAGGGTGCGATTAATACACTACGATGCTGTATGCGAAAGGGGTTACAGTAGTCGAGGTATTGTACACTCTACAATTACCTGAGAAGCTATTTAGATACGATACCAGATTGAGGGTGTGGGAGGGGGGAGTGATGAAATAGAAGGATATATCTATAAATGAATGGATGAGTGAGATTGGAGCCATACATGGACCAGATAAAACAAATAATTGATCGAAAACACAGTGACGATTGAAATCGAGAGATGGTGGATGAGATGATACAGTATACATGGCAGGAATGGGAGAGAGATCATAGAAAACGAAGATTTGACTGAAAACGAAACATGGCCGAAAACAGTTATCTATCGCTGAAACTTATTCTTTTTAGGATACGATAGATACCTCATGCTGATTTCTTCGGAGAGTTCAATTGAAAATATTCTAGAGATGTGAAGATAATTCGGGTCTGAAATCGGTAGATCATTGAAGTAATCAATACTATTCCCCTCCATACTTTCAAGGTACTTAGTCTTTATATTTCGTTAGTCTTTCGGTTTCTGACATTCGTGATTCCAATCTAGATACCGTCTATTGATGAATCCATCCAATCTCTCAACAAAAACTTATCTTTTTTTTCAATCTGGGGCTCATCTCTTCTCTTTCATTCGTGCGAGATCTGAAAATTAAAAAAAATTAATCTTCCATATTGATCTATGATCTTTCTACTTTTCATTCCATATAAATTCTCTGCTTCTCTCATCAGTCATACCAACCTGGAGTCGATCTCTTGTTTTTTTGTTTTTGTGATGAAGAAAGAACTGAACATGATAACGTTAAAAAATATCTGCAGTAATGTTATGTAGTAGCCTTCTTCCAATGGATACATAATTTCAGCAGAATAGGAATTAATATGAAGATTTCTAGAGGGATTCTGTAAGGTTTCGTAGGTCGAATGAAGAAGATGAATTATATACTCTTTTCCTTCCGTCTCTCCGAGCTACCGTCACAGCTATCATAACCACACTCAATTTATATACAATACTCCAGAAATCGTAGATCCATCCCAGTACAAATCTTCTTTTCTCTTCAGTGCTCGATACTCATTTCGTCTCATTCCCTCGTAATCAATGGAAGATATTGATCTTTGATTTATCTACTTTTCATATCATCAACTACTCCCTCTTCTCTCCTTCTAATTCCCTCAACCTCAATATGGACCAGAAGTCATGACTACATCTCCAATTTCACTACTATTCTTGAGAATCATGAAAATGAAGAGGTGGAGATCTACAGTATCATCATACCTTTTTTCTTATTAAGACATCTTTTCAATAGACAATGAGGCGTAGAAGAGAAGTTGATTATGGATATATACGTAGCTCATAGAATGATGAAGAATGAGAGATGGGCATGGATTAATCTGAAGAGAAGAGAATGGGATAGAACGATTGATCGATAATCGAAGAAAATCAGAGATACTGTATTGTTTGCATCATAAACTGCTATATTTCAGTATTCGGAAGATATGGGACAATATATATAATATATAATAATTTGTCAAACACGTGTTTGAGGGACAATACCTCATGTGCCACTAATGTGTTCTTCCTTGATCGATAAAACTTGATCCACTCCATAGTATCTTTGATTTATATTATTATTAGAAATAAAAATTCGACATTATTAAAAATGATAAAAATGTTATTTTTGAAACTAAAATACAGTACCTTAAATTGAGAAATTCAAAATTCGGTGTACTGTATTTGGGTATTTCATTATCGACCACCTAGCCGAATGTATTCAAAATGGTGACCGTTTTGCGTTGTTTAACTGATTATTCTACGTATTTTGAAGGCTAGTTTAAGCATTGGTGAGTGTTTTAGTCCACTTAATAGAGTGAGTACGTATTTTCCCTATCGACGAAGTTTTTCGAACTAACCCTACTTTCGTGTGACTCATTTCCCTGCTCAATTATTCACGGTTACAAATCGCAATACCAATACTCTTTGATTTCGATTTTTGTTCATTTGTCTAGTGAATTAATGGCGCGGATCACTGGGAATGTCTCATCGTAATCGTGACCCATTCCCCGTGATATAGTCCTTGCGATTTTCATTGATACGAGTACCATTTCGCTTAGGCTGATCCAACCCAATAACGTGTTTTCATTTACTCACATGATCTCATCGGGTTCATTATACGTTCGCCTCGGTTGTTATTTGACTGAAATGTTTAACTCATTGATCATAATTTTCCCTTGTAATAATGGCTATTCCAACTTTCCTTTCTCATAGTACTCCATCATCTTCAGCTCATCGATATTCGTTAATCTGAATGTTCGAGAATCTTTTTTGTTCATTAATTTTTCGAAATTTCATTTGTCGATATCAATTCGATGCACAAAATTGGAAGATTTTATTATCCTTGTTGTTTTGTCGTTTCATTTATATGTATAAAGAATTATCTTCTAACTGTCTTGTAAATGAATTGACAACTTCATTGATCGTTGAAATATACTTAGTATTCAGTTTCTCACTTCTGATTGCTCATGGGGGAGGGAAGGGGGGGGGGGGTGTGAGGAGAGCTCTACCAGTGAGGGGATGGGGTTGGGGGGTATGCGCACTACTATTGCAAATGGAGGCTGCGATTGTAACTGGTTGTCTGTTCTGATGTGAGAATGGTGTTCTGGTGGGGCGTCGTTAAGTGAGAGTTATAGTAGAATCTAATTGAAATGGGAGATGCGATTTACGACTGTACACTGAGAATGATGGTCATGTTTTGCACAGCTATCTCTATCCGTTGAAATAAGAGAATGTTTGCGGTCTATAGCTTATTCGCGGAAGACAGAACTAAGGAGCTTGTCATTTCACCATAGTAGTTTGTTCATATCGTTCTCGAATATCTTCTTCCTCCATCGGTCCTAGTTATAGTCTCTTCTTCTCGTTGACGGGGTGAAAAGAAGAGAATTTTCGTCAATAATTGATCTTTGATCTCTCATCTGCTTATCTCTCATTCATCTTTCCTCATACTACTCTCCCTACCACTCCTTCATTATTCGAAAAAGACAATCTAGACCATTCGTACCCTTTATGAGTACGAGGTCTCTTACTTTTTGTATGCTCTTCCTGACTCTCCTTCTTACTTCTTCCGTCTCTCTCACTCATCCCTTCGTCATCTCGTTGTCAATGTGAAAAGATGGAATTTGTCATACAAATTGATATTTATTTAGAAATATCTACTATCTCTCTTCCATATTTCGCTGATCTGCATTTACACATTAGTCAAAAAGTGTTACAATATTTCCTTATCTGGTTTTTGATCTACTTTGGTCCTACCCTATCCTCCCTGTTCCCCTTTCTCTCATTTCTTCCCCCACGAGCCCTCAGTAATCTGACCCCTATACAGGGGCAAATGCGATAACCGTATAATACGGGCGGCTTCATACGAGACACTTGAGGAGGTAGATCAGAGAAGATAAGGGGAAGAGGGAGGGGAGATCTCTATTTCAACCCATGAGTTAAAAAGAAAAGAGAGTAGATCACTTCCCATAACCATTCTTCTTCTCTCTTGCTTCCCTCCTTCCTCGAGTAGTCCAGTCGCGTGGTAGACCTCGTCGCGTCTCTCGTTGCGCAACCGAGTCTTGAATCACCTACCGTAATCCTAGTCCTACCGTAACCCTACTCTGGTCTCTCTCTGCTAGTTGTAACCAAGTAGCTACCAGTAGTACCTGATCTAGTGATCAAGTAGTGGGGAGCAGTGATGGAAAATCCGCATCCGACTCTCCTCAAATCGCGTGCTCTCTCACTTCTCTAACCGACGAGAGATAACGCAAAAAGAGGAGAGTAGAGGCCAATTTGTCATCACTAGTGGGGAGACTTGTGTGATAATACTGTAGTGAAAAGAGTAGCGTGTTTTTATCATTATTTATCGACAAAACATTGATACAACGCAAGAATATCATGGAAAAATAAACAATCAGCAATAGTTGTTGGTTTCCATCTTCTTGATGAGAGACCGAGATGGTTGATCGTCTCATCTTAACCACGAACAGTCGTAGTACGGTCACCAGAATGGGTATTCATATTCAAACTTGTGAAAAGTAATAATATGGAAATATTGGTATACTGCTTAAGTAGTGTTCTGGTGACCCATTAGCCCGTTAGATCCCTCCTCACCTGATTATATTTGAATGGTAATGCGCAGTCACTTCACGTTTGATTCATATTATTTGGACAGCGAATATCACACTTCTAAAAAAAGAAAAAATCAATGACTGACCTCTTTAGATTGAAATTTAGTATTATTTCCATTCGATCCTAGTCGAAGAGTTAGTCGAGCTGAAAATTATTGAAACTTTTCGCGAACGAATCGAATATAATATCATGAGGATCAAGTGATCTCAGTGACGGGGAAGGGACTAGACAATTAAGTAGCATCAAATGGTTCAAGAAATCGATGGAAAATCAATAAGTATAAAGTTGGGTGAGAGGTTTGCGCTAATCTGCGCAATCTCACAATCTGTGAGTCACTTTGATACTACTGGTGACGGCCAATCTGACCTCATTTTACTTGGTTATTACTAATGTAGAGAGACCAGAGTAGGCCTAAGCCGTAATCGTCTTACCGTAATCCGTGACCTACTCCTACCGTAACCGTAATCTACCTACCGTAACCGTAACCTACCTACCGTATTCCGTTACCTACTCCTACCGTAATCCGTTACCTACTCCTACCGTAATCCGTTACCTACTCCTACCGTAATCCCGTTACCTACTACCGTAATACAAAAGTAAAAACAAAACCAAAAACATAAATAAAATACAAGTAAACCTACCTGTTTTTTTGTTTTTTTTATGCCTTTTTTATCTTTGTTATACCTCTCTTTTTTCTCTCTCTCTTTCTCTTTCTCTTTCTCTTTGTTATATTGGGTGGGATGTCTTAGAGATTCCTCCAGACTTCCCGCGGGGGGGGGGGGGGTTCTCTCACTAGAGACCATTCTCGAGATATATTCATTCCCTAGTCTGATCACATAGATGGCATAGGACAGCATAACTGGCTCAATAGAAGGAATCCATTCGTTTGAATAGAATATACGAAATATCTCTGAGTTGTAGGGGGAATGGACAGAATGATTCAATCAGTCGCACTTCATGATCTATTAGATATGAATGATAGAATGGAATGGAGAATGATACATGAGAATACTGATCGAAATCATTAGAGTGAATATTTCCTCTATAGAAAGGAATGATAGGTTCGATACAAAAGATCCTCTGACACTAGTAAGTTCTCCCCAGAAACCTTCGTCTCTTAGTCTTGGAACATAGATAGAATGAGTTAATATAACAGCCGAGTCTCGTTCTCCCTTTCACTAAAAAAAATGTTCCCCGAAATGAACCCTTCCCTCAATTTGATTCTCACGGGTTGGGTAAAGAACAGGGAACCCTTTCTCATAACGAGGGGCAATTTAGCTGATAAAAGATCGGGGGCTTGCATGATGAATGCAAAACGGGCCGGCAATTATCCATAAAGCGACATTGTCTGGCTATATTCCCTCGTCCATCGGTTAATCCTCATTTGGATCGTAGTCCTCAAAACGATTCCCCTATCTCTAACCATCCAATGAGTACTCAAAGAGAGGGAGGATTCACTCCTTGGAACGACAGAAAGCAAAAGAGAGAAAGGGACTCTTTGGCAGGGGGAATATTAGTGAGATGAATACATAAAGGATAGAGACGAAGGGAGGAAAATCATACTAGTGACTGAGGATCCCGTTGCTGGCCTTATGAGAATATGGAAGAGGAGATATTCACTACTGAATAATCCCGATAGATGGAAAGTGGGTAATGATACGGTAGAATCGATATACTACTGAAGGGTAATCGATCAATGAAGTGCGATCAGAATGACTGGATAATGGATAGGAAAGGTATGGAAGAAGGGGAAGGTATTGACTATGAGCCAGTAATTGCTGATAGAATGGAGAAAATGTGATCAGATTGGGAATGGGGAAGAGAGGGAATGGTCCACTAGATCATGGAGAGACTCACGTAAGAGAGACGAGATGGAAGGAGGGAGAGAGAGACGGACGAGAGAGAAGAGAGAGATGGAGAGGCTGAAAGAGAGAGATATGATCAGTTTGCAGTCCATTGATGCACTATTGAGTCTGTTCTTCTATTTGGAATTCAATTGGCAATAGAGTCATTTGTCGATTGACCATTTGTTACTGTTGTTGATTCTTCCATCTATCGATCGTCTATGTTAGATAGAATGAGTTGATAATTGACTATTGGATACCGTATTGAATTGTGTTGGCAATGGAAAGATGTGAAGTGATTCCTTGAGAAGGGAGAAAGGCTTGCATTCTCCTGATGGAGAGAAGGAGAGGTCCATCGCCAGAGAGAGAGAGAGAGGGGCTGCAATTAATCACTCTTATTCACTCTTCTTTCCCACTATATTTTCCTCTCTTCATATTCAATATCACTCTGACTATCGAATGATCTTCCGTATTGTGACCAATATCGTCAGAGTAGATCAATACAGTAATCTCTTTGGTATAGATGGAGTCTACCGTATGATATAGATTGAGAGTCTGTTATTGATTATACTCTTCTAGTTATCGATTAGTCTTCTACTTTAGGTGGTGTGTCTCATTGTCTTTTCCGTGACGGTAAAGGGGGGGGGGGGGACTGACCTCAGTAGGACAGCTCCTTGGTGATGGCCTCCCAATGGTGTACCATCTCGAGATGAAGGGAGGCACTCGACCTGTCAATGGAATGGATCTTCATTCAGTATGCTCCCACTATTCCTCATTATCAGTACTCACTTATGGTCTCTATTCTCGATTGATTTATGGGAGAAAGAGAGAGACTCACTTGAATGTCTCATACTAGTGGTTGGGGCGCGCGCCTTTCTCTACCTCTTGCAAAACATCACATGCGGGCGGGAGTCGAACCTGCCTGCGTCGCAGATTGGAGGAGCGCACTCGTCCAAACTGGGATTGGGCAGAGAAGAGAGAATGGAAATCAAGCGCCATCTTCTCCAATTCATCCATTCCCGAGAGGATGGAAGAAGTCACTTGAGCGAATGTCTGAAAAATTCAATTGTCAAATCGTACTTTTCCATTTACAGTAACTATTAGCTGACTCCTTATTGAATAATATATGTACCTCGAGTGCCGCCTTGGTGTGACCCTCTATCATCTTGGTGTTGAGGAGAGGGAGGATGGAGTGGGCGAGTCTCTTCATAGCCCATAGCCGAGTCGCGTAGGTGGCAGTGATCGATCGCCAGAAGGAGACCACTGCCGGATCTGCCGCCTTCTTCTCCACCTGATAGTTATTGATTGATTGGAATACGGTAGATGATCGAATGACTGACAGTCTACTGTGGGGTTACTGTATACATGGAATGGATGAGTGTGGATACCTTGTGGGTGAATTTCTCCATTCTCAGAATGGCTTCCACATCCTGCTTGAGGCTTATGGCATCTTGATGATGGGGCTGCAGCTGCTGAGGGACAGTCAGCTTCGCATTCTCCCTATTCGATTACGGTAATCTTCACTTATCGATTGTTTCCAATCCCACTACAGTTATCTCGGATATGGTAATGGTAATTGATTGATGTGTCCCCTACAGTACCTCCTCTCTGGCCTCCTTAAGTTCCTCGAATAGTTCCTCGTTTTCTTGTATTCTCTCCATAACCATGTGGCTCGATTCTAATTTTGCCGACTCGTACTTCATCCATAACTTGTTGATGGTGGTCCTGAAAGGGGTATTGTATTATTGATAGGAAATGGAGTGAGAGGGATTGAATTTTTTCTGGCATGAAGTAGATAGATGGGAAGATTGAAGAGTGAAAAGGAGTAGAGGAGTAGAAAATAGAAGTGGGGGGGGGGGAAGACTCACGCAAGCTTGAGGGGAGGCTGCGACTCGAGATCGGCAATGGATCTGGATTGAATCAGATTAGATGGGAGGAATGTCACTATCAGAGAAGGATTACGGTGGTATCAACTAGTGCTATAATACGTAAAGGCCTCTCAGAGAAATAAGAGTGTGGAGAGGGGGAGGGGGAATGAGAGAGGTGATAGTAATATCTATCTGGCTAAGATAGAGGATGAGATGAAGAGAAGAGACTCACGGTCTTTTTCGACTGCCGAAGATAGAGAGGAGGGAGACACACGAGTTTCCATCAGAGGAGAGAATGGAAGAGGAAGAGGGAGAAGGAGAAAAGTGACTGGAAGAGGGAAGATTGGATTGAGAGAGACCAGTCATCTCACGGTGAGTGGAATCTATACTAATTGAGATGGTGGAGAGAATCTAAGTGAAACAATCGATATTACAGGAGTATCTGGATGGAGGAAGAGCAGCAGAGGAAGAGGAGCGTCCAGAAGGGATAGGAGGAAGAGGAGGAGAGAATACTCCATGAGAGGAAGGAGGAGGAGAGGAGTCTCCAGAGGAATGGGGGGAGGATTGAGTGGGAGAGGAAGGAGGAAGAGAGGCGGCACTCGAGAGTCCAGATGGAACCACCACCATCAGCCTGGAAAGTATTTTACTAGTCAGTGAGATTGGATTACGGTAGTTTCTCCATCCCCTTCTTAGATCAATTAGTATCCACTTCCATTCTCCATTCGTTCCATTCTCCTTCTCATCCTCTATATCCTTCATCGCCTCTTCGGGAGTGAGCACAGTATCCCGATAGAGACCGAGTGCCTCTTCATCAAGCTCCTCTTTCTTATCCCAATCCGATTCGCTCCTGATTG
Organism: Pristionchus entomophagus; assembly: GCA_036245825.1. Lineage (NCBI taxonomy): Eukaryota > Metazoa > Nematoda > Chromadorea > Rhabditida > Neodiplogasteridae > Pristionchus > Pristionchus entomophagus. Next base: position 15,937,805 of record BTSX01000003.1, on the reverse strand, counting down.
AGTCCTGCAAATGGATTTTGGGTTACGATATTTCGACCTCTCTGATCAATAGTATTTATGAATAGTGTTGTACCTCGTATTGATCAGCCAGTCCATCGCGAGTGTTGGGGGCGACTTCCCGGAGTCCGGCAGCACCCAGTCGCTCTTTCTGAAATCGTTACGTCATCACTAGGTAACCATGTGATTCACGATACTATTCTCAGTCCTTCCATCTCATTGTCATTATAACATGTTTACTTTAATATGTTAGTACCTCAGTGGACCAGATCACAGCAGCATTGGGATCCAGAAGGAGGTGGGCGGAGGAGGCGGGAGCTCCTTGAGTCTGGTCATTGGAGGGAACCTCCATCTCGCTCGGATGGACCCTCATCGCGATTCCTTCCGAGAGGTCCATCAACTGGGCCGTTGAGATGGTTGCGGAAGGAAAGTGGACCTTCTGAAAGAAGGTTAGTTATGGTCAGTCAGTATGCAATAAGGTACAGTGGTTTCCATATTAAATGAGAGATATGTCAATGTATTGATATCGATGAACGCGACTAGACTACTGTAAGTTTGGTGGGTGTACTGTGACATGATTAAGTCTAGAAGGGATTAAGATACCTGTGCGAGAAGGATCTTCACAAATTGAAAGAGCAGGTCGATGTGGTCGGGGTGAATGGCCTCTGAGGAGCAGTTGCCATCGGGGGAGGACGAAGAGAGAAAAGCTTGAATGATACTTAGTGTTTAATCAGATCTGATCGGATGTTTGATTTATCCTTTCTCTTATCCACTATCTCATTATCAGTGTTTCTCGATAGAGGGGGGATGGGGGGGGTGGGGAATAAGGGATAGGGAGAATGAATCCCACTAGGGGAAAATATATAGGAGGGAATAAATTAATTGAACAAGGATTCTATATGGGAATAGTGATAGAGAAGGGGATGTGGAGAAGGAGAATAAGGGATTGAGAGAAGGTAATGGATGGAATGGAATGAATCTCACTATGGGTAAAGATGGGAGAGGGGTGAATGGATGAGTGAGTTGAAGAGGGAAGACTCACTCGACGCGAATCCATCGATACGAGGAAGTAGCCGGTGGTCGTATTCGCTGCTTCTTCTTCATCCACATGGCCAAGGTAGATGGAGAATTGCCGTGCCGGAGCCTCCTATGTAATGGAGATGAGGATGAGGATACGGAGACCACCTGAATCAGTCCAAGTTACGGTATGTCCATCTGATTCATTGTGTCGGATAGGAATAACTCTGTTAGATAGATGATGACGGCTGAACCTAAATGATTGCTCGAATTATTGATCTGAATACTTACGAGTATCCTTATCGACCAGTTCCTTCACTTTGGCACAGAGAGAGTCGCCAATAAGTATCTTAATACTGAATTGTTGAACATTCGAGATTGGAATATCGATTGATAATGGGTTGCCAAAGTGATGTCTCACCTTGAGATAGGCCAGTTCGATAGCAATCTTCTTCATACGCTGAGAGGAGAGTGCCTGATTGAGGGCATCAGGAGTGGAGTGTGTGCTTGAAGAGATGTAGGAAGTTGAAAGCATGGCGAATTCTGAAAAGAGAAGGTAGATCATCTGACGGTATAATTGTCCTTCCTATAGTATTGCTAGAGATGATAGAAGGAACAATAGGAGTAGAGGGAAAGACAACAATTTTGAGGCAGAGGACCTTTGAAAATGGGAGGGCGGGAGAAGGGAATTGATACCCCTCGGAAGTTGAATGGCAGGTCAGATCTCACGAAGTCGAGGAATGGGGTATAGTTGGGATCCATTGATGGGTCAATCCCGATGTCATTTTTCTCTTCTTCTCTCCATTAATTGACTCATCTCACTCGTTTCATAATGACTATTAATCCAAGTTGATCTGGCAAGTTGATCTCTTTTTCCTATCACTTCCAATCTGGTTCTCTTCTAAAATTCTCTTCCTTCATTCCAAGCCCTCCCTCCCTCTCTATGGATAGAGAGTAACCCTCTCCCCCTCCCCCTTCCCAAACCATCCCTTCTCCTCTCTCCACTCTCTCAATCTCTTCCATCTCCAGATAATACTGTCTCCATGTTTCATATCTGATGGCTGTCCATCTCTTTCCCTTCTCTCCGTTCATTCATTTGTCATTTATCCTTCTACTATTAACTCTCTCTTTATTTTTCTCTTCTTTTACTGTATCAATTAAAATGTTCTGTCCATATCCCACTCACTTTCAATCTGAAGATGGTTCTCTCCATGTCATCTGACCATTTTCTCTCTTCTAGTAAGATAGTCCTTGATTCCTTCCTTTTGTCAATTTTCCTCACTCATTTCTCTTCAATGTTCATCTTCCAACGTACAATCAATTGATATTGTTTAACCACTCGGCTTTCTCTCATCACAGTTTGATGATTTATCTGATATGCTGATGATATTTATTCGAAAGATCTATTACATCGACTTCAGATAATGCTGTCCATCCCCGTTCATCAAATGATTTTCTACGTCATCTCATAATTCCATTAGATTAGTTTTATTTATTAGATAACTTGATACCTTATATACTCTTAAGGTGAATAGAATCACTTCGTTTTCTCTGGAAAAAATATGATCGGATACTAGTACTAATCCATTGAGAGGAATTGAGAGGAAACATTCGAATTCATTTGTCAAGTGTATAGTTCTCAAAATTCGTGTAGCTTTTCTCAAATATTTCAGGATTGCGGTGCTCGGGCGATAACTAACGAGGACATAAAGATGATGAAGATTCGAATTGACTGAGTAGAGGAGAAACAAGGTAGGAAAGGGAATCTCTCACTCGTTTATTCCTTGTCATAAGTGACTCGAAAATATACTAACCTTTCTCAGGCAGGGATTGATGAGATGATCTGACATCATATTCAGAAATCGTTGACGATCGAATGGAATTGTTCATTTATTTCCATCGTTCGCCATGCAATTGTTTGGTTCACATCCCCGTCTCCTCTTTCTTATTTTCTTCATAATCTCCCGTCCTCCTCCCTTCACTTGACTCATTCTGAAATCTTATTGACGATCTAGTGAAGGTGCCAATAGAATGCATAATATGTTCATTGATTGATTTCCCCTCCGAGTCTATTCTTCTCCTTCCTTCTCTTCTCTACTTTCTTTACTCCTTCTTCCAATCATTTATATATCAAAGAGTATAGTGTGACAATATTAATATTCCAATGATCAATTATTTTTTATTTGTTTCCCACTTATCTCGTTCCAGGTGTTCTCCGACTCGCTTCTCCTCTCCTTTCGCCGTGTGGTCTTCATTGAATGGACAACGATGGACCTGAGAGTAAGTGAGATTCCGAGGTAGGAGTTTTTAATACTTTGAATTATGAATGCTGTCACTCTCTTAACTTTATTCTGATTCATTCACTAACAGGAAGAATACATTTAATTGGTATTTCATAGATGTGGTAACTGAATGGTGCCTTTCCGATCCTAGTTCCATCTATTCAATTAATTCCAGTTATTCTTTTCTCTCGATAGCTCCATCTCCATTCTTCTCTCTCTTCCTCCGATTGACTTCATCTACAAGGAGTCTCCATCTCCATCCTTCTCTCTTCCCATTCCCCCTTCTATCTCCATTCATTCTTCCGATTTGTCATTACTATAAGCCTTTCAATCGCATGTTTACTTCATTGTTCTGGAGAGAGAGAGTGAGAGAGAGAGAGAGAGAGAGATGCATTATTCTGGAGAGTAGAAAGATTTCGGTGAATCTTTTGCATCGACGTGAATTCGGATTGTGAAGAGTGAGAGAGGACATGATAAGATACAAAGAGGAAAGGGGATGGAGCACGGGATGGATTGGAATGGATTTCTGAGCATCGAGCATGGGAAGGAATAATCATAGCGAATGGAGAAGTGGATGCGTAATCTTAGATTCGAGGCATAAATGAGTTAGTGACGAGAATGAAAGAAGAAAGGAACGAGGAGAGTAAAGAACTGTAGAAGGAAGTTATTGGATATTCTGTTTAAGAGGGAATATCGATTTCGGTGGCTAGATTCTATCTGATGGATTGAGTCGAAACATTTATCGAATGAGAACTATTATACAATCACCGGAATGTTTATATTTATGAATCTCATATACTCAGTATACACAGTAATAACAAGTACAAATAGGTCTTTAATCTCTCATTTCTCACATAATCTTCTTCCCCTTCTTGAACCATTCTCCACTCCAATCGTCCTTCATTGCTTTCTGTATCTCTTCATCCGATTTCGGGTCCATCTAAAAATATATTGAAATTGTTGAATCAGGTCATCGTTGAATTCCAGGCCAATATTCTCTTCTCATACTTGATCTTTGATCTCTGTTCTCACTTTGGATAATTCCTTGAATGCCTCCTCTCCCACGAAGCAGATCTCGTGTCCGTCCTACAATCAATAAACCTTACTCTCTTCATTCAGATACAGTATCTCTCTACTATCGACAACTGACTGGATCAGCAAGTATGACGACATGTACGGTAGCCTTGCCGGGAGTATCGAGTGAGACGAGAGGCTTCAGTACCGTACCCCCTCCCGAATTGACTGAAGATTCGAGAGGTGCCAACTGAAAGATGACATCATTCCTCTCTACTATGACTGGACAAATATTCTTTTGTTTGGAACATGGAATGATTCAAGTGAAGAAAGAAGAAAGAAAGGTCTCTAACCTTATCAGTTGGACAGGCGAATGCTGTTCTACCGTAAGCGGAAGCCCTATTGGGACTCTTCCCCATTCCATTCAATTGAAGGGCCCATGGACGACCCTGAGAGATCAAAGATCATTTCATGCATGCATCCTCCATTGAATGAATTCTCCTTCAATCTCATCAATCTTCTTCCTCACTTCTTTCCCATAGGAGAGAATAGCTCCTCGCTCGTCAAATGAATCTACTTTCATATTGAGAAGACCAGACCAGAAAGCTGCAAAGAAGAGGGACCATATCATTCCCTCCCAGGGACCGCAATCTCTCATATTCCGGGTAGGACTCTTCATCTCACCGACACTCGTCTCAATCTCCTTCACATAGAGTGCCAATTTGGAGATGGAGGGAGAATGAGGGACGGCCTCTCCTCCCACGAAGATAGAATTGCCATCTGGATCACACAGACGGAGACGACGACCTGAGAAGAAGAAGAAGAAGAAAGGAGGAGTACGGTAGATATGGGTGATCAACAACTGAGTACAGTACTCGTATTTACCTACCCTCATCCCAGCAAGAGACACTATTGGTGGTGAGTTGATCGAAGACTTCCTTGTTATCCACGTAGAGACCCTGGAAGAGAAAAGGGAGATAATCCATTGGATGGAAAAGAGAAGAGGGGAAGAGACTAGAATAACGCATGTATCATTGCTTCATCCATTATTCTCTCTGGACTCACATGGAAATCGTCTCCCTTGGTGTATCCTCCAATCTCATAATTATATGTCATCTCAATGACGAAATGTCCGTCTTCCTCTCCGTATCCCACCATCGTCTTCGACCATTTACCATTATACGGACTGCAATTATATGGCTCTCACTCATCAAATAACATTTCAATCTCATCCTTCAATTTCTGAAATGCCACTTTGCAAGAAAGAAAGAACAGAAACAAAAGAACACTCTGACTCATTAGAGAGGTATTCATTCAGTCAATCCCTACAGTATCCCTCCTCCCCTTCCATCATTTCACCACTGACCCATTACACTCTGCCTCGCATCCCTCTCCGAACTCCTCGTGTCTGGAATGGATCTCCCTTCTCTTGGAATGGATCTCCCATATTCTCCCTGATCTCACCTCAGAATCTTCATTCCCAGTGTTCCGACATAGAAATCGAAAGACTTCTTGCGATCTCCAATCTTGATCACATAATGGAGAGGTCGGCCCTCGAAGGAAGAAGCCATCCTCAAATATAATATAATTTATCTACGCACTTGGCGCAACAAGAAAATTAATATAATAATATTATGAATTGAGGAGATAATTAGTGTTGTGATTGAGAGAGGTCTTTAATGAGCGGGTGTTTTTCTAAACGACGTTTAAAAATTTTGACATTTGGTGCGGTACGAATAAAGTCGGGTAATTGAGAGTACATTCGAGATGATCTAACAGGAAAAGAATTGAATCTGGCTGTACATGTAGTGAATTCAATGTTTATACCGAAAGAGGAGACTCTATCCCGAGTGGGCTTGTATACATAGAACGATGAACGGGGGATAATAGAGGAACCAGTCATTATGGTATGTGTCATACAGAGATCAGCTATGACTCTCCTCTCGGTAAGTGCGCTCAGGTTAAGGGTTTTAATGCGGTCTTGGTAGGAGAGGAGGGTGTAGGGGTAGGAAGAGGAAGGGAAACAACGATAGAAAACTTGACGAGTGAATGTATGCTGGACCTTTTCAAGTGTGGCTATGTCCTTAAGGTAGTATGGGTTCCAGAAAGGGGATGCAAATTCTAGCAAAGGGAGTACATAGGCTTTGTAACAGCGGATGAGAATAGAGGGACAATTGAATGGGAGTGCTTTGAGAAGGAGAAACAACTTAGAGGTGGCTTTTTGGGCACGGGTCTTAACAGAGCATGAATTCTTCAAATCAGAGCGAACTTGTACACCTAGATCACGGACATTAGTATCAAGTGGTAGGTCAATGGAATCAATCTGATAACGAGGGGTAGGCAGTTTGGATCCTAGGCGAATATGTGTACACTTAGAAGCAGATAAAGACAATTGATTACGTTTGGTCCAATCAGAGAGACAATTGAGCGCAGTTTGAAATTCAGATGTGATACTAGCTTTGGTGATCTTATTGTAAGAGACATACAATTAGACATCGTCAGCATAGCATTGTACAGTCACATTGTGAAAACGGGAAAGGGTTTGGGATAGGTCAGCAAGGTAGGTGGAAAAGAGAATAGGGCCAAGTACACTGCCTTGTGGCACGCCAGAGAGAAAGGGGAAAGAGTCACTAGTGACAGAGGACAATCGGACTGAGAAAGTGCGGTCAGATAAGAAAGACTCAAGCCATGAAAGCAAGTGACCGTGGATACCGTAATGCGATAAACGAGCGAGGAGTTTGGGATATGGAACAACATCGAAGACACGAGTGAAATCTATATAAACGACATCAGTGATGAGTTTATTAGAGTGAGCAATGGTCCAGTCATTATGGCAGGTCAGAAGGTTTGTGACAACACTGGCTCCAGAGCGGAAACCATGAGAATATTATGCGACAGAATTCATGTTTATTATCAAAAATGTTAGGAAAGGTTTTGTACTGATAGGAAGAGCGCTTATCAGTTGGATCGCGTTAGTGAGAGTGAAAGACGGGACAGAAATAGTGAATGATACACAAGATGGAAACATGATGGGCTCGTTCCTCTCTATTCTACCAAGAGAAGAGATACCATAGCGAGAAGAAATGCAGTCTTTTATCAGAAAATACAAGAGTAGAAAAGAAAAGAAAAGGAACGAGTACTTAGTAGCCATGGTGAAGTAAACAAATTGGAAAGAGGGAAATGTTGTCGTGTCATGAATGCGCGAATAGAGGAGAAAGAGAGAAAGAGAGAGAAGGCAGGAAAGGACGAAACTGAATGAAGAGAAGAGAGCAAGATCGAATCGGAATCGGATCAATCTGGGATAGAAAACACTAGACTCGCAATGACCGACACTCAATCGAACCTCGGATGGAATAAGCATTTCTCTACCTGAAACAACCACTACACTCCATCAAAAGACAGAAACACTTCTCGTGTGCATTCTCTCTGGCAATGTAAGGGAGTTGACAAGGATCGACTCAACTGAGCATTTCAATAAGCACCTTTTATAAACTCGAATTACATGCCAAGGCATGGGAAAAAAAAGAAGAAAAAAAAAGACAAACACAAACGAAGGAAGTGTATGAGCAATGAAAAAGAGAGACAAGAAGTTATATAGTCATTCGTGCCTATTCACCAACACAATACATTGAATCCCTGAAATTATTCTGATACTATCTATCTACAAGCTATTCTCACTATGATACAATCTCTATTACTGAAATGTATTGTACATCTGATATATGAAATAATGGCTAGAATGGAACAAGTGGCACTGTGGTATGTTTGAGTTGAACTGAGAAAGGGGGCGAGGCTAACTACTGGGCGGAGTCTATCTGATCACAGTTTGTTTTCAGAGAGGAATTTGAAGACCACTCCGAAGTCCTTTGTCTGGAAGTCAGGGTGCTGAGCCAGAAGACGGTAGATCTGGAAAAAAAAGATCAGTTATCGCAATAATAAATACAAGTAGAGCAAGTAAAACTATATTTATGTATTTCATTGATCTACTCTCATATATCAATTTCAACCTATCCAAGCCCAGTCCATTCCCTCTCTCCTCATCTCATCATCATCATCATCTCACCTGATGGGAGAGTGATCCAAGGGGAGTGGGTGCACCAACAGTCGTCGCTGCGTTCTGAGCCAGTGACAAATCCTGAAGGAAAGTCCCTTATCAACGGTATCCAATCAATCTACAGTATCCCTTCATCAATCTACCGTACCTTAGCCATGAGTGCCGATCCGAATCCTCCAGCGTATCCGTTAGAAGGTGGGATTCCCTCGATGACTCCCGGGCAGGGATTATACGTGTCAGAAGACCAGCATCTATACAATATCAATACATTATTCCTCATTCAATCAATATATACTTCCATCTACCGTACCTTCCGGATGAGGTGTTGATGATGGAGGCGAGCTTCTTCGGGTCGAGTCCCATCTGGAAATGGAGGATACCGTAACCTCACCATCCTAATCATCAACTGACCTTGATTCCTAGATTCATGGTCTCAGCAGTTCCGATCATCTCGATGGCCAATAGCATGTTATTGCAGATCTTGGCAGCCTGGCCCGATCCCACCGAACCACAGCAAACTACGTTCTGAAGGGAGAAGAGGAAGGAAGAGAGAGGAAGAGAAGGGATGGAAGGGATAACAATCATCTACTCAAATGCCCCACACTCATTGGTCTCATCCAATCGGATATTGAAGAGCAGCCAAATGATCTTACTATCAATGACTCACCTTTCCCATTTTATCGAGTAGAATCTTGGCTCTGGTGAGCAGTTCTGGCTTTCCTCCCGCTCCTCCAACCATGAAGGTAAGAGTCGCATTCTGCGCTCCTTAAACAACAATATTGCATTATTGATTGATTGTCTTACACATCTCTAGACTATATTGCATCCCAATCACTGATACTGGCTATCTCTCCCCCCCCCCCACCAACCGAGTACTCCTCCTGACACAGGTGCATCCAGATAGATGCTTTTCCTCTCTCCCACTGCCTTGGCCATTTCGATCGATGCAGATTGATCGATGGTCGAACTGTCCAGACAAAGAGAACCCTCATCAAGAGTCCTGCAATTACCATTCCTCATATATTCCAGCCTTTCACTCCCATTAAACTGAGAGAGAAAATGAATGATAGGATCGTAGTAGTAAATCATCCACGCCCCATAGACCATAACTCAAGAGTATAGTCGAATACGGGGAAATCACAACATAAGTAGATAGATGGCGAGAACTGACTCGAGTAGTCCCTTCTTCCCTCCATACACCTCTCTGACATGGGGAGAGGAGGGCAGCATGGTGACCACTTCCTTCGCTGCAGCTCCCACTTCAGCAGGAGAAGAGACTACTGTCGCACCCTCAGACTTAATAAATGAGATATCAAACCAAACAAGTTTCTCACATTACAATTAATCCAAAGTGTTCAATCGATCGAAAATATCCCAAATGGTCGACAAAGTAGAAAACAAAGCAATCTTCTCATCATCTGATTCTCACCTTGAACTGCTGGACAGTCTTGGGATTGGCATCGTACACTACGAGTGAGTGGCCGGCTCGCATCAGATTGCGGGCCATGTGGCCACCCATGTTCCCCAATCCAATGAACCCAACCGTCGACATCTGATGGACAATATCATACAACATTCCGCTCCACATGCACAGATATTAGAAAACGAGTGCGTCTATCATTCGAGCAGGATAAAATGGAGTGGGAAACCTTTATTCTATAGACTCTCTCATACACAACATCAAGGCAACAAATGTAATTCAATTGTCAATTCGACCTCTATCAGAAACGAGCTAGTAGAAGGGGGAGGGGGGGAATCCATTGTCATCTGGTCCATATTTCAGCGACGGCCGTTCTGGCACTGCTTGAATGCCTCGTTGAATGCCTGGCAGAGGGAGACATCCGACTGAGCCTGAGAGCTGCAAGGACAAACTTTGGTGAAATAATTGATTTATCACAGTCTGATACCAACTATCGTCAATTAGAATAAGCATACGTTAGTGCTACATATCTGCGTGACTAGCAAGAGACAGGGAATGGTAAGTGACTGACCACTCGAGGAACTGCTTCCACTCGAACTCGCAAGGAGTGGAGTACTGCTGGTTGGCCTGGGTGGGGGCAGGGGCGGGGGCAGCCTCTTGCGAGTGGGACGATCCTCCAGAGAACATGCCACCCACGGCATGGCCCACTGCCGATCCGATGGCCACTCCACCAGCTGTAGCTGCCATCTGGGCCATCAGACCTGGTCCCTGCAAGACATACACTTTCCCAATCACTATCAACATTCGAGCCATTCAACAGAATTAAGGCTCGACATTTCATCAAAACTAAGCTGTGATGCGCATGCTAGCTACATTTTCGCATAAATAAGCAAGATGATGTCATGAGATTGAATTGTAACCTGAGAAGGGGCGGCTCCCATGGGTGCAGCAGCGGGCGGGGCGGGCATCGAACGGGCTACGGGAGTCGCAACGGGCGCCGCAGCACGGGGAGGGGGAGAAGAGGCACGGGCACGCACCGGAGCAGACGGCTTGGGGGAGGACGAACGACGGACCATTCTGGATGAGAGATGACTTATTAGAGGATATGAGACAAGCCGGAATAGGAAGAGGGGAGAGAGAATGAAATAAAGAGGAACTGCATTGGCTATACAAAGGAGCAAAAAATTCATTGAGACTAGAGAACATTAAACGAAATATCACTGAGAAGTGTTCGTTGGGAACGTTCCAGCAGGAGGTAGAGTGAAAGATTGAGAAATTGAGAGAGATCTCGCACTAGTCCAACGGTCAGAGAGAGAGAGAGACAACTGATATAATGACTACTAAGAACACGTGACAGATTGCGAAATGACGCCAGCGCAGTGAGATGACGTTGTCAAGGAGAGGAACTCCTATCGAAATTAACATGTTCAACACTCGACAAACTAATGAGAAGATTGATGAAAGTGTTTCAAGTCATTTCTCGAGAAATAAGTGTACAAACCCGCCAAAGTGGATATGAATCTAAAGAGGTGGAGAAAATCAATAACATCGGAGGATTGAAAACGGATCAACAATTTTTAAAACAGGTTCAGGAAACAAAAAAGCTTAAAGCTTCAAGAGCTTGCCAGTAGACTTCGCACTACGGTATATTTCCGTGAAAGTGAAGGTAAATCGTGTTGGGGCCCAAAGCTTCCTAAATTTTTGATCTTGGTCTTTCATTTTTATAAGAATGTTTTGTATCTTGAATGTATTTTCATAACCACCATCATTCCGATATTAGGCATTCAACAATAGTATGAACCTCGTTTTATCTTTCTTAGGCGCAGACTAACTTGATAACATAAACTGGATGACTTTTTGCCTCACTCCTGACATCGAATAGATGCTCATAGCATACAACAATAGATTCATTCTCATCCTATCTCAATCATCTAGTAAACAGAGAATATTTATAGAATAATAAAGACCTCTTGGGGAACACTATTCGAATCAACGGAAAGGGTGGATATAACAAAAGTATCCACTATCAGAATGTTATATACAATATAGAAAAAAAGACGACGAGTGAAGGGATGGTATACAAAACTGTAAGATACCATAGTGCAACCGTAATCCGATGGGGATGAAAAATGAAACTATGAAAAGGACAGTTAGTGTTTCGAATGCACTAGCAACTATTGTAATGATTCAAAATGTAGACGATAACCAATGCTACTCGGTGTATGGTACATCTCATTGATTGATTGAGACAAAGGGAAGAGTTGATTAGCAAGCAGTCCTTGGAATGTAGTACGGTACAAATATGATCGAACCAATGACGATTGAATGTAAGGTAAATCGTGTCAAGTTAATCAAAGCGTACTGTAAGCACATGAGGAATACGGTAAGGGAAGTAGATTGATAGGAGAGAGGGAAGGGAAGGGAAAGGGGCACACGCTTCACGTCATGGCCAGCCGATAGGAGGAGTACGGTACAAGTCAAGAGGTGGTCAATCGATAATGAATTACAGTATGAATTGAGCAGATCATGGCCACGTTCAAACAACTCACTCTTGGCACGAAAATGAATTAATGAGAATACGGTAGACAACAGGGAGAGTGAGGGGATCAACAATCAATAGGATGGGATCACGACTACAGACAATCGATTGAAGGGGGGGGGGGGAGAAGGGGGTCCCTCAGTTGGCAGTGAACTCAGTGGGAGGTCCCTCATCCTCCTCATCTTCATCTTGTCCATGTGTCTTCCCATCTCCCTTTCCATCAGAGGGAGAGGCCGATGGAGTACCGTACATCTCTTCTGCAATGGAGGATACAGTAAGACACTCGATAGATCCTCTTCCTCTACCGTACCCTCCCCCCCTCCAATTTCCCTCTCCTTACCGTGATGGCCCTCATCATCTCCCTCTTCTCTTGGTTGTCTACACTTGGCAGTCAATTCCTCGATGGGCTTTCCATGAGTGAGAAGGACCAGCACCTGTAGAGAAGGGTTGCAAGGGTTACAAGGAGGGAAAGAATAGATCCTCAATGATTCCATCTCGTTCCCCATCCAATTACATTCCCCATACAATTCTCTAAAAGAAATATTTATTTTTGCTTTAAATATACAGAACGCATTATCGATGCGAATATTTCTTCAATTTTGATTAACTTATAATTCATGGATCCACTTGGTATCCATCTTCTCATCTTTCTCTATCTGTCTATGTCTATATCCAGAATGGCTCAACATACAGCAGTCATATTATCGCATCCGAGTCCTCCCATCTGGCAGTCGGGGGCGAGACAACGGGACAGCAATTCCTCGCATATCTGCAAATATTCTATTTTATTATAGAAACCATTTTTGAAAATAACTATTGATAATGGTGGATCCCTTCTGTCTTCCCTCTTTCACTCGTTTCTTTCTTATCTTTATTTCATATCCGTCGCTATATTGGGTGAGGCATCATTGCGAAAGGGGGAGCATTGACGAAAGATGCAAACCACGGATTGACACCCCTCCCCTTCCCCCTCCCCCTCCCCCTCCCTCCTCCTCTCTCCTCCCTCCATACCCATCCACACCACACTGATAGAGTGCACAATAGACAACGGAATTTGTTCGTGACACTAGATCAAAGCGTGCGCACGTCACACGATCAGAGAGAGACCGCCTGCCATCTCACTTGATCCTACCGTACCCACGAGATACCGTAATCAGGCAATCAATAATCAATCAATAATCTCATCTCACCGTCTGGGCTGGCTTTCCGATGGCGACTCGTTCTCGCACAAAGTCAACCACCTGCAATACACTTGTCAATCTCTCTAATTATATCCTTACTCCTAATCATGATCGATTCTCCAGAATTCCTGACTACCGTACCCCTCCCCCTCTCCCTACCGTACCTCCTGATTCGTCATCACATCCCATATTCCATCGCAGGCTAGCAGAATGAACTCGTGTGAATCGTCTTCCAACTGCATTCGAATCACATCAGGGAACGCTGAAATGGCCATTATTATTATATTTGTTATATACTTATAAACAATCAATTTATTTCAGTTTACCTTTTAAAAAGCATAAAACTGTCTTTGAATAATATTGTTTGCCCCTCCCTCCATTCTTTCCTCACTTTTCGTCCCCAACGTGACACGTCTATTCTTCCCTTTGAGAGAGTGTGAGGGGGGAGGGGTGAACAGAGAAGAGGAGAGGGGAGAGGGAGACTGGGGAAGAGCGAGAGGAGGGGAAGGGTGGAGAGGGGGGGGGGGAGACAGACAGTGATAGGCAGTCGATTGATAGGTAACCCCCTCCCCCTTCCCCCTTCCCATCACATTTCTCCATGGAGTAAACATCATCCAGATTGTGACCTCCTTCAACCTCAGTACGATCACAGAACAGGGGTGGATATTGCCAGATGATAAGAGTGAGATAAGGTGGATAACCCCCAATTGACACTCTTCTCTCATACAATACATCCTTCCAACTGAGAATGGACTACAATTGAACCAATCCTTCGTGACTCACAATTCATTCCCTATTGGAATATTTCCATTCAGCCTTTTCCCTTTGTTTTTGTTCTTCAACCAAAATCCATACCTAGATAAACGGAAAGCGAAGGATATGTAGAATAGTCAGAGACGGAAGAGTGTTCAACAAGAAAGGTTAAGGCCACTCCAAACTCTAGACACTTGCTTTTTGCGGGAGAAATATCTAACAGTCGTCCGCCCAATCCATCCTTTTCTCGATTACCATTAACCCCAACGTGACCAACCATTTCAACAAGAACTACTTTCAATTAGAATCTGTTCACCGGATATTCTCATCTATCCCACAGAGTCCACTACACTTCACACTAATTCGAAACGAAACTACCCATCTAACTAGCAGTTTTCAATCCAAATGCCATAGATTCCACACTAATTCATCACGTGCTCATTTAAACTTAAAATATATAATTAAATAAGTATAAACAAACCAGTGACCATCTGCTCCTCTGGACTCTTCTTTGGGTTTCTCTTGAATGCAAAGTCCCCAAGGGCACGAGACAGCGCCAGATTTCCATTCACCTCAAATATCATTACTTACAAAACAATCAAACCGCTAAACTAAAATCATAGTAATAGAACTAGACAGGTAAAAAAACTAAAATCAATCGAAATTAGGCCCAAATAGCAAGTATATAATAATAGGAAAGGGGTTACTCGATTGAACTCCACCCATCCTCCGGCTGCCACAATTCGCTTCGCCTCCTTCTCATTTGCTGGCTGCAATACACATTATTAATATAGGCACATTAGCAGTATCAATAGTTCATTTTCGAAAATCCACCATCGACACCGATTATTCAAGTAATGAGCACCGTTCAACCCGTTCATTGAGTGAATAGGAGAATTAGATGAGTGAACTTCCCTCATCCAATTCGACTAATAGTGATAATTACATTTATTCGCTTCTGCGTAGATAAATTAATTAATTATGTTCTCTCTCTCTCTCTCTCTCTCTCTCTCTCTACCCTCCTCTCTTTCCCCTTTCTCGTTCCATTCATCCTAATTACATTGACCAGAGATGAGTCAAATATCTTCAGGTTACGTGCAGTCTAAACGGGCTAGCCAAGACTCGTTTAGTAGTGAGACAAAACAGGATCAGAGGGAAAATCTAGCACTAAACTACATCCATTCATCGTTCTCAGCCCCAATTACAGTAACTACAGTATCCTCATCTTCCCCTCAAGACCCTTCCAGTCATCCTTCTCTCCTCACCTTGTGATCGTAGCTGAGAGGCACGGCTCGTCCATTCTGGGAGATAATTGCTCGCGAGTCTCCCACATTCGCTGCAAACACCAACCATTATTATCCTGCTAATTAAGGGATTCTATTTTTCATTTAAAAAATAACTCTATAACTCAGGAAAACGTAATGAACGAGTGTATCGTCCGCATAAACCCAAAAAAATAAGACAATAAGACTGAATTCCCCCCCCCCCCCCCCCCCTTCTACTGACCACAATAGGCGACATTGTCCTTGACAATAATAGCAATAGCGGTGGTTCCACTCATATCATCCTTCATCTCATCATCATTCCTCATCTGCTCATCCAATGCCATGAATCCCGTCCGAAGGGCCTCCTCGATATTCTCCTCTGCAATATATCAATCAGCCAATCCATATTCCTCTCGTCTACCGTACCCCCCCCCTTCCTTCTCTACCGTATCCCTCTCCCTTCATCGTCCCTCTCAACTCACTGTATGCGTCCTGCTTCTCGATGGTGAGATGTAGATTGGAGCCTGCATACTGGGAGACCTGCAATAATCTCCCTGTCGCTTCCTCTTCCTTCTACGCATTCCATCATGACTCGATCATTAGTCGTCATGGTACCCGTCCATCCCACTAGGTCCGTCATGACTGGGAATGGCTCCCTCCATACCTTGGCTCCTCCGTGTCCATCATAGACGGCGAAGAAAGCCGTTCCGTGGTCATTCGGCAGTGAGAGGAGATGAGTGTGCGCGTCCTCCATATCTGTACAACCAAATACACCATTATTTCATTTTTATATTCAAGATATACATATTTTTCTTCTCCTTTTTCCACTAAATGGGGTGGCAATACCTAGAATGCCTGGCAAAAGTGTGGGATGTTCCTTCCATTGGGTCTCGGCATGAGGGACCAATCATTCCAGTGGTCACATCATTAACAATAACACAAACACATCTATTGTTTGGGGCCATCTACCCAGTGTCAACACTCCTTCTTATCTTCCGTAATCTCTACAATCAAGTTCATCATGAGTCTTCTCTCGAGACTCCCCTTCCCCCTAACCCTCCTCCCCCCCCCACTCTTCTCCTTCCTCTCCTTCGTCAATTCGTAATCTCCACTTCACACCCTTACATTGTCATTTCTCAAGTCCTTTCTCCCTCTTTCACCTAAGATATAGAAAGTGAGGAGTAGAGAGACGTCCCTTCCCCCCCCCCCTCCCCTCTCCTTCTCATCTCGTCCTCTCTCTCTCTCTCTTCCAACAGCTGATAGATCTCCACGTGAACTCACTGTCCTTCCACTCAATCATACCCCTCCGTAGGTCATTCCTCCCTCCCTCCCTCCCTCTTTTCCTTCTTTCCTTCCCCTTCTCCTCCCCAATTCGTCCTCTCTTTCCCACGACTACCTGAGACATTGGAGACCCTGAGAGAGACTCGCCCTCTTCCAAACCAGGAGAATAGATTGACTCATCTTTCTGACTCCTCCCATTTCACCATGATCAAGGGGGTAGGGGGAGGGAGGGGGACTCACTGATTCTCCATCCCTGCATGCAGCTGCTTCCCACTACGAATTGTTTGTTGCTGCAGGAGGCAGACTCCTTCGTCGTCACTGGCTCGGAGAGAGTCTGGCCCATTCCTGAGAGAGAGAGAGAGAGAGAGAGAGAGAGAGAGAGAGAGAGAGAGAGAGAGAGAGAGAGAGAGACTGAGATTAGAACAGTGAGCGACACGGAGAAGCATATGACATACAATGATGATAACGAGTAGAAACAATGAGAAGATGAGACAGACACACTCTCCTCTCCTCTATCTTCCATTCCCATCTCTTCTCAGACAGACACACCGTGTATACACTCATCGTCTCGACCGGACAAAGATCAAAGAGCAGAAAGGGAAGGGAAGGGAGGGGAAGAAGAGAGACTTGAAATGGCTGAATAGGCAGTATGACGTCACCGCCTACTCTCTTTCTCCCTCTCCCTCTATCCTCTCTCCTTCCCATCCTCTCTCTCTCTCTCTCTCTCTCTCCTTCTCTTTTCCCCTCGTGAACTGGCGGCAAAAGGACAACAAGTTGGATAGAGGGATTTATCGGGAAAGGATTCCATCCAATCTTGGCCCATTAATGGAGAGAGAGGGGGGAGGGGGAGAGGGGGAGTGGGAGGGGGGGGGGCAATGAGATGATCTCGATTCATAACAATAATGATGAAAGGGAACGAGCTAGGAAAGAAAGGAGTGAGAAGAAGACAGAATGGAGAGAATGATCGACAGATTGAATGGAGGGAGTGGGAGAGAGGGAGAGAGGGAGAGAGGAAGGGAGGAAGGGTGATTAGAAGTGATAGGGGAGTGATTAGAATGGAGATGAGAGGGAGGAGAGGGGGATGAGAAGCAGGTAAAGAGAGGGGGGGGAGGGGGCACCACGTGCCCTCCGTTCACTACACTCGCAGACTCCTCTCAGAGAACCTCACTCCCGGAAAGAAGGGGAACCGCGACGCAAGCCGCACGCGATACAAAGGCGCGCTTCTCTTTGAATCTTCTGAATCTTCAGACACATACATGATCCTGATAGTCACTAGTTCAAGGAAAACGCTTCCTTCTATTGATAAAAAAAGAAAAGAACGAAAGAAAATGTAGCAGCTCGCGACAAAAACGGAGTGTCCTCTCTCACGTTCACATACTGCTGAAGATATCTGTATCTACTTTGTATCCAGCTACAATATCTCCATCTCTCCATCTCTCTTCCATCATTCGCACTTTCCTTATTCCTTCACTCATTTCTTCTTCTATCAACACCTCTCCTCGAATAGGGGTCAATCTCTATAGTATCACTCTTCCTCCTCCTCCGATCTGACCTCGATACGGTAGATTAGCCAAAGGACACACTTCTGAATGCTACAATAGAGTACGGTAATGGTCTCTCGACTGGTTCCACAATCCACGATCCGGATAGAAGAGGGAGGGAGGAGGGGGGGGGGGGGAGGAGGAGGAGGAGGAGGGCAGGAGGATGAGACGAGAGAACAAGAATGACAAGGGAGACAAATTACATTCAAGTGATGATCCCTAGTTGGAGAAAGTGAAGGGTCACCATCAAAAAGAGGAGAGGGGAGGAGAGGGGGAGGGAGGAGGAAGGAGATCCAATCCCATCCTTGTGCTTAGTCCATCAGTCTCATCGCCCTTCCTTCTCCTCTTCTCTTCTCTGCTATGCTAACCTCCTTACTCCTTCTCACTCCACTCATACACACAGGTAGGTCATCCCCTTCACTCCATTACCGTACTCTCTCTCTCTCTCTACAGTATCTTCTCAACTGGCAGCAGTGTATTCCCCTGTGGCACAGTCCAATGAGTGTGGTATCTGGAGTAGTTGGGGACCGTGTGTCTGGCCTGATAGAGAGAACAAGGTACCGTATTCATCTCCTACCGTACCCCTAGACCCCCTCTCCCTCCAGGTCAGCTATCTCAACCAGCTCACTCCCACGTGTAAGCAGCACTGGTTCTACGTTTTCGTCAAGAGATATGAGTCGGTCAGTTCATCTTATTGACAGGCTATCCTCTCATATCCACTTGATACCGTACTCCTCCATATACGATATTCCCCTCAGGCTCTCGACAATTTCTACTCGTACATGGGCAAGGTTCTGCACAGCAAGAAGCCATGCGGCATGTGTTCGTACAAGCAGAGTTGTGGATTTGGAGGACCCAAGAAGTGCCATGTATCACCATTCACGTCAGTCCCTTTATTCCATCCCCCCCATCCCTATTGATCTCTGAGTGATTTCTCACCTCACTACCCATTGGATAATACATGACGACTAGCCAATCCTCCTCCTGTTCAGAGTGAAGGGAGGTCGCTCCGTCATGCCCTTCTTCGTCAGTGAACGTCTCTGTGCTGCCAATGACCTTGATGGCCACTCTCAAGTTGCCTCGTGTGAAGTGGACTATGAAATGACACTGGTGCCATATCCTACTCACACAATCCCCTATCTTCCGTTATCACTAATATCAATGATCTCTTTCTCTCCAGAAGAACGGAGGGGAGTGCAAGCTATGGCCAGCCCCCGATGTGGATCTCTCTTCCATAGAACCTGCCTTCAGAGACCAAGTCACCCGACTAGAGTGGTACTCCTGTCTGCCAAAGATCAAGTGAAACAATCTAAATCCTATCCCTGACTACAGTATCCCTTCCTTCCAGACGAGTCAAACATCGTGATGGACGAATCACTAGGGCGAAAGTGTGCAGATGCTGCTGCTTCCCCTTCAAGTGAATTCCACGAGTGAACCAGAGATTACCATCAACTCCCCTCCTTCCAGACCCAATCCCAAGACATGGAAGTGCGAACACATCTCTGGTCAGCCAAATGCACCCGGACAGGATATGATAGATGAATTGGAGAAGCAATAGAGCAAGATGATCAGAGGATAAGAGGCAACACATACAACTTAACAGTTAATCGGGTTACTGTAATGATAAAGAAACAAATACTCACCAGTGAAACGATCGATCAGATTGTGAATAAAGCCGAGCATCGATCTCAACGAGAACAATGAGGATACTAGAGGAATAGAGAAGAGATAGCCAAGTATTCGTTGGTTAGAAACCAATGTTGAGTCACAGTGCCTCGAGAAGTTAGAGTACATGATTTTTATTAAAACAATTAGCATTATTACACGCATTGGTTATGACGATATCTCACATGTTTCATTTGACAGTGTGGCAAGGTAGCAAGAGAGGTTACGTATTCCAATTCATGGCTAATAAACAGATGATAAAACTAGCTATCTATTACCACTACAAACATACATCAACGTTTTCAAATAACTACTTCAGAATAATCAATAGATAGGATGGGAGATGGGATAGATACGGTATCCTAGTGTGATCTACCGTACTCCTCAGGGCAGTCTTCCGAAGGGATTGTTTCCGAAGGTCTCCTGTCCATCGGCTCTCTCGATCGTGAAGTAAGAGGGCTCCGTCGTGTTCATTTCCTGCAATCACCATATCATTATCTAGAGAGTATCAAGTCATTCTAATAACATGACTCATCCAGTCCCACCACTTGGAATGAGTCCCCCTCTCTTCTGACTCACATCGAATCCAGAGTAGGGCGAGGCAGTCGAGTTGTGCACTTCGAATGCCGGATTGGCGAAGTTGACAGTGGACGAGGAAGAAGGAAGAGTCGAGAGAGAAGACGATGTGGCAGACGATTCATTGGGCAGAGGAGGGTACTGTAATCATACCCATTACCATACCCCCTCTGTTCCATTCTACCCTAATCTCTTACCATATTGGGCGGGGGAGGGATGGTAGTTGTTACTTCAGCCGTCGATCCATTCCTGGCCGAGAAGGAGGACGACGGAGCCACAGACGGACCCTGATCAGGGAGAGATTAGACTACCGTATCCCCCAGTCTACGACTCACCATTCCCAGATTCCTGGTGGTGTTCTTGATCACTTCGGATGCTCTCTCGGGTAGTCTCGCCTCTTGCACTCGATGGATCGTCGATCGGGTTATCTCACTACAATTAATCAATCGATACTGTACTCATCTTCCCTCTACCGTATCCCTCTCCACTCACCTGATCTCCTCAGTATTTCTGCTTCCCCAGTAGATCAATCCTCCGATCACCACCAGCAACAGCAGCAGAATCACCATCGTGCCCACGTTCCACGTGCTCTCTCCATTCTCCAATCAACTCCATCAGACTACCGTACTTCCATCTACCGTATACCTGGGCTTCGTCGTTAGTCTGGTCTCCATCGAGCGAATCCGAATCGGGCAGAGGAGACACCTCACACCACAATCCACCGTATCCATCCGCACACCTCAAGAGGGGTACTGTAGTCTCACCTGGGGGGGGGGAGGGAGGGGAGGGGGGGGCTCACTTGCAAGATATGCGATCAACTCTTCCATGGGTGTTTGCATGTTCGACACACGCTCCTCCATTCATACACACCTCTCCACTCTTGCAATACTCCTCCATCGCTTCCACCGACACGTGAGACATCTCCAATCCATCATCATCAATCGATATTAAAACCTACCGTACTCACCAGTTCCGTCGTGTCCACATCCTTCCTCATCTTGCACGGCAAGCTTCCCTTCACCTGAGATCGATACCATCAGTCTACGGTACTACCCCTCTTCCTCCTCACCGATGAATCGTAGTCTCCGTTCTCCTCGTACTCATCGGGACACACACAGCGTGCCTCGAGGGAGGACGACAAGTCCAATTCGTCGGCTCGCACCACCACACACATCCACGGGCAAGAAACTACCTCGCATGGATTGGAACGGAGGGTCGGCTGAAGAGGGCGAGGGATCAATATACACTCACTACCGTAACCCCTCCACTCGCACAATATACCTGAACGAGTGAGTGGTTGAGGGCGATTCCATATGGGAACTGGAGGAAACTGTGGATGAGATGGGGAGTCGAGTGCTGAACTCCCACTGAGGCCACTTTCAGAGTCTCCGTGCCCCTGCAATCCATCCATTCCTATCCATTCCCATCCGTTCCATCCCATCCCTCTTCCCCTTCTCCCTTCCCTCCTTTCACCATTCAGTCCAGTAGATGAGATTATCGAAGTAGGCCAGATCGTATGGATGGTTCACGGGATAGAGAACAGTCGACCTGACAAGGGGAGCCATCACTACCGTATCCCTCCCCCCTCCCCTCCCTTGACCTACCTCCTTCCACTCTCCAGATTGATCTTCTCAATCAGTTTCGTGTCCACATCCGAGAAGTAGATTTCATTCTTGATCACATCGAAAGTCATTCCAGAAGGATAGCTCAGTTTGTGATCCACCACTGCTCTCATCTCAAAAGGCATTCACTCAGTATAATGCCTCGTTATCCTCACTTGACAGATTATCTATTCTCAAGCCATCACATGTACAATCAAAGGGATCAATTAATAACACTCACATTGTAAATTCGTTATCTGATCACTTAAGGGTGAAGGATCTCATTCCCTATCATTATTCATCTCTCATCCACCCCTCCACTCACTCCAGATCCATCCATATTGGCCACCATGATACGATGATCCTTCCCATCCATTCCATCGATCCATGCAACCAGTCCCTTCAGTGGGTTGACAGCCAGTCCTTAATCAATAATTGAAAACTGTAGGAAAACAAGCCTAAGCCTAAGCCCCTCTACCGTAATCCATCGTACCTTTGTAAATCTGTCTCTTGTTGGCGCCGACTCTTCCCTCGACGATCCTTCTGCAGTACAGCCCGTTCATCTTGCACAGATAGATACCCGGAGCAGGTGATGGATCTGCAAGAACCGTATCATCACTCAATCCATCTACAGTATCCCTCTCCCTCCCTCCCTCACCCTCCACCAATCGATACTCACGTCTGACAGTGTAGAGAACATTTCGTCCGATCCAATCGACAGCCACATAATTGATGCCAGTCACATTCTCCCTTAGTTTCTTCACTTGTCCATACTTGATGGAAGCGAGTACTCCCTCGTGAGACTTCTGATCAACCAATCAATAATCCCTCTCTACCTTATCCCCCTTCCTTCTTCCCCTCTACTCACAGGTTCCATGGCAGCATACATTCTTCCTCCCTCAATATCCATCCCCATATGCTTGGTTGTTCCATGGTGATTCGTGCTCACATACGTCTCGTATCCCTGTGACGAGTGCACTGGACTGAACATGGGCGCCGATCGAATCTGCAATACCATACCGTAATCCTCAGACTACCGTATCCCTCACTCTCCGTACCTCTCCAGCGAGTGACACGTAGACGGATCCATCCATGTCCTTCTCTCTCAGATTGCAAGTATGACGGTCCTTGGCCAATTCGTAGCCAGAGGCACACGAGCACTCGTATCTACAATCCATCAATCAATCAATACTCTCCGTCTCCACAGTAATCCAATCAGTCTACCGTACCCATCATGGGCATTGGCGCAGTAGTGGGAGCATCGTTGTCCCTCGTGTAGACACTCGTCCCAGTCCTCGCATGTCCATCCATCCGATCCGAGAACCATGCCCCGAGGGCAAGAACACTTGTGGCCTGAACAGGCACCTTAGCGTACCCCCTTCCTCCTACAGTAATCCATACCATTGGGAGTATTAGTGCAGAAATGGGAGCACTTGCGATCCATTCGTGAGTCACACTCACGACATCTCTCACTCTCATCCTCTCCAAGGAGACAATCTCTCTTCCCATCACATGCCAGACTAGAGTTGAGACACTTGCCTGCAACCAGAGTATTCTAATCCAGTCCGATCCATTCCAAAACCGTACCTCCATTGCATCGGAAATGTCCCTCGTCACACAGAATATCATCGGCCGAGGTGAGGAATTGGTGAGCAGACGGGAGGTCCATCGTCGGTTCTCCCTCCTGAGATGAGTCTCTTCTCTCTCCCCCTCTCCTTCTCCTTCCATTCACTCACCAGCCACAGCTTCTTCCTCTCCTCAATCAGCAGATATATCTCCTCCTCGTTCGTTATCTCGCAATGGGCCTGCAACCATCCATCCATCACTTCTCGATCACTCCTTCCCTCCTACCGTACCTCATCTGATCCATCATCACAGTCTTTTTCTCCATCACACTTCCATAGATCGGGAATGCATGCCACATGGTCTGCACACTCATGTTCCCCGTGACGGCACTTGATCCCTCCAGTAAATGGCAGTCCTGAGATGGGAGAGAGATCAGTCCAGTCCATTCCCTCCCCCCACCCCACCTGTTTCAGAGAGAGGCTCTCCACAGTCGATCTCGTCGTCTCCATGGGCACAATCCTGCAACCAATCAATACATCGCCATCCAATCAATCGATACTACCGTACCTTCCCTCCCCTCCCTTCCAAGGCCCCATCAACTCACCCAGGTCCCATCGCACTTGGCCTCAATATTGATGCAGGCTCCGGCTCTGCATTGGTACTCACGAGATCCACACTGCGTGGGGATGGCACTTCTTCCCCTTGGGGATACGGTAGAGAGGAAGGGAGACGAGGGAGGAGAGGGACGGGCTGATCCTGAGAGACACTCATTCCAAGAGGAGAGGGAGGGAGGGGGGGGGGGGAGACTCACTCGTCTTGTCCATGATCTCCTCCATCTCATCGCAGCCCTTCTCGTCCGAACCATCCGTGCAGTCGGACTGAAAAGGGAAGGAGTTGGGTCTCGCCACGACAATCAGGGATAAGGTACCTGGCCGTCGCATCGGTAGTTGGCGGAGATGCACTCGCCGTCGCGACACATCAGTTGATGGGAGGAGCAGTCGTGGAGGTAGCTGCAGTGAGCCTCGTCCTGCAAACCATGTGGTTATCCTTTCAATGATCAAATAAGTAAACAACTTACGGAGATAGAGACGATCAATCTAAGAAGAGAGCTATGAAAAAAGGTTAACAAGAAGATGGAGTGGAGTAAATAGTGGAGTAAACAGTGGACATGAAAGGAAGCACTGAAAGTAAGCGCTTACCACCGCAGGTAGCCGCACTGGTCGGAACGGAAGTGAAAGAAGAAACAAACAACAAAAGATGAGAAAATGTGAAGTTTAATGTCAAACTGCAATCGGCGAGAAGAAGTTATTAGACCGGATCAATAAAGAAGACATTCCTTTAACTAGATAGCGCAAGAGAGGAAGAGAAGAATGGAAATGAAGAGAGAGAGAGACGCATAGGATGGACGCATGAGCGATGAGAAGACAGAGGAGATGATGATTTGATACCTGTCCATTGGGGCAATCGTGGACTCCATCGCAGATCCACTCGAGGGGAATACACGGTTTGGAGGAGTCGTGACAGTCAAAATGGAGAGACGAGTTGCAGTGCTGAGTGAAGGGAGAAGGAGCGGCCAGTGAGAGAAGGGGAAGCAGACACACTGCCAATACACTCCGAAGACGGACCATCCTGCGAGGAAAGAGATCACATGAGAAAATCAAGGAAAGGGAAGGGAAGATACCTTGGTAGATTGACGATGTGAGTGAGGGGTGAGTGGAGATGACGGAAACCCCGTCCAGCACACGGAAAACGACTGCAATCAGGGTATTAATGGCGCAGAAGGCAACGCATCATGACAAGAACACCGACAAAAAAAAGATGACAATTTGACAAACTGCAAAAGGGCGCGTGAATCGGTCTCTGGAAGGATCAACAACAATGCAGCAGCTCGCTGACCAGATCGAAAGACCAAGGAGGGGAAGAGACTCGATAGGAAGAGAGAGAGAGGGAAAGTTGGAGGCGGGAGAGAGGGCGGAAGTTGATCTACCACTTTATCGAGCGGGGAGAGGGTTACGGTAGGTAGAACCACGAGCGCTCGAGCTAGGTCACGCGTCTTACTCGCTGATTGATTTTCCATATTTTTCCCTCTCGTACTGCTTCAAGTTTTATTTTTCTCAATCTAATGGATGCCTGATCATGTAGTGTTTCTAGTAGCGTAGAGAGCAATGAAATCCATTGTTTTCACCACCGAGCTCATGGTTAAATGAGTTATTGCCTCATTTACATCTTCTAAAGAACCCTTTGTCCTCGCATCGTACTCAATTAGCATGTCATTTCTCGATTCTATCCATTTCCCGTTGTATTTCTCGTCCTGTGCGGTCGCCTCTCACCACTATGGATCTCGCTGATCATCCGGTAGATCATTTCTCTCGCTTATCGTCTGTAATCAATCAATATTTCAGGATAGAATAGTTGGCATAGTAACTGAAATCGAGGCCCACATCACAGGACTCTCAAAGGCGAACAACTTCTCTATTGAGGTAAGAGAAGCTTCCTTAGTTTCTCCTAATAGAAGTAAATTGAGAGTATCCGTCGGCACTATGTCATGTCCACGCTCTTCGTCGGATCTCCACTTAGCAATGAGTTGATGGTGGAACCGAGTACAGTAAGCGAAGAGTGTATCTACCGTATCCTTACCGTAATGCAGGTTCAAGCCGCATCTCCAATCACACCCGTTACCGTATCACCGCGAGAAACGTCGCTGATCAAAATCCCGAGTGAGTTGATGTGGGGAATCTCATGGAATGAGACTACTAAGGATCATGGCTTGAGAGATATGTGCTTCATCTGTGTTACACTCCTATCTCCTGAGGGATATGCAAAAAGTTGCTGAGTCGACAACATTTACTCTGCTTAGCTTCCGCTATTGTTACACTAGGTTTGATCTATTGGGAAGGGCCTGTTCCTGTTCACAATATTAATGGATCGCTTGAGATGATTTCGAAGAGGTGGCGGAGGAAATGGACAGTGAGTTGTCATTCGAACACGTGAGTTATGCCAAGAAGCTTGACCTACCGCCTCCTCTCGACACGAAGAGAGAATATCAAGTTAGTCATTATCGATCCATCAATCATCCAATGTACCGTAATCCCCAGGTGAGCTTCTCGTACGTTGAATCACCGTATGTGTACGTTAGACCATTGGGAGAGAAACTGCCAGTGATGCCTGATGAAGTGAGTGAGATCTCCCCTTGACTGTCTATCGATTGATCCCCCCCTCCCCCTCCCCCCTCCCTCCCTCCAGGTATCTCTCCTTCCCACTCTCACTCCTGTCTCTGTCTCTGTCGGATCGCCAGTTCTAGTCCAGGGAGCACTCAGAAATGGAAACTGCATTCTAGAGGTTAATCTTTTCCTTTGATAGATTGCAACTAATGACTGATAACAGTTGAATTCTATCTGAACTAGAGGATATGTGATTCATCAATTATCGATTGATGTACAGGTCATTCCCTTTCCCTTCAGGAACGTCATCGATGGCGACGAGGAGTCGTCGAGATGAATTACGGTGCTTCTGTCGACGTGAGACTGGCCGACTACGGTGTACTCATCAAGGGAGCCAAGGTTGATCTTTGGTCTTTCTTCCATTAACTCAATACTCTTTTTAGGCAGCCAAACTGCGACCTCTTCCTATTGAATACGCGAATGCCCCTTCCGTCTACCGTATGACCTTCAATACAAGGAACGAGGTGGGACTCCCGAAAGGAAGATTACGGTAATGGGTCGATTGCAGACACTGGTACATGAGATTCGTCGCTTCAATCTTCGATCGATAGTTATTGGAGAGGGAGAGAAGGCTGAGGATGAGTATGAAGTGCTGTCAGCGAAGGTAGATCGAGAGATGGACTACCGTATTCATTCCATTTCAGCCAATCGTTGATGCTTCGGGAAAGTGTCTGTGAGAAGAATAAAAGAATAAAAGGATTGAAAAATTTATAAATTCACTTGTACATTCTTGTTGTTTGACATTGTATTGAATGAACTAAAATTTGGAAAGATTATCGATCGATTTGGAAGAGAGTCGGTGTCTTCTCAGTCTCTCTTCCACATGGGAAGGGACTGAGTTCATCCATCGGAGTTGCCTCTTTGGAATGAATGGATCTCCGAAGTAGAGAATGGGTGGAGCATCATGTTCGGGGATACTGTAATGAGTACTATAGGTATAAAATAATGGGATGGGAATTGCATGTGGGGAGGTGGAAGAGTCGGAGCTCTCATCTGACGATAGAATCGAATGAGTTGAGTGTAGACAAGACGAGAAAGAGAAATGAAGAAGAGAAGGAATTCAATGACACCTTCATAGAGAGAGATATAGTGAATGAAGGAAAGGAGAAGATCAGACCAATGAATGAGAGTCCCAGCCAGAATCCGAATTGACCCGCTGTATCAGACATGAGATTGATGATCTTTCAACTCAATTAATATCAGTTTCTCTATCTTGACCTACGGGATAAGCAGGGGTCTCAGTGAGAATTCGCTCATTCAAATCTTCAAAGAAGACAGTGACAAGCATTCCATTGTGCAGTAGTTCATCACAGTCGTTTTGAGAGTGACACAGCGATCGTCCTGATGGACTACTTCAGATTACTGTAGTCGACTTGTCTCACCTGACTCTGATCTCCATGAACTGGTTGAGATATCTACATCGAAGGTTCTCTCAGTGCATCGATTAGGACAATTACAATCAATTTCAGATGAATCTAATCGATCGAGACACTCTTCTGCAATGGGAGGATACGGTATTATTGATATATATATGAGGCCGTTCGCTTTATTTTCGAGCAAATTTGAGGACATCTGGCACAGCTCAAAAAGGTCAATTTTCTGAAACTATGTGCTTTAACGTTATCGAGGGTGGTGAAGACAATGGACATTTCCATTTTGCCGACAGACCCCTCGTTCGCTCCAGATGGCGTCACGTCGAAATTACGTTTTCACGTGCTACTCGGTTCCCGTGAGGTCTAATTTTAGGCGAAAATTGTTCCTGGGGTAGAATTGCATGGCGAACAAGCCTGTCTAGTTCATTTTTCATGATTTTTGAGAATAATTTTTAAAATATCAACTTTTCGTATAGTCGTTTCCGAGTATGCCAAACCATACCACGCGATCGGGCGTCTCGAGAGGAACCGAAACATATAATATCAGCCAAATAAAGCGTCAGACTACCGAGGAACTCGACTTATAGTGTTCTGAGATTGTACGAAAAGGGGCTCCCTTGCCTCTTCCTCTCCCCTCGATCGCTCACCCCGACGAGAGAGCGTGGGGAATTGAGATAGCGCACCAGAGAGGAGGGAGAGGGAGGGGAAGAACGCGTCATTTACTTACAATCTCAGTACACTATAAGTCGAGTTTCTCGGTGGTCTGACGCTTTATTTGGCTGATATTATATATTTTGGTTATTCTCGAGACGCCCGATCGCGTGGTATGGTTTGGCATACTCGGAAACGACTGTACGAAAAGTTGATATTCAAAAAATTATTCTCAAAAATCATGAAAAATGAACTAGACAGGCTTTTTCGCCATGCAATTCTACCCCAGGAACAATTTTCGCCTAAAATTAGACCTCACGGGAACCGAGTAGCACGGGAAAACGCGATTTCGACGTGACGCCATCTGGAGCGAACGAGGGGTCTGTGGGCAAAATGGAAATGTCCATTGTCTTCACCACCCGCGATAACGTTAAAGCACATAGTTTCAGAAAATTGACCTTTTTAAGCTGTGCCAACCCTTGCTCGAAAATAAGGCGAACGGCCTCATATATATATATATATATATATATATATATATATATCACAAACAGATTCCTTTCATAATTTTCTATATTCCAGTATTTATAGGAAGGGCATGATTACACTAAGTCGTATATATCTTCATATCTGAAAATGGCAAAAAAATCAACAACAAAAAATTAGTCCAAACTGGATTTTGTCCAGTCCAAATATTTTTTGCCAAATGGATAAAAAACGATATTCGTCAGAAAAAATTTTCTTTTTGAATTTTTTGCCATTTTCAGATATGAAGATATGTACGACTTCACTCTAAAATTTCTCTTGCAACTCATCTATCTCAATTTCTTTCCCATCTTTTGGTTCCCATTCACTCACTCGCTTCAGTATCATTGAATGTGCAATAGACCATTCCGAATCGGTCTTGTCTTCTGAATGCCGGATGCACACATCCACATTCCTTGAGTGCTCTATGCTGGAAACAGGACCGACGACAGGCCTGTCATTATCCTCTCCCATCTCCATCCCTTCTCTCTTTTCTCACTTCCACAGTATAGATATAGCCAGAGAAGATATAGTCATCGGGTGCTTTATCCGTGCATTCAGAACTCTTTATATTGAGACGTTCGTTCCTAGTCTAGAAGAAGGAGCGATTCCTTCCCTCTGACTCACTTTGACCTACTGCTCTGACGGTGAGAGTGGCTGCTGTGGAGGGAGGAATGAAATATCCAAAGGTATCAGGGAAGGGAAACTCATTCTCAATAGCATATTGGAGATTGAGAAGGAGAAGAAAATAGAACCTGATCATGAATGAGAACCAGAGCTCCATTGGAGGATTCCAATCCGATGTAGTCACTCAGATTGGAATACAAGAATAGTTTGAGTCCTAGAAAGATCATTTCTCATGCAGTTCCCCTCTGACCTACCGTAGTTTGGCCCTCCTCGGTGCACTTTCTTCACTGATCGAAAGTCATTGTTGTACGTGTAGCAATTTCCCATGACTACGTTGTAGATAGTGGAGAAATCACTGAGAATCTGTTGCCATTATGAATTTATTATTGATCCAAGGATACCTCAGAGTACAGGTTTCCGTACTGAAGGCACAATTCTTGACTGCAAAGATCAAAGATCAATAAAAAATCGATCCAATTATCAATTCTGACCGATGTCTTCGTATCGATAAGTGATGGCTATCCTCTGATCCTCCGTTAATTCCCTAATGAAGTACTGAATGTGTCTAGAGAGAGTCCGTTGGAAGATAATCCCTTCCATATCACTCTGAAGGTATACGGTAGATGAGATCAATGGATGGATGGGTAGATCACAGTCAGATTGAACTTCTCCTCGGCGATCTTCCTCAGTCTCTCAATGTCAATGTGTCCCGAGGCAGCCTGAGCTGCTGCCAACTGAAGGAAAAGAGAGAGAGAGGCTTATCACTATCAAATCCCTGTCTCCGGCCAAATTTGGGAGAAGAATGAGATGAGCTTGTGAAAAAGTAGGAAATGGATGGATTATAATGGACTATTCAGAATAAACTCTCAAAGGAAACGAAATCGGACCAATTCCCTGATGGTGGGTGTGAGCAATGCCACTTCTCTTCTATATCCATTCTGAGAACAGACTGTCACTGCAGGGAAATTGCGAACGCCGAATTCAATCTGGAGTGGAATCATTTCAATGAAGAGAATGGTCGGATTCCACCTGAGTTCTCGTCTCTAATTCCATTCGGAGAAATCGTTGAAGGAGACTGCTAGTATTGAAGAAGAGCATGACACAACATGACTGAAGAGATCACTGGTCAGAGAAGATGAGAGAATAGGGTGAATCGAGAGGATAAAGAGACTGTCTTTGACGAGTCAGAGAAGACGAGAGACAGGGTGAAAGGAGAGAATGCAGACAGACAATGAATGCAATAGTCCAGAAGAGACGGGCCATTCTCGATACTCCATACACTCCGAAATGAGCGAATCCATGAATGGTTGAGGTACGAGAATAGTCATTAGTGAGATCCTGATGGAGGAATCAAAGATCAAAGATCAGAGAGAAGCAACGAACCTTGATGTCTTGCATGGATGGAATACGGTTGAGTGCATCCAGTTCCGTGAAGGAGGGGGGGGGGGTATTGGACACATGGAAGGTGGAGAAGTCATTCCAAATATTCGTCATGCGAAAACAAAATGAATACCATTTCTCAAATCCACAATCCGATTCACTAATCTTTATCAACATTGAACATAAATAATTCAGTCATGAAAAACGTGAATCAATTGAGATAAGTAAGAGCGTATTTTTTTCAATCCAATCACTCCAACTGTGTTTACTCAACGAGGATTCGGTAGGATGGGAAGAGTGCATATTTCATTAATCATTTGAATTATCTAATTATCATGAGAAATTGATACAAAGGGATTGGATTTGCATCGAAATCCCTCCTCTCCTCCCATCTTCATTCCTCTCATTTCTCATCATCCCGAGTGGTCGCCATGGACTGGGATCAGGTGTGTCGTCCCTCCCTCTTCCTTGATCTACCCTACCGTACCTCTCTCTCTTCCTACCGTACTCCTTCCAGATAGATCCATCGTCTCCTCCTCGAATGGGGGAAGTGGCAGTGGGGAATCGAGTGGTCGTGGCTGAGTTGACTCCCCTCCACTTCGAGAGAATGCACATTTACTGCAATATGCAATGGACACCTGACAAGATATATGTAAGGATACTTGATCTTTGGTCTTTGTGACGTGTACAATCTGATCTTTGATCTCCCTCCTTTAATCTTTGATTTTTGTAGACAGTGGGTCGGATTGGGCTGGTTGTTGTCGTCGATGAGGTCACTGAATCGGCCATCGTACGATTCTACGCCAGTGAAATGGCCGAGAGGCCCTATCTGAAGCTATGGGTGAGTGGGGGGGGGGAGGGAAGGGAGGGGAGGGGGAGGGAGGGAGTGATCTTTGATCTCTGCAGGATGCCACTCACGATCACACGTTCCCACTGAAGAGTTTGAAGAGATTGGATGAGGTTTTCTTCCAAGTCAATGACAAGACATTTCTTGTATCACTCAATGTGAGTAGAGAGAGGGGGAGAGGGGAAGTGGAGAGGGAGAGGGGAGAGAGATCAAAGATCAATCCCTTGAGGCTCCTCGCAAGGAACTCTCTCTCGAGGCGACATTCGTGGTAAAGTCAGTCGATTATTCTAATGGAAACTACGGACTACAGGCTGTGAGTTGTCTTTCTCTATTCCGTAGAGTGAGGGAGGGAAGGGGGGGGGAAGAGATGAAGTAGGAGAGAGGAGGGAAGAGTCATCATTTATCCCTTCCATCCTTCAAGGAGGAGTGGCAGCAATATTTGGTCGGGGAAGCTGAGACGATAGCCCGACTGGTCCCTTGAACCATAATAGAAATCCCAAATTTATAGGTTGTAGCTCAATCCTGACATGTGAGCCGAGATAATCGAGTTTGAAGTTTGAATTCCCGCCCGTGAATCCCAGGGAAAAGGCTACTAAATGTTTGCGCAGCGCACTCCCTCTCTCCGCCACTATTCGGCCCTTCCCTGAACTCCCTTTCGCGAGAGGCTAGAGTGGCAGAGAGACCAGAGACCGTAGGGAGAGGGTGCGAAAGGTCACGTGAGATCAAGGGAGGATTCCTCTCTCAGAAAGGAATGGCCCCGCCCCCTCACACTTCGTTTAGCAAGTGTCCTTGCTAAACGGAGTAATGATCCCCGGTTAATCATGGTGGGAGTCGCTATCAACCATTGCTGACAGTACTTCTTTAAGTGCCTCTTTAGCAAGTGTCCTTGCCAAACGGAGTAATGATCCCCGGTTAATCATGGTGGGAGTCGCTATCAACCATTGCTGACAGTACTTCTTTAAGTGCCTCCGTCAGACTCGTCTCAACTACAGCAGAGTCGATAGTCCTAACGAGATTCTTCTCCCCATATATCTCGGTTTGATCTACTCATCCATTCCAAATCTCAAAGATCATTCTAGGTGTAACTCTCACTCACCTCCAAGTAGAGTCGGAGACGGCCAATGTGCCCAACCAACGGCCCAATCAGCGATCGAGAGGTACCGTAATCCCAGTTAACCAACAAATGGATACTGTATTCAGGTCGTGGCAACAACTACCGCAATAATCAGAACCATCATAACATGAGTGAGTGATGGATGGAATGAGGGTGATTGAATGGATTGATTGAAGGCGGAGCATCGATGGATGATCCCCGTAGATTGTTGTATGAACCGAAGGGAGAGAATCCGAATAGAGTGGAAGGAGGAGAATTGATTGAGGCTATCAAGAGGTGAGATGAGAGATCAAAGATCAATGGATGAGAGGAAGGGAATTGAGATGGAGTGACACGGGGTGCAAGATGGACTTCCTCACTCTCATCTCACAGAAGACTGATCTCGTCAATCGACCCATCGGGGGACTCCTTCCCATTCAAGAGGCTGTTATTCAGGTAGATCAAGGGAGTGGATTGATCTTTGATCTTTGATCTCTCAGGGTAATCTGGATGCGATGGTGATGTTGATCTGTCAAGGGGCCGATCGATCGGCTCTCGATCCCTCCAAGAATACCCTCCTTCATCTGGCTGCTATCCAGTGAGTCAAGAGTACTGTAGTCAAGAGATTATCGATCCATTCCCTCCTATCTACCGTAATCTTGTAGTGGTCGCTCCAAAGTGGTCGAGGCCCTTCTCAATTTCATCCCTGGCGAGATCAACTCCATCAATCTGGATGGTGAGCCAATCGATACTCTAGTGATACGATAGTCAACGCATACTACGGTATTCCAGGCGAGACTCCACTTCACGTCGCAGCTCGTCACTCTAAGAACTCCGCCGTCGTCTTTGACCGTCTCCTCTCCGCCCAATCGATCAAACTTAACATTACCGTAACCCATAATTTTCCATTCCAATCGTGAATTGACTATTCAGACACTCGAAGGGGATACAGTAATGCATACCGTAGTGAAGCTGCCCGAATCGGAGACTAA
The DNA here is from genome assembly GCA_036245825.1 of Pristionchus entomophagus. Taxonomy (NCBI): domain Eukaryota; kingdom Metazoa; phylum Nematoda; class Chromadorea; order Rhabditida; family Neodiplogasteridae; genus Pristionchus; species Pristionchus entomophagus. The sequence goes on along the minus strand of BTSX01000003.1, from coordinate 15,903,347 downwards.
GCAGGTAGGGGGAGGGGGGGGGGGTGACAACATCTACCGTAATCTTGTAGGCGATGGTATCTCGTCTATTGATGTACTCTCGTGGTCACGTCAATCTGAATCAGATGAATATGAATGGATTCAATCCCCTCCATCTCGCTTGTCTACTGGGAATGACCAAGTGAGTGATACTCATCCATTCCAATCCATCCCCATTCCATCTCAGGACAGTGGAAGTTATCCTCGGGAATCGTCCTCAATTGAATCAAGTTATGTGCAAGTCTGGTCTCCTTCCTATCCATCTCTCTGCTTATTATGGAAAGAGCAAGACTATCGCTGTCTTCATTGAGGTATCTCCCTCCCTCCTCTTGATCTTTGATCTTTCAATCTGATATCAGAATCATCCCGAGATGGTTCATTCTCTCGTTCCCTCCACTGGCCAATCCTGTCTCCATCTCTCCGTCAATCAATGGGAATCCGTAGTCGACAAGGATCTCGATCGAATCGCCACCATTCAGGTCAGTTTGAGCGCTCATATTTCATCCGCCGCCATAGCTCAGTCGGTTAGAGCGTGGGTCTAATAAGCCCAAGGTCGCAGGTTCGACCCCTGCTGGCGGCAAATAAATTTTGCTGTTTTCAGGCGCTTGTCTCGGGTGGTCTCAACGTCAATTCTAGGGATAGACGGGGCGAGACTGCACTGCACATCCTTCTGAAAGAGGTTTCTTCATTCCCTGCCCTCCCCCTTTTCATCCCTTTTCTCTACAGATGGTTCGTCATCGTGAAGTATACGAGACACTCGATCTCCAGTCCATCGTCACCTCTCTCGGAAAAGATCTGGTCATTACCCCTCTCTTTTGACTTACCAATCGATCGATTTTTAGAAGATGAGTGAATTAGCGACGAAAGTCCGTCCCCACTGGGAATTGGCTGCTCTCTTCATGCTCGCTTCCAATGGAGCCGATCCCCGAATTCTCAATGAGGAAGGTATACGGTAGATCCAGTTGACGATCAATCAATCGATGTTTCCAGGATTCCGTGCCCTCGATATCATTCCCGATCTCGTCACCATGGTGTTCTCTGCTCATCTCGCAAGGGGAGCATACGGTAGACCGAGGTATACGATAGATCCCTTCCCCTGATCCACTAATCGATAATCAGGAGTCTCCTCCCGATGACGTCATCGTCGGCGGAGAAGTTTGACATGAAGGAGGTACGGTAGTGGGAGAGGGGGAAGGGGATTATCGATTGATTGTCAGGTGACGATGTGCACCTTCGATTGCAATGATAGTCCGGCTGATGTGGAGTTCCTTCCCTGTGGACATCGAGTCATCTGCATGATAGGTCACTCCCCCCCTCCCCCCTCCATCTCTCTCTTCAGTCGTGTGTGAAGGGGACGTCTCTACGTCGTTGTCCTCTCTGCTACAAGGCCATCAACAGTGCCAAGTGCACCACTGGTGAGAATCCACCCTCCCCCCTCCCCCTCCTCCATCTATCCTTCTGATAGAGTTTCTAGTCGGGAGAGATGAGGAGATGGAGGAGGAGTATTCACTCTTGTTGTTGACTGACAACGTGAGATTCTCCAAAAATGGAAGTGTTATTTTGAAGAGTAGGGGGGGGGGGAAAGGGGTAGGGGGAATGACGGGACGATGAGGTGATTTGTGTTGTGCAGATGGATCGAGTGTGGAGATATGCAAGAAGGCAGTAGAGGAGAGAAGACAAGCAGAGATGGAAGAACAGAAGAGAAGAGAGGAAGAAGCAGCTAGGAAGGCTGAGGAGAAGAAGGGTACGATAGGGGAGAGGGGTACGGTGGGATGGGGGGAGGGAGATCACTACAAGGTCATCCGATGAAGAAAATAGGTGTGATATGGGGATGAGATGGATGGTGTAAGATATAGATTGCAGAGGCGGAGGTGCGTGCATTGAAGGCTCGTCTAGAGGAATTGGAGCATTCCATCGAGCAGTGCGTCATATGCATGGATGCTGTTCCTTCCATCGCATTCCTCGTCAGTCACTCTATCGCACACTGAAGTCTTTGTCTTCTCGGAACAATTGCAATAAAACTAGGGGGAAATGGGGAAGGTTACCTTGGACGTTAAATGAGAACTAACGAGGGATCATTCAGACTGTGTTCCATCTCTTGATCCATCTCCTCTTTCAGTGTGGTCACCGTGCGTGTGGTGACTGTTCCAAGTCCCTCATCATCTGCCATTCCTGTCGCAAGCCAATCACGGAGAGAATCACACTCTTCTGAGAAACGTCGACCCCCTCCACGCACCCGACGCACACCATATCGCACACAATTCACAAACACGATATACACAACCTATTCATCAATTCCAACTTTTGTTTTATTGCATCGATGCTCACTAGATTGAGCTCCGAATAAAGCATATAATAAGTTATGCCTAAGTGTATTCTCTCAAGATGGAATACATTGTATTTCAATGTAGTATTGTATCACAACGTCTTTCTCTCCCTCTCCTACCCTTTCATGGGTAGTACACCCCCTCCCCCCCCCCCCTTCCTGCAGATCCAGTTACCATGGAATACATCTCTCTCCTCCTCGTGCTATTCTTACTGTTTTTCTCCCTATGGTGTTCCCCTCCCCTCCCCCCTCCCCCTCCCCTCCCCTCCCCCCTCCCCCTCCCCCTCTCTACTCCTTCATCTCTCTACGTCTCTCATATCAATGACACAACCCCTGTTTTGGCCTCTTCAAAGATTGTGAAACAAACAGTCGGAAACTGGACGAAAATAGAGTAGATCGACCGGTTTTGAGTGACTTTTGATGCTGCGACCAAAGAGATCAACGAAGCAATGGGATCTTTGTAGATCACCCTGTTACATAAATCGAGAGAAGGAGAGGGAAGGAATGCAAACTGTTTTCTCACCTTGAACAGTGATGGAAAGAGGAACTCTCCTCCTTTCACACACTATCTCATTCATTTATGCCAGTAATGAAGGGAGCATCATCTGATACCGGAAGTGGGCGGAGTCAGAGAATGGAGTTTCTCCCCCTGAGGGCACAATCACAATCACTATCAATAGAATCAACATCGATCATGGCTATTTCTAGACCCTTCTCTCCTCTCTCTCAATCACCCCTTCATCCCCCCTTTCTATTGATAGAATGTGATCGTTCAATCCAAGTTCATTCCAAATTTGATCTCTGATCTCTCTGTCATATATCCATTCCTTCTCTCTATCTCGTTCTACATATCAACTCTCTTCTCAACACGAGATAGTCAATCCCCTTCACTTTAATGGTCATTCCTCATCTAATCTCCCCCTCCCTCTCCCCCCCTCCCCCACTCTCATCATGTTCATTCCCATTTTAAAGTGCGCCCTTCACGTGAATAATTCTCATACACATGTTTTATTGTTCATTTCTTCCCGTGATCTTCATTGAACTAATGACTCATTGGTTGTCTTAAGAGAGTCAATTAGCACTCCAGCTCACTTCCGGTGGGGTTACCCCTCTCTCTCCCTCTCTCCCTCTCTTCCTCTTGACTATATTTAGTGAATTCCCTCCTCTCACACCGTACTTCGACAGTCTATTTGAGTCCACTCCTCTATTCTCACTCTCTCTACTTCACTCTTCTACTGTAGTCTATCCAGCTGACTTGTCTTTTACCAGTTTCCTGCCCTGCCTACCGTATCCCCCCTCCCCCCTACCCACCCTCCTTCCTCTCCCCTTTGCCACTCCCTCCAGTAGTCCTCACTTTTTACTCCTCCTTCTTCTCCTTCTTCATCATTCATCATATCATTCCATCTCCATTACAGTCATGGTCCTCTCTCCTTCTCCTTCTTCTCTTCAATCACAAGTATCCACTCTCACTCTCGAGTCTGGGACAGCCATCAGGTATGGCATAGTAATGATGATAAGAGAGGCTCTTATCGCTTATTTGTCTCCTGGCGGTTAGTAAACTATGTGACAGTATCACCAGTACACTCAAACAATGACGAAGGAAGTGAAAGAGGACAATTGTTGTTGATGCTCGTACTTATGGCCACTGACTGTTGTTGGGTGCATACACTCAATACATCACAGTTGAATGGGTTCATGCCCCGACCATCGGACTGTTGTTGTTGATTAAAGGAGAGTGATGAGATAATGATGAAAACTGTCTCTCATTCAGTTACATCGCAGTGGCGGGGGCGAATCCCCGAAGTGAGACGAAGGCCCATTATGAATACCATGAACCCACCTTCAACACGAAGAGAAGAGGATCTGGATACACGAGTGAGTCTATCCCTCTCTTGGAATGATCTCTCTCCTTGGAATGATCTGTCTCCCTTGGAATCATCTCATCCCTCTCTCCCTTCAGTCCACGATGATTATGACGATTGGGAAGGAGTGAATGCCATCTGTCAATTGATCGATACAATCATGCATGTTGAGAGGGAATACGACTTCTTCGAGAATAAGAATGTACTCGAGGTGAGGTATCCATTCTAATCCATTCCAAAGACTTCTTCAGATTGGTTTCTCCACTGGTCTTCCTTCTCTTCTAGCACTGGGAAAGGGCGCCAATGAAGTGGCAGTCCATTCACAGGTTCCATCCTTCAATCCACAATGATCAACATCGTCTCCTCCCTTCAGTTGCCCACTACTCTCGAATGTTTCATCCGTCCGACTCTCCATCGTGCTTTCCCCACTCTCTCAGCACAGATAAAACTCAGTTCGGGAGAATTAATGGACGCCCGAGGTAACAAAAAGTGAGTGAAACACCAGTCTAATTATCAATTTTGAATGTTTTATCCTCAGATTCGACGTGATTCTTGCTCCGGAGATTTTGAATTGTCCCCGATCGGAGTATGATGAGATACACGAGATGCTGGATAGAGGACTCGCTGATGATGGAGTATGGTGAGTAGATCAGAATAGAGACACGGTCATTCATTGGACATGGGATCTGTCCTATTAGAATGATAATTGATTAATTCCTTCTCCAGTTTCATCTCCTCCCGTACTACATATCTCTCGAATGACTCTGGCAGTCTGGGTGATTTCCTCTCTCTCCTCGCTAAACATCGGAAGTTCGTCCCTCTCATCCGATGGTGTTCTCCTTCCTCTGATATCCATCCACGACAGATCATACAGATCACTCGAAATCTCAATTATTGATTGATCGTTGTCCCTCTCGATACTCAAGTGATCTATTTATTGCACTCATCTTGCACTTACCCCCCGTCCTCATTGCATGTCCATAAAGAGAGCATCCATCAATCGAAATACTACTTCCGATCAAAAATACAGATTAAGGACCGAGATCACTTTCTTTCATCAATAGATAGATAGTTGTAATGAATAGAATGAGCATTGATAAGGAGTGGAACGAAGAGATCGAATGTCCATCCAATGAGGGGAGTGTTGTGTGTTTCCGTGATCAGTTGGAGTACCATGAGAGAGATACATTCGTTGTACGAATGAAAGAGAAATATTCATTGTATTAGATATTTCGAGAAAACTCTATGTCGACAATGCAACCGAATCGCCAAAGATGGTAGGATAAATACTTCATATCTAGCCAATGAGAAGTCATCAGCATAACGAATTCATGAAGGGACTAAACTATTTTCGATCTGATTCCTAACCATTAATATTTAGTGCATTAGCTTCATTCGCTATCTGCACTACATGGAAGTGTTCCCTTATATTAAGATAGTTTTGGCATGTTCTTCAAATTTTTCTGAGATCGAAGAACGTTAATTGTGAGTACAGAAGAACAAAAACCATAGTGAAACTGTCAACTCGATTAGTGGAAACGACCATTTTGTCAGCATTGAAGAAACAAATGATGTAGAGAATATAAGAAATGCTAATTGAGAGATCCTTTTTCGATTTAAAAAAAATAATCACTAACTTGAGCTGAAATGGCAACTAAACGAGAGAAAGGAGCTAAATTTGCAGAGCGACTATTTTTGGATCTATCATAGAACAAATATTTTGATCTCAAAGCCTCAATCATAAAGCTAATATAATCCAGCACGGTGAACTCATCGTCGGAAGCTATATTTTTATTTATTTATTATCAAAGTCTTCTACATCTACAATAGAAGGATGGAGTGCTACGCAACATTTGTCTTTCTTGTCATCGTTCTCAGAAGCTTTCCCGCTTTTCATAAAGAAAATAAATAAATAAATTGGATTGGATTGGGGCTTTCCGTATTTAAATAAGTTAATTTCTTCGTTCATTCTTCGAAAGACAGTAAACAACAGTCAATGCACTCAAAGTGTTCTTTCCTCGAAGGCAAGAAGGCTTTTTCTGCCCTCCTTTTTCTCTCTTATTTTTTCTCATTCCTGCCAGTCATTATTTAGATCTCCACATTTCTCTCTTCTGATCAATCGATATACTTAACATTTTTTATCTGAATCGCCCTATCGAAAATTTTGTGGATTCCTTATGATTTGATTGTAGATAATTTTCCAGTAACCAAATATAACAGAGAGAGAGACTCAGAGAAGGACGCAATACAAATTCTACTGTAAATAATTTTTCCAATTGATTCTCAACTGTTTGTAATTCTTTTTTTTGTTTCGAACGATGCTAAAAAAAAATATTGCGTTAATCTTTAATGATGGGATGAATGTGTATTCATCCTCTTCATCCACGTACCTTTCAGATGATAAAATTGAGACGAAAGCTATCAAAAAAATTTAAATATAAAATTTTTAAGATAAAAAATTTCATCTAAAACTGAATTTCACTCCGAATACAGTTGTTGTCATCGTCATTTGTATGTTACTCGCTTATCTGCCTATCTACCTCGCCTTCACTCAAATACGTCGATCTAGTGCATGAATATGTATGTTGACTTCATCAATCTTCATGTACTTCATACGAATTGTCCAGGTCTCCGTCAATCGAGAGAAGCATCCACATGCGTCAGAATTGTTTCCATAACTTCATCACAATCGATAAATTATTCCACACTATCATACATTGTGTCTCATTCGACCTCAATAAATTGTGTCTATTCCCCTTGCATGAATAACTGTAGTCTCCAAATAATATCCACAGGAATATCGACATTTTCTAATTTGTGTACGTCACTGGATGACCTTCTCACAACTTCTCTTAGTTCCTTGGCTAATTCATTGACACAACGGGAAACAGGTCAATTATTGGCCATTCTCATTAGATTTATGGCAGTTCTCAATTGAAATGGTCTCCTTTTCTCCCCCCCCCCCTTGTCATCTCCAATAATTGGGATCTCCTCTCAGTTCATCCCCCTCCCCCCCCTCTCCTTCCTACTTCCAATTCCTTCTCTCACCTGCAGGCTGAACTGCCTAAATCCTGCAAATTCTCGTGAGATCTCTATGGTTCGAGAGAGATTTATTTGCAGAATCATGTGCCCATCGGGTCAATTTGCCCGTTTAGTCTCTTACAATTAGTCATTCGTAAATTCGAATCAGAGTGAGTACTAGTTACAGGAATGGTTATGATGTTATTCATCAGTCTCTCCTTTTCTCCTCATTTCCCTCTGTCTCTCCCTTCATTCCTTGCACTTTCTCTTGCTTTTTCTCTCTCGTCATTCGTCGGTTATCAATCAACCTTTTTGTAGTTACTTTCCATCTGAAAGCGATACTCATATAAAAGCGAGCGAATTTTGTGAACATAGTATACTTGCACTTACATTTGTTCTCACTCGAACAATTTCCAAAGACTAATTCACTTGAGCGATCAAGGGTACTAGTTATAGGAATGGTGGGCTGCATATAAAAAAAACTTCCTCCTGACTCATGGACGTTGTCTTCCTGTTTCCTCTCGAGCCCCCCCCCCCCCGTCATTCCATTGTTCCTTCTCGGATTCACTCTCTACTCCGTTCATCCATCTCCTTCTTCCTTCTTCTCTCCCGCTCTACTCATTAATTTCTCTCTCTTCTTCTCACTTTCCTCTGTTCCGGTTATTAATCCCTTCCTTACTTTCTCTCTTCGGTAACAGTTGCCACCATCATCAATCTCTCTTCTCCTCAACTGTGCAACTTTTCAATCCGATGTCAATCTCTGTAGCCACTTCACTCCATCCTCTCCCATCCTCCCCCACTTACCCTTCCCGATCTTTCTTCTGTTATTGGTTCTCCTCCTTCTTCTCCATCGGTATTCCATGTTTGTCCTTCCCTCCCGAGGGGTGTCCCCTCCTCTTCCTCCTCTCTCTCTAATAACTCTTCTTCCATTATGGCTTACCCTTTCTCCCTCCTCTCCTTCTCTTCTATGGAATGCCAATTGACTCAATCAAACCTTCCCATCTAAGCATCCTTTCTGCTGATTCCCGAAACCGATTAGTGGAACCGCCAGTGGACACTCCGACTCTTTTTCCATCGCATTGCGTAACCCCCCCCCCCCCCTCTCCCCCTCCTCGTCTGATCTTTGATCTCTCTCTCTCTTCAGATGATTCCTCCTATCAGGAGCTTATCGCTCCTTTTCATCTTCTTCCTCGCAACAAATGCGGTAAGATAAGTGATAATAATCTCGTTGAACCTTTATCACTTCAGGTCAAAGTAATCCAGAATGGACTCGCTCCTCCTGAGGTTGTCCACACTCCCATCTCTCTCAAACGTACGTTGCTTCGTGAGATTATGTAAGCTGAATCAACTGCTGTTGTTGTTGTAGATGATAATGATGATGTCTAGTGCCAAAGTCATTGAATAATGAGAAACAGGAGAAGGGTGCATCTGTTAATGAGGAATGAATTTCTTCAGCTCGTTGCATCGTCCGTGCTGCTCCTCTCGATTTGATCTTCGTCCTCGACTCATCTGGATCTCTCAGAAACCAATTCCAGGTTACTAATCTACGTATTCTGAACAATCTTCGTAGAAGTATTCCACCGGTGTTGTAAAGTCGCCATACTTCGGTTTTCTGTGAGCAGTCAGATCAAAATTTCCCACTCATGAGTGATCTCTCTCCTCTCCAGGATGAGGTGGATATCATTCGTCGTATCGTCCGTCATGTGACCATCGGGAAGGAAGCAACCAGAGTCATGCTCGTACAGTTCAGGTATCAATCTCAACCATCGCCATTTACTGCTTTGCAGTGCCTAATTAGAAACATCTATATTTGAATATTTTATCCACCCTAATCATTAGCTTCTTCATTCCTTCGACGGCGACACTTGTATTGCACAATGTTAGCCGTATTCCCGAAATTGTCTTTCCGTAAAGTTCCCAATGGCTAGTTTGTGACCACTGACTGCAATTAGGAACTGTTGCGTAACAGAAACAAGAGTTACTTTGTGACTTCCAGAGAGTGTCCATCTCCCCCTTTTCCCTTCTCTTCTTGTCACTCAAATGACGTCCATGGCGTCACTTAATGACTGTCAGCTTCAGAGACCAAGGGCCAATTCATTTAGCGAACATTAGTTTTTATTATGACGGAGGGAGAGGGACAATCAACATGGTAGAATAAAGTTGGTACTGTGGAAGGAAACACTCGAGAGGATCAAGAGCGACTACTAATATTAAGTATTTGTTAAATTATCAGCATATACATAAGTAATGGAAGTACACGAATGCTTCTCAATAATACATAGATCTCAGCTGTTTGTCTCCATTTCCTTTCTTTCCTTTGTCAGGAAGGGTTTGGAATTGAGAGGGAAAGTGGAAGAGACAGAGGGGGCTAATGGAGGATGAGTTGCAAGGTGAGAAAGGGATGGAATGGAGAAGAAAGATTATTAGTCAGAGATTAAAGGAAGTGCAGATACACAAGTGACGAAGACTGTGCCACTTGCGGTAGAGACACAGAGCCTTAATTATTTCCAAAGAGTTTGCATCATCAACCGTCCTTTTTCAGCGGAATTCAGCATCTCGAGTTCGACATGCTCAAGTTCACGAGTCGGGATGAACTGTTGGGGGCTCTGGACGTTCTTCGTCATGTATCGGGAATCACGAGAATAGGAGGAGCATTCGAGTTCACTCGACTACATATGACTGCTGTCAATGTGAGAGATTCGGGATAGCAATTGTTATTGAAACAAAGCAGTTTGCACTTCTTACCCCTTGGTTGCTCATGCGACAGCAACACTTTGGAGATTAGCAGAAGAACTCCTCCATCTACAGGGTCTCCGTGACTCTTCTGTCCCCAAAGTGCTCTATCTCCTCTCCGATGGCCGCACTCACGACTATCCGAAGGACAATGAGCAGATTGCCATCATGAGACAGTCCATCCCCAATCTCGACATATTCGCCTATGGAACGGGAGAATTCGTCGCCATGCCTGCACTACTGAATTACACTCAAGTCAGTTCACACCTCTCTCAGATATACGAAATACTCGGATTCCTGGCTCGCACTTTTTGTTCTTGCACACAATGATCAACGACAAGTGGCAACTCTCCCATCGACGAAACAACATTCCGAAATATACACAATGCCCTTTAATTTTCAGTCACAGAAGAAGATTGTCACGTACAAGAACTTGGAGGCACTCGAGCCCATGTTCGACCCATGGAAGGGCACTGAAATATGCGAGAAAGTGCCTGGTGAGGAGGATGACGTGGGAAGGGGGGAGGGGAGGAGGGGAGGAGGAGGGGAGGGATAGAGGAAGGGAGTGGTGATTGGTCGAGATCAAATAGGACACATCAATTGAACAGTGGACTGTGTTGTCTTGGGCATCTTGCATTGAATCAAGGATGGGAGAGGTGGGACTGGGAGATTCCGGCTTACGAGATATCAATGCCTCTGTTTGCAGTGTGCATCAAGGGCAGTGACAAGCCCGTGGACCTCCTTCTGGTCATCGATGCATCTGAATCCCTTGACCATCTCTTCGATCTGCAGATTCAATTCGCGATCGAAAGAATCGTCAACAACATCAATGTGCACTACCAGGCAGCCAAGTAACTACTCAAAGGGGAGGGGAATGAGAATGATTCGTCTTCAACTTCAGAATCGCCCTCATCTCTTATTCCGGGATGGTCTTCACTCATTTCTCATTCAACAATCGATATACTAATAATTCGATGGTGATCAGACAGATCAACAGTCTTCGTTCTATCAAGGGAGTCACGTCAACTGACATGGCACTCAAAGAGGCACTCGCTCTATTCACTACTAAGGGACATGAATCAGGTAAAAGATCAACACGTAATGTACACTACTCTGGAGGAGGACACAACATTTGATCCTCACATAATTAATCTTCAGGAGCTCGGCCCGATGCGAGCAAACTGGTGGTGGTTCTCACTGATGGTCACTCTGCAAGAACTCCCGGTGAGAGACTGAAGCGAGATGAAGAGAGATGTAGACATAATGGATAGATTCATGTTTTTCATACAGTAAAAAGAGAATGTGATTCTCAATTGGTGAAGGTAGAAGGGCTTCCCTTTGCAGGGGCGGCGGCGGAGGCAGTCCGTGCAGCGGGTATCAACGTCATCGCCGTCTCTGTGGCTGGAAGACCCTACGTCGATGAGAGAGAACTACTCTCTATTGCTGGAGACACGGAGAGGGTCTTCACTCCAACTAATCTTCAGGTGAGGAGAGAAATAGCGGGAATGAAAGGAAGAAGAGTCATTCAGGAGTTCGAACACGAGTTCTTCAAGTACGTCGGATTCGGATGTTCCGGAGCCGAGCTGGCAAAGGACGCTAGTGAGTTGCCATTCATAAAATAAACATCCCATAGAACTCTTAGTAATTAGGAAAGTATGTGATTGTTAATACAGTCCCGCAGAGTCTCCGCCCCAAGAAGTGGGGCACGGAGGGTCACCGTGGGTCACCCGAGGTCACCCCAACTTTGAGGTGGCCTTAGACCCCTTTAAAATGCGAGTTCGACTTACTATTTTTGGCTATGGGCTTTATCATGAGTTTCAATGGATCTGTGAAAGCAGATTTCCGAAATTTTAATTTTGAGCTACTTTCTGAGACGTTATCGATTAGCCCTCCTCCCCTCCCCTCCCCTCATTTTCATAAACGACCGCTCCCTTGATAGGTGAGAGTGAGGAATGGATTAGGGAAATGGAGGGGAGAAGAGACGGGCCAAGTTGACGTCTCAGGAAGTAGCTCAAGATGCAAATTTCGGAAATCTGCTTTCACAGATCCATTGACCCTCAAGAGAAAAGCCCATAGCCAAAAATAGTAAGTCGAACTCGCATTTTAAAGGGGTATAAGGCCGCCTCAAAATCGGGGTGACCTCGGGTGACCCACGGTGACCCTCCGTGCCCCACTTCTTGGGGCGGAGACTCTGCGGGACTGTATAATGGGTGTATGAAGAAAGTGGTCGATGATGGATGATCATCCGAATGAACGAGTCTTCTTCCTCAGAGCCAACGATCCGTGGTAGTAATTAGGAAAGTATGTGATTGTTACTATAATGGGTGTATGAAGAGAGTGGTCGATGATGGTTGATCATCCGAATGAACGAGTCTTCTTCCTCAGAGCCAACGATCCGTGGTGCGACGGATGTCTCATGCGATGCCTCCTCTCTCACATTCACAGTCCGAACTCAGAAGCCGATGAAGGGAATGATGTATGCACAGAGATATCAAGACAGCGACGAGTGTGTACTGGTCAGTGCCCATTCCACTACACAGTTACAACAACACGGGTGCTCAAAATGACCAAATACCAGCATTAAAAAACAAGGGAGCGCGGCGGGCCAATGAGAGCGAGGGGCGTGACTTGGCAAATTTCCCAACTTGCGTTGCGGTCACGCAACGCGTTCTCCTCTCGGCGTTCCTCCATTTTGAACTTTCACGCGCCTGTTCAGATACGGTTATAGCCATTACCCTTGCTCATCTTGGCAAAATGCCAGCCCGATTTCACCGCCGTTTTTAATGACTGGTCTTGAGCACCCGTGAACAACTCACCGATTCCTTTTTTCATTGTTCACATTCTCTCATCAAATAGAAGGATGAGAAAACGTAGGAAATGAGGATAGGAATCCTTGAATTATTTACCCAAGTTGAGTACGACACGGTATGAAAAATACACAACTCCAAATATCGCACAATTATTGTGCAAATTGAGAACAGGCTGTGTACAATGACTCATTCTCCAATTTCCCATCATAATCAGAGCGGATTGAATGATGAAATCCATTTCAGCACACAGATGGATCAGAGCGTGAAGTGACGATCAAGTTCCGTGCTGGATCATGTGGCCTTGATAGAATTCCCTCGCCGGTCAGTCCCCCTTTTCCCATCCCTCCTTCATGATTCCTCTCCATTCCAGAACGGTGCTGGCTACTCATACAACATCTCGGTCATCCTTCAGTTCCATCCCCTCATCATGACCAGAGCAGATACTGTCAGTCCTTTTCTTGGTTCATTCCAATGTTCATTCCACTCTATGAATGCATCTCCAGGGTCTGGATGTATCATGCTTCTACTCTGCCCCCGTCGCTCCTTCTGAGATCGGACGATCGAGCATCAAGAAACTGGCTGACACACAATGCACCTACAGACTTCACAAGTAGGAATTTATTTCATTCTTCAATCAACCTATAACGGTGGAGATTATCCATCAGTGAATATCACAACGAAAATCGTGTACAACGATAGAGAAACGGTAGATCAGTGGGAGGAATTTATTCATCATTTATGCCTGTTCTCAAGTCTGTATTGGCTCCATGACGATGGACGGGGGCGCCTGCTCACTCAGTTGCTCCGCCCTTCCGCTGGGCAGTGACGGGACGTTGGGAGCGATGGAGGGGGAGGAGGAGCCACGAAAGGGAAGGTAGTGGAGGACGAGAATGAAGATGACGACGATCCCGTGAACGGCAATGAGGACGATGGAGAAATACTTCATCTTCATGCGGTTATTCTTGCGCTCTGCGACTCGCGCCTTCTTCACGAATGTCGGCATCTTAATGTTCTTCTTAGTCTCTTTGCACACGTCAGTATCTTACATTTGGTGCATCCCGGCGAGCATATCCGGATCTTCCGACGGCGACACAGTGGTTGTTGTTGTTGTTGTTGTTGTTGTTTTCGCTGGTTTCGTTGTCTTCCGGGCTGACGTCGTTGGCGCTGCTGTCGACGGCTCAGTTTTGATTACCGTAGTCCCAGCTTCTGTCGATTCAGCCGTCGATCCTGGTGTCTCCTTCGTCTCCGAGGTCGTTGCGTTCTCAGTCGATTCGCTCGTCGGTAGGGTATCATTACTGGGCAGGAAGGCCTCAGTATTCGATAGACCGCCGAGTAAGTTAGGCGTGTCATCGGCGAGGGCGAGCGAGAGGAGGAGGAGGAAGAGGAGAGAGCGACCGATCATGACGAGATGAACAGGGCGGAATGAAGATGAACACAATAGGAAGATGGGTCAGCGAGACGGCCGACAATGAGAGTGATCCCCTCCGCTCCCCATCCTAGGCTTCTGTGCTTCATTCCATCCCTCACCGTGACTGATCAGACCCATTCCTTCCATGCCGCACCGCGCGTCCTACACTTCCCTGTGCCCTGTATAAACCTCGAACGTTCGTTACTCGGCATACTGTTACATAATTTTAGATGTGAAACAATGTTGCAAGTGCCGTTACTCCTTTGACCTCTCTCGTCTAGATTCGCTGCTTCTCACTGTGTGGCCCTCGATGCGAGAGTAGGCGAGAGTCTCTTCCACAAATGGACCTGCGATAACGGTATTCTCCTTTTACCATTCATTAATTATGCAACGAAGCCTGCGCTAGTCAGTAATAAAAACGTCTCAATTTTCTTTATGAATTCTTACTAGTCGATTGAATGAGGATGCTAAACCAATGGGAATGTGTTCTCATTTGAGCCCCCAACTACCAATACCTCGTCCACGATTGCTCCGTTCGATCCGAGAAACATCACGTGCAATTCATCGATTCGAATGGATGTCAGATGGATGATGTCATCTTAGAGACACCTAATTATGCAAAGATGATCAGTAGAAAGCAGGGAGAGATATTCGTAGCTCAGGTGAGAACGATCGACTTCAGAAACAAACAAAAACTGAAAACAATGAAATTGCTCATGTTGTTTGATTTCTGATGCTGGTTTTGAAAGACCTCCTTTCAGGAAATGAGCGCCTTCAAATTCCCTGGTGACAATAACCTCGTCTTCTCTTGTTCTGTCTCTTTGTGTGATATGGAAGGAGACGATCAATGCACTCAAATGATCGTATGTTGACTGATTTGGGAAACAATTAACAGAACAAAGTTCCCTCGCTTTAGTCTCGACCCCTGAGGCACTTTTTCTGCAAATGGTTCCATACTCATAAGTTATGAGTAATTAATGAGTCATGTGCATTCCGAACGTTTCTTATGAGAGACTGCTCCATCAACTAAGGAACTTCTCAAAACGGCACGTGTTTCAGCCTCCGAAGTGTTCCAATTCCACTGCTCATCAGTTGGTTGACACTAGAAATGGACTGAGAAGACTGAAGAGAGCCATTCCCGCCACTAAGGTCAATCCCTTTCCTTCTGTTCTGTCTAAACAGGTTTCTGATTCAGGCTGGATTCGCCCTCACTATTCCCGTCGAGACCCGAACTCTCAATGTGGTCGAGTCTGAATCGATGAGTCCCAGAGATGCCGTTAGATATTGTGCCATCCACTAGTCATCCCTCCCCATCCTCATCACTCCTTAGATACTCTAGCGATAGATTCGATTTAAATCCCAGTTACATAGTTTCCCTCCCACTTTCCAGTGCTACTCTACCCTTCCCAGTGATCATCTCTAGTGTACTATCTAGAGCTTCGACGTTTTGAGTGTGTCAGAAAGATTTCCACGGGTTACCCTTTTCCAACCTTTACTTCGTCAATCCAGGAATGTAATCTATATCCGTCTTCTTCTCAATAAACGGCTTCCAATCAGATGAAAGTGTCAAATGGCAATGCAAATACACTCCCTTTTTGCGTGTTTCTTCTTCCGATTCAATTGAGTGAGGAGATATCCCCCGTCCCATCGGAATCCCCCTCCTCCCCCTCCTCCCCTCCCTTCACGTATCATAGGTGTGTACCGATTGGGTGTCGATCTTCCTTCCAAACTAGATTCCCTCCTTATACCTTCCCTCTCCTCCTCCCTCTTCCCTCTCCTCCTCCCCCTTCCCCTCTCCTTCATCTGATTCCTTCTCTTTCTCATACTAGCTTCTGTCCCATACTGTCACTTCTCAGATTGAGCTCCTTCATCTCACATTATCTCTTCTATCATTGCTCATATTCTAGTGATAATGAGGGAACGATTATTCCTGCTGCTCTTCTTGGTCACAGTCATATCGAGGTAATATTGTCCATTCTTTCTTCGCCGAATGATTATCTTTCTAGTCCAACGCTTGGTAAGGAGAAGAAGGATAAGACGAGCATCCTTGACCTACTGGAAGTAACTGCTGCTAAGGAGATTGTAAAGAAGGTAAGGGATAATAACATTTTCTCTTCTATGGTTTCATCATTCAATAGGAAAGAAACTGCTGCTTAACGTCATGATGAACTATGAATTCAGTTGAAAGAGGAGAAGACCCCAGCTGCTTCATCTGTCGTCTCTTCAACAACAGCCAAACAACACTACCCACAGAGACAAGCTAATGGAATCAATCCATTCAGGTGAGATCATTCATATCACGGAGAATGGAACAGTTATCTTTCTGAAACAATTGTAGATAGCTTCAATAAACGACTGAGCGAGGACCATAATGTATTCTTTAGAATAATGTTCTTGACATCTCCTTTCTCTTCAGTCGTGAACGTGCTTCTGTCATTCGAATCTATGGTAATCTGGCCAAGTCTGATGCTGCGTTGAGAGGAGGAAGATCCAATAATGGAATCATGATGCATCTTAGAGCAAGAAGAAATAGTGAGTACTTTATTCCCGGTTGGAAGTTCAGAGGAGATTCTGATTGTTTCTACGGATGATTTGAGATTTTTTTAAATATACAAAATGATGATGGTGAATCGTCTGTCGTGCAAGCCCTATTGACTGATGCCCTCGGGATAGTCTTTCACCTTCTTCCCTTTCACACGTCTTTCCTCCTCTCCCTTCCTGTGCAAACTGTACCCGATCGCCCCCTTTTCAATAGCTTCCGCTATCCAGAAGAGAGAGGGGAAGGCGTCTTGAGGGAGGGAGGGGGCATTGAAAGAACACACGGAACCAAATACATGCACTCGGTTTGGCAATTCAGCAACTCATATCGAGCATAGATCAGATAATCTCCAATTATATGTAATCCGTTTAATTCAGTGGCCTTCGTCCGTCCTCCAATGGGATTCGGAGCCCCTCAAAGTTACGGTGTAGGAGGGGGTGGGGGAGGAGGATACGGTAACGGAGGATACAGTCAAGGAGGAGGAGGAGGGAGTGGATATGGAGGACAAGGAGGGTCGTCTGGAGGTTACGGTAACGGAGGTCCTTCGTCAGGAGGAGGAGGATACGGTGGATCCAGTGGATATGGAAACGGAGGAGGAGGCAGCGGATACGGTGGAGGACAGGGAGGAGGACAAGACTACGGTAACCAGGGAGGTTATGGTGGATCAGGAGGAGGAGGAGGGGGTCAGGGGGGATACGGTAGCGACGGAGGATACAGCGGAGGAGGAGGGAGGGAAAGTGGAGGGTACGGCAACCAGTACGGAGGAGGAGGAGGAGGAGGATCGTCTGGTGGAGGAGGATCTTCTGGAGGATACGGTAACCAGGGAGGATACGAAGGAGGATACGATGGAAGAGAAGGAAGTGGAGGAGGCTACCAAGGAGGAGGAGGTGGATTTGGACAGGGAGGTGGGAGCCAAGGAGGATATGGAGGGCAGGACGGAGGTTATGAAGGAGGAAACACTGGAGGATACGGTGGATCCAATGGAGGAGGAGAAGGTCGGTATGGAGGAGGAAGCAATGGAAGTGGAGGAGGAAGATACGAAGGACATGCAGGGGAAAGGGGAGGATACGGTAATGGAGGAAGCGGAAGTGGAGGATATGGTGGAGATCAAGGAGGGTACGGAGGACAGGGATCATCTGGTGGATACGGTAGTCAGGGGGGAGGAGGAGGAGGAGGTGATTACGATGGAGGGAAATACTACGACCAAGGAGGATCCAATGGAGGATATGGAGGAGATCAGAGTGGACAAGGAGGAAGATACGGTAGTTACCAGCAACCAGGGACATTCCAAGGTGCAACAGGAGGAAGCAGTGGAGGATACAGTAATCAAGGAAGTGGAGGAGGAGGAGGAGGAGGAGGAGGAGGAGGAAGTGGCGGATACGGTAATGGAGGATATGAGGGCGGTGGTCAAGGAGGATACCAAGGAGGAGGCGGAGGCGGCTATGAAGGAGGAGGATACGGTGGAGGTGGATACGGTAATGGTGGAGGATCGGGAGGATACGGTGGATCGAATGGAAGTAATGGGAATGGAGGAGGAGGATACGCAAATGGTGGGAGTGGAGGGTATGAGAATGGAGGTGGTGGAAGCTATGGAGGAGGAGGATCAAGTTATGGAGGAGGAGAAGGAGGAAGAGGAGGAGGATATGGTGGTCAGAGTGCAAATGGAAACTACAGTAATCAAGGAGGCGGAGGAGGAGGAGGAGGAGGAGGATATGGTGGAGATCAGTACGGTAGCAGTGGTGGTGGAAGATACGGTGGAGGACCCAGCCGATACAGCTCGAATCCAGGAGGTGGAGAAGGAGGAGGATACGGTAACGGAGGATACAGTAGTGGAGAGGGATGTGCACCCAACTACGGTCCCCCCGCTCCCCCGACTCCTCCACCATGCAATCCTAGAGAAGGAGGAGGATATTATGGGAATAGAGGGAGATAGGCGATTACCATTTTTCCATTGTACTAATTACTGTATACGGGCGCTGTTACTCTATTCTTGTCTGCGTAGTATTTATTTATCGAATGCTCCATGATAAATGTGATATGAGAATAAAGCAATTTATTCATCAGTTGTTCCTTCGTTGAATTAAATGGTAGATCTGATGGCCCTTCGATATCCAATTCCACACTGGATTGGACATCATCAGAGGAACTTCGATTGACGAGACAGGAGATTTATCCGTGTTAGAATAATCAGCGGAATCCTGAATGAACGAAGATTCGCAATGATTGAGATTCTCATCAGTCTATTTCCGGTTAAGCTACTTGATAGAAACTCGACGAGACCAACCATCATTTCCGCTTATATTTTTATCCCGATAGATAATCTCTACCAATCTGGCAGAGAACCGGAAAAGTTTTGCCACTCTGACTTGTTTTGAATAGGTAGGAGTATCACAAGAACCACTCTTTCACCTGCCCCTTTACGTTGATACTGCTCTGTGATTAGACAGCACTATCACTTACATAGTCTTCGAGGATGATTGTTGCTAGAGCAAGTGGGATGAGGAGAGAAAGGATGAGAAGTCGTTGAAAGGCCATCTGAAGAGGAATGTATCGAGGGATGAAGGAGATGTGAAATGGGAAAAGATGAGGAGAAACGAGAGAATTAGAGTGCGGTGAAGAGTGAGGAATTAGTGAGGGGAGAATGAAGAAGTTTGGAGTGATGAGAAGAGATCAGATGATGACTCCATTTAGGATGTTGACACAAGGAGTGAAGTGGGCATCGAGAGAGGAAAGGGGGAGGACTTATCCCCTATGAATCAGCCCCGCCCCCTCCCATGAATAGAAGGAGGGAAGATTGTAGCAACAGATGGATCTGGTTACTAATCTATGATCATGAGGGCATGTGCATGTATTCATCAACTTCCTCGTGCTTGATACAATTTAAAGAAATGACGATATTATTGACAGAGAAAATCAGCAATCTTTCGAATTTATCTAGATATACACCCATCTAATTACACTATGAGAATAATTGTTTGGAGATTGAATCGAAACGAATTCTACAAAAAAAAATCAATGTTGAATCGTCACTATGCAGGACACATAGTTTTTCATCGTTTTTTTTTCATTTTTTAGATGTTTCCATCTCAATTTTGTCTAGACGTCTTAGAATGGACAAATTATTTGCAGTCTTCCCTAGGCGGATAAACAGATCAATCTGGCTCAACAAACGTGATTCATATCTCTCTGTACACCTCCATTGGAAGCAGTTATGTTGAGGGGTTGATGGATTTCTATGCTTTTTGGTCTACGATTAAGATCTCACAATTTTTCTGAACAAAAATCTGTTTTTTTGTGAAAAAAAATTATCAGTAAACAAATTAGGTGTTGTTTTGCATCGCAATTATCTTCCAACAATATCTGAAAAGTTAATTTCGGATTAAAATTTAGAAAGTGATTTTTTATAAATAAATATTTATTAATTGAAACAGTTGACGATCACACTTGTCCACAGTAGTCAGCGGCGTTTTCATTTCGAAAAATTCCTTTCTTAAAATTTCTTGTCGTTATCGACGGCCGCTCCGTGTGTTTCTCGTTTTTATTGATTCACTTTCAATTGCAGTTCTCTCGGATGGGTAAGAAAGAAGAGATCGATGAGATCTGCGAGCGCTACCTCAACAGAAGGGAAGAACGGCAGCGGGTTTGTTCTTTCTTGTCTTTTATTTGATGCTATTTCGTTCTCATTTCTCTTTGGGTGCTACCAATGGATGCATATCGTTGTTTTTTTTTACGATAGTGTTTCAGGTAGCCGAATGCGTGGATCGATGCTTGAGAAAGGGATACGACTATGACCAACTCAAGGTTCATTTCTCTCCTTTGCTTTTTTTTGCTTTCAAGACTACGTCCACGACGGAAGCTCTGATTATCTAATTGTTTCATACGTGAATAAATATTCTTTCTTTGAGGATCGATTGGGCGACTGTGTCTCGGACTCGCACAAGGCCTCTAAACTCATCTCTGCCTTCTCCTCTTCCATCTCGCAATTCAAGAAGAAGAGCAAGGTGGTTCAACTTATTCGCACTCGTTTAAATAACTTTTCAGCATTGCTTCTATATTTCTATTTCAGTTCACTGAGGGTAATCGTGATAAAGAGCGAGATAGGAAGGATGAGAAGAAGGAGAAGGAGTCCGATAGACGAGATAAGGAGAACAAAATGTGAGTGACGTTCAATATATTTAAATATGTAATGCATCTAGCGGAATGATTGAGTGAAATGCAGGGATGATGATGGAATGGGCATTGACAAGCAAGAAGTGAAGAGAATCGCCCAGGAGATGCTTGCCAAGAAGGCAAAACAGGAGATTGATAGGAAGAGCAGAGTTGTCACGGAGGATGAACTACGGTTAGTACTCACTCTCTCCATTATTTATTTAAATTAATGTTTTCTCAAGAATCTGAGCAATCATTTTGACTGGTAAAGCAAGTAATTTATTATTGAAATCAATGGCAGATTTATATTTAGATATCTAATGTTTCAGTGAGAAGGAGCTTCGATACAAGGCTCAGCAGGAGATTCTGGATGCTAAACTGCGTCTCAATATCCCTGCCGTACCTCTCTCTGCTGCACAGAAGGAACAATTGGCCAAGCTGCAGCCAAAGGACAGATCGGCCGCCCTCGACCCTGCTGAAGCATGTATGTCACATTTCATTGAATTATATTAATTATTTGAATTTAATTTGATAGAAAGAGGACACTGCAATGATTAACGTTGGATTTATATCGTCTTCTCTTAATTGATGAATTGTAAATCTATGGAAAGAAATAGCTGCGAACTGTTCCGAGAGGAGGATATTAGTGATGATATTGCAGTGACATACATGAATCTGTCGATGAACAAGAAGTCGAGAATGGAGGAATTGAAGGCGAAACTGGCGAAGACGAGTGTCGCCCTATCCAAACTACCTGCTGCTAGTGGTGAGTGAAAAGAGATAGGAAGGAAGAAGATTCCAGATAGGGACTGGAGGATCAATTTCACTGTTCTATCAGAAAGTTTATGACTTTTTCTGATTCGGGATATGAGAAGTTGGCATCTTTTTATTATCTATCTAAATATATGTCTCCATTCAGCGATGGCAGCAGCCAAGGTTGAGGCAGCACTCGCTCCTCCTCCTGCCAAGAAAGAAAAGAAGGAGGAGATTGTAGCAGAGGAGAAGGTAAGGATGGAGGGGGGAGGGTGATAGAACTCCCTTTGTACAATATAACCAAGTCTATTAGACTGTATGAATCTGTTGAGAAGGAAGAGACGGAGTTCGTGGACCCTCGTCTAATTCTCAAGTCAGCCTCTAGAGGAAGAAGAGCCATCGTCTTCCATGAGAAGGGAGAATTCGAGCAGATTGCCAATAAGCAGAGGGCAAAGGCCAAATTGGAGAAACTACAGGTATACCGTTGTATCCAGGACATATCTATTGTACTTTTTTTGAAGATTGTGATTGAAATACTATTTTTCCTATTGATCATGCTTCTATAAGAAATATACTCTAGTCTTCTCATTATTTCTACGCAGAAATTCCCAGTGTGCAAATGATGTCTACAACGTAAACTTGGCATTGTGATCTCTCTGGATTGCAGCAAGAGATCTCGAAGGCAGCTAAGCAGACGGGGATCTCATCAGCTGTGAAGTTGGCAATGGTGACTCCCGCTGGAACATCGAAGGTGGAGATGATCCCTCCCATCGAGTGGTGGGATCAAGTCGTCATCGAGGCTGATGAGTATGTTCATTCTCCCCTCTTTCATCCATTCCAATCTTTATATTGCTAGGGACTGCGGTTGATTGGGGTCAGGGCTGTGCATTTCTCGTTTCTCGATTTTTTTTTCCAAAAATTTTCTCGACGAGAAAACAAGGAAAATACTTCGTCAAAATGAACAAGAAGAAGTTGTTTTTTTTTTAAATAGGATTTATCTTGTATTTTGTCAAATCTCTATTGCTATGTTTATTTTTATTATATAAAATATTAGCGATGTTTGGATGACAAAATCAGTGATAATTGTATTGTACGAATCACATTGTATTCTTTTGAAAACGATAACTAGAGATAGATATATTCGGATTTAGTATAGCATCTCAAAAAAATTCAAAATTCATAGTAAAAAGCGAAAAAGCGATGCACTGAATTTTTTCTCGAAATTTCTCGAAATATATTTCTCGCACAGTCCTGATTGGGATTTTTCAATCAATCAATCAATTATTGTAGTAGTCAGTGATTATGGTAGTTTCCAGTGAAAGGGGTGTTAATGGTCTAATTGCAGCTACGATAACCTTCCGACAGAAGAAGATGCTTCTCGATACGACAGCACCATCTCCGATCTGATCGAGCATCCCATCAAGCTGCAACCTCCTAATGAGAGTCTCCAGCCACACTATCTCAGAGTGAGTGAGGAGGGAGGGGAGGGGGGGGGTCAAGAATGAAGAATGAAGGGAAGATGATGGTGTGTGTTGTAGGTGTATCTGACGACGAAGGAGAGGAAGAAGATCAGAAGACAGAATAGGAAGGAGACACTCAAGGAGAAGCAGGAGAAGATCAGACTCGGACTGGAGAAACCTCCCGAGCCAAAGGTCACAACAGCAACTTGGGATACTCTCACGTTTCTATTCTGCAATTTGTGTCCAAAGTATTTCTGTAACATACACTTTACATTGTAATCACTCTCCGCATTCCTTAGAAAGACTTGTGTAAGCTGTATTTACTAGTTTTGAGTTGGTGGTGGTCTATGTTAGTACTTTGATACTTGGCATAATCTTGAAAGTGGTTGTGAGTTGCAGGTGAAACTGTCTAATCTGATGAGAGTGCTGGGCAATGATGCCATTCAAGATCCGACTAAGATGGAGGCCCATGTTAGGAAGCAAATGATGGAGAGACAGAAGAAACATGAGAAGGTGAGCAAGAATCAGAAGATCCATTCACTTATTATATTCCATACTATATTAATTTATCAATTCGGATGACTTTGTACAGTGTGCTTATAAAATTCCGGCCCTGTGGAATAAATCGTTCCGGTGATAACAAATTACAGATCACACGCCAAACTTTATTTTAAATTATATTTTCTATGTTCCGTGAGCGTGAAACCTCCACTGGAAGCTAATTATGAAAGGAAAAAATAAATAATAATTAATTAATTAACTAAAACCCAGAAAGTGGCATAGCCGGCGAATAAATAACCACAAAAAATGCGCGGAAATGGCGATCTCGGCATGAAAAATAGTCGTATGGTTTTAAAACTGTAATAATTATATTGTGTGGCAATGATTGGAGATGAAATCATCTTTACAGGAGAACGAGGAGCGAAAGCTGACGAAAGAACAGAAAGCAGCTAAGAAGACGAAGAAACTGAGTGAAGACGTCAGTCTGGGAGTACATGTCGCCGTATACAGGTGTGTGGGCAGGGAGTACTCATTAGGGAAACAGAATCGGTTCCTAACTTTCTTATATTTTCGGATATTGAAATGGAGCATCTGTCATCTTTACATTTTTCATCGTTTCCATCCTTTGAATGCAGTGCTGTGAACATGCGATGGTTTTTGACCAGATAGATATTTGAGTGGATCAATAGATTCTCTCAATTATGAACAATGAATGGGGGGGGGGAGAGAGAGAGATCAATGGTGGTGATTGTAGAATGAAGTCGCTGGTGCATCCTGCCAAGAGATTCAAGGTGGAGATGAATGCTAAGCAACTCCAGATGACGGGAGCCGTACTCATGCACAAGGATATGTGTGTTGTCGTCGTTGAGGGTGAACACTCTTATTTATTTTGAAGTTTCTCGGGATTGTAGATAAAAATTAAAACGTTCGGGAGAATTAAGAATAGGAAAACTGTCTAAAGAGATCAGAGAGAATATACAAAAACACACTTGCTTGATGACGGTTACAAATAGTCGGTGTGCGTGAGAATGCATTGTATCAGGAGGGGGGGGGGGGGGGGGGGGTAGAAGGAAGACAATGAAGGATTCTCTGTGCAGGAGGTCCCAAACAGCAGAAGTTCTACAAGAATCTGCTACTGCAACGAGTGAAGTGGGAGGAGGAGATCATTGGAGAGAAGAAAGCAGCAGTGGATAAGGATCAGCCTGGAGAGAGAAACAAGTGCGAACTGGTATGTCGCTTTCCATCTTATATTCATTAATGATAGAGTGAGGTGACGTACTCAATCTGTTAAATATATTGGTCAGTGGGCAATGGTGGAAATACACTTTAGATCTGGGAGGGAATCGTGAAGAAGAGGGCGTTCCGTGATCTACGAGTGCATACTGCCACGATTGAGAAGCAGGCCAGAGAGGTGAGAGGATCATACTAGTCATGATTAGAATGGAGTGAATTTAGACTGTGTTCAATGATAATGAGTACTCAGTTCCAATTGAATGGTATTTCAGATTCTGGAGAAGCATGGAGTGGCCAACTACTGGGATATGGCCTATTCGACGGCCATTTTGTTGGAGGGACAGAACTCATTGGAAGTGTGAGAAGAGAGAAGAAGAGACTAGTCACTGTCTAGATCAATCCATCTATTCTTTCCTTTCCCCGCGTATTCTATCTCTTGTGTAGCTCATCCATTTTTATCATTCTGAGGGTAGAATAATCTATGTAAAGCAAAAAAAATCGTCTGTTAAGCATCCTTTTATTTGATTTTTCGTAACTCGTTTCTAGAAATTGATAAATTAATTATTTTGTAATGGTTATTCATTTTGTCCAAGTGGTTGACATTACCGAGAGAGGCTATACATGAATAGAGAGATTCTGGAAAGGAAATGAAATCATTGCAGTAGGAATCGATGGCAGGTGTGAAGGGAGATGGCGAGAGTGGTGAGGATACTGTAGTTCTTATCGATTGAAATACCATATATTTAAGTATCTCGATTGTCTCGACTGAAAGAAGATGTCAAGAGTGCTAGAGAAGGAGTGGAGATGCGAGTATCTATGCTGGAAGAGATCTTCACCTCTCTACAGAGCTGCCAATGGAGAGATGTTAGTCTTCTTTTATCTGTCCTCCATCTACAGTAATCATTCAGGCTCTCAATGTATCGTATCCCCATCCCAGCTCGTCTACAGTATCATGCACCTTCGAGAAGAGCCGATTGATCGTAGATCAAGTCTGTGTCAGCATTCTGGTTGACTATTTGGATGACATTGAATGGTTTGGAAGCATTTCATTGAAATCAATCAATAAGTATATTTACAGTATCCTCACGGTATCAACCAATCCCTCTTCGACCTGCAAATGGTTTATGCTTGATGAGAATGATAGACCTACTCAGATTCTCACGTAAGTCATTAGCAACCAATTAGGTTTCTCAAAACTTCTATCTTTAGCCGAACTACAACCAATCCAATGCGATTGATTCTCTCCTTTCCACGATCGATTCTTTTCTCCTCCGACCCCTCGACTACAGTAATCGTTCATCAGACCAAGCTGGAGAAAAATCAATGGGAAGAGTGAGGCAATGTAGAAACTCGGTCAAAGGTCGATCAATGTTTCATCTTGCAGTGAACGACGTCTATCAGATGCGTTCATTCTAAATCCACCAAAGGATTCATTCATTGTTCCGATCGATATCTCAGAGGCCGAAGAACTATCCATCGATTCATTCAAGTCGATCAGTCATATTGATCAGTCTGGTGGGTTATAAGGAAATCAACAAAATAAATTTTGTTCTCAGAATTCGATCAGTTACTGTACACACTCCGGTTGGTGTACTGTAGCAAGACTCTTCCATCGATCGATGTATTCAAGTTTATGTCGAGAATGGAAAATAACTTCGAGAGGAACGAGTGCGGAGATAATACTGTAATGACATAATAGAGATATCTATAGAGAAATATTTTCATAGGTGGATTTATCGATATGGTTTCTCAGGTTTTTGTCGGATCTGGATTATTCTCCAACATTCTCATTACGACACTGAAGGATGAAATCACTTACTCTAATGTATTGAATACTGTATTTGCAAGGTCCTTGATCGTTCGTTCGTATTTCCATAATTTATCACTTCAGAAGTAACGAGGAATTGAAACGAGTTGTCGAATGGGCGACTCCATTGTGTGCATCGACGTGATACAAACAAATCTATGTACAAATGAGATAAATAATTGTTATTACATACTTCATGTGAAACAATAAAGGGATTAACAATATCTGTCAGACTTAGTCTTCTGACGACGATACAGCAATACTTCGTGGAGATTGCCCTGGTTTTGAGCTGATCGCACCTGCAGGAATACTATTTCAGCTCTTGTTGGAGATCCAACGGATTTCCAGAGATATAGGAGAGAACAGATTTATGACATACCATCGATAAAAAGACTAAATAGTTTTGGAAATCATAGGGTGAACAAAATACTTTTCTTTTCCTATATAATGCATCGTTTTGCTTCAGAGAATAAACTATGGGAGTTATTCCACCGAATATTTTGTGAATAGCAAAGACGTTACCTCTCCCTTGTTGGCCAGATCGACGGACACATGACGTCCCTTCAGATCTACCTTTGAATGCTGGTACTTCTTCCTGGAATAGAGAGGATCATCACATATCATCAGAATAATATTACTTCTCTCATTTGATACCCAAGCTACACTTTCTTGATTTTTGTTAAAATATTTAGAATTGCATGGAAAAGTATCATTATTATTATTATAAAATAAAGAGATTAAGTTGCTCACACATAGGAAGTCTCGCACTCGCGAGCCTTCTTTCTGTCTTCCTCAGGCCGTAGATCCACTGGGCCTGTCCTTTCCGCGTTTGTGCGAATCTGAAACAGACATATGAGTAATTTTTCATGTCGTGATTGTTAACCTACGTTGATCATTTCATCCTCGGTGGCAATTCGAGATGCGACATACACCAATCCCTCCTTGTCCGGTTTCATACAGAGGAAGAGAGGATTCGCCACTGATTGCAGAGCTGATTTACCCTAATAAGATAGGTTATGCTTAGTGCCGATTGAAAATGATACCTCTTGGAATACGGGTTGGAATCGTTCTCTTGCGCCAATAGCCTCAGTGATTGCGATGAGCATTCCAGAAGAGTCCACTCCAATGTACTTACCGTAACCCGTTTTCATACTGGAAAAAACGTCTGTTATGCGTTAGTTGTATAAAAAAAAAACTAATATCACCACCTCATGTATCTGCACAATGTTAATTTAATTTTTTTATAGATTGACTCCTACATGCCAGCCCCAAACTCGTCCTACCAATCACATTTTACATTCCCACGTTTTCCATTTTTTTCGTACATGTATTATAATGTGAAGTACAAAATAAATAAATAGCTCGCCTGATCTTCAAGTCATCAGGAGTTTTTACAACTGCAAATATCTCCTCCGGATTGGGTCCTTCGCCATCACGATGAGGGCCTCCGATCTGCAATACACAGACATTGCTAGATGTTTGAGCAAGTGCTCACATGAAACAGTTGAGCATATCCACTAAATAGAACAGGTAATCAACTCACAGTGAACTTTCCATTGTCCATAGCAGCCAAATAGCATCGTGATCCGTCTCCCACCTCCAAAGCGATTTCCATTCCTCCTTTCAGATCGAAGTCTTCTTTGATGCACCACCAACCGCCTGGATAACAATGATAATACATCAATTAATTAACAATAGTTGAATTCAACGTTTAATGAAAGATAAACCAACATCGCGCAGAAAACACACCTCTAGTCACGGCATCGTGATCGACCTCAACAGTCTTTTCTTTCTTCACTTTCGTCTTTGGCTTATCGGTCTTGAATCTGAAAATATATATGTGTGTCGAGATTATATGTCAAGATTGTGAACGAATACAATGGTATGGTAAAGAAATCGTGAACGAATGCAAAGGCCTTTGCAAAGGTTTAAAGACGACTTACAAATTCTGTTTTTTCTTGAGTTTCAAACCGCCTCCTTTGACCTTGTTGTAGTCACTCATCGTATAAACTGAAAGAGAAGCGTATTTAACAAAATTAATACGAAAACACGCCAAATTGAAATAAACAAAGTGAAATTTCGAAAAAGCCAAACATGAAAGTGACCCAAGAAAACGCGACCGCGACGCGTCGATCAGCGTCGCGGCCTTTTTTGCTCGAAAGTGTATAAACCTCGACAACCCTGATTGCGCATTAAGACTACGGTAAGCCTGGTGAAATAGGTGAATTTTTCTTTTCCCAAAATTTTCCCGTTTTTTCTCTGTTGTTTTGCTCGTGCTAGGATTTGCGTGTTTCTATAATCTTTAATCGATCTGTTGCGTTTAGAACAATAGGGTGAATCACAAATAGCCGAAAACACCGTCTGGTTTTGCTGAAAATGTTGATGCCGAATGTGACCTACTAAAATCTATTTTCTGGCTCGTTTTCCTGTTTCTCGGCAAACTATTAGCAACGGGAATAAAATTTATGATTTTTCTTGCAGTGATGCAGATCTTCGTCAAATCGGCGAGGACCATCGCCCTCGAAGTCGAGGAGAACTCGACTGTTGAGCAGGTCAAGGCTCTCTTCGCCCAGACTGAGGGAATCCCCGCTGAGGATCAGCGTCTTGTCTTCGCCGGTAAGTAACTCAATTACTCAATATTTGATTGTTCCCGAGAAGAGATTGGAACATGGTAACTGTAAAAAAATGGGTAACAATTTTATTTCCATATTTAGAAAATTATATAGTTCTTAATTTGTTTCCAGGAAAGCAGCTCAGCGACGACTCTACTCTCGCTCAGTGTGGAATCGAGAGGGAGGCTACCCTTCACCTCTCCCTCCGTCTTCTCGGGGGTACGATACAAGTTGCTCGTTTCATTAGTTATAATATACGACCCTTTCAATCTGGTAAAAGTATCAGGGGTGTAAGCACTTTCATATATAATATTCATTCACCGGTAGTTTGGATGAATGTTGACGATATCGCAACAGCGAGAAGATGACCGGATTTATGTATAGCGATCGATTACAATTCCGATTATTATTTTCAGGTATCATCGAGCCTTCTCTTCGTATGCTCGCCCAGAAGTACAACTGCGACAAGCAGATCTGCCGCAGATGCTACGCTCGTCTCCCGCCTCGTGCCACCAACTGCCGCAAGAAGAAGTGAGTTGTACACTTTATTTTTATTATTTTCGAATTTCCACGGTGTGATTGTCTGTCTATCAATTTAGTTTTGCTAAAGATTATAATCATTTTTCTTAGGTGCGGACACTCCAACGACCTCCGCATCAAGAAGAAGCTGAAATAAACAGTTCTTCGACTGCGAGTCGTCCTCTCTCGGCGGCGCCTACACCGTTTGTTGTCTGTTTGAGAGTAGCCCTTCGTGGGCGATAAAGGCCTCCGTTACACATGTCGTTAATTGTGGCAAGACCGGGGCAGACAAGAAGGAACATATGCAATGAAAATTGCTAGCTGTTCGGGTTATGGTTTCTATCTATCTATAACATTATATACGATTAGCATAGCCAATGCGCAAGAAGGTCACGCAAATTCGTGAAGCCTTCCCTTTTTTTGTGCTCAATCATTCAAAACATTTAATTGACATCTGAATATCAATAATATTTAGGAAGAAATCGGTATTTAAGACTTGTGTTCTTTCGTCGTGGTTTTATTTTCATCAGAGGACAAAATAAAGATGTTGTGTGATAGTAGAGTGGAGGACTTTCTTATTCATCCTTCTCACATTCCTCACTCAGATGATCGTGTAGCGCCCACTTTTCTTCTCTTGCGCTGAAATGAAACAGTTGATTGGTGGTTTCGAAGGTCTTTGTTTAGGTTTCTCCAATTGGTTTGAATTACGAAAATGGTGTGTAGTATTATAATGTCATTGGACCGATGGATAACTCACGAGGCGGTGGAGCCTGGACCCTTGATCGTGGCGGGAACGGCATGGGGGGTTTGATCGCCGATACAGCCTGTGATCGATTGATTCGTCTACCGTATCCTACAGTAGTCAACATACCACGACGACAGAATTCTTCTTGGGAGGTGGAAGAGAGGGAGGGGGAAGAGTTGCTCCTCCTGTGTCACTCTTAGTTTTCTCTTTGTCCTGAGACATACTGGATTTATCCTTCTTGTCCTTCTTCTTATCTTCTGATTCTCCCTCCTTATCCTTCTCTTTCTCCTTTTCTTCTTTTGTCTTATCCTCTTCTCCTCCTTCTCCTTCCTTCCCCTTTTCCTTCTCTCCTTATCACGCGTGTCACCTAAGAATCGAGTAAAATCGGTGGGGGGGGGGGGTTGGCACATTTTTTTTACCCATATGTTTTTATACGTTTTTGGATAGCCCATAGATAGGGGCCACAAGCCCCGCCCCTTTTCCCTCGACACCATTCCCCTCAAAAGCGAGATCGACGAATCACAAATCATGTTCTCGATGAAATCACTCGCCCAAAAGCTTGTTGTGTAGCTCTGACCATGCCCTATCGAACGAGCTCTGTCCGAACTGGATCTGACTTTTTTGAGTAGGTCAAAATTCAAGAAAATAGACACGAAACATCGGATTTTACACTTTCTAGGACGATCACAATGTTCGGACTGTGAAAATATGATTTCTTTGTATTTTAGAGGAATTTTAAGCACAAAATTGGATTTTTAATAGTTATCCCCGATTTGTGTTCGATCGCGTGAGTTGAGCGGGGGGAGCGAGGCGAGAGACGCGTGCGAGAGAGGCTCCGCCCCTTTCTCTCTAGTCTCGCCTATCTCCCCTCTCTGACTGGGAGAGGCGCGAGCACTTCGAGAGCTCTCCCGGGCTTGAGAGATGAAATATCGACATACGTCCAAAAGCAAAAATGATATTGAGAATCTGACGGTCATATTAAGCCTAGTTTGGACCAGATTCCACGAAGTCGGCTATCCACGTTGTGGCCCCTACCCATAGGGTCCCTCACAAGATAGCGTCGAGCTTTGTTCCGTAGGGTCGCGTTTAACGGTCAGGTAGGTCATATAACATCTCGAGAGCCGAAAAATACGATTTTCTGATCGATGTCTTGCCTTCCAGAGGGGTCTAAGTGATTGGTAGTCAACAGATAAAATGTTGCTACGGTCATGGAGAACGCACGTGAACAATCGGTTTATCGATATTTGCATCCGCATTTTTGTAAATCGATTAAGATTAATAACTTTAACCACAAATGAGTCCCCAAGCTAGATTTGTGCTCACCTAATAAATCTCGGAAAGACGGTTCGAATGATATGCTGGCGGTTCTTGTACCGGCATGCGCCTCAAAACGCCCAACGTGTTAAACTTTTTTCAACCACATAATCTGCGATTTCAGAGCGAGATTCCATTGTTATCCGTCTCATTGCGCGTCCTCTCGCCTGGTGAGACCGGCGCAGAGAGACAAATGAGAAGGCGAACAATGGAAGATTCGCTCTTGTCTGATGTGAAATCGAAAAAAAGTTTAACACGTTGGACGTTTCGAGGTACAAGAACCGCCAGCATATCATTCGAACCGTCTTTCCGAGATTTAATAGGTGAGCACAAATCTAGCTTGGGGACTCATTTGTGGTTAAAGTTATTAATCTTAATCGATTTACAAAAATGCGGATGCAAATATCGATAAACCGATTGTTCACGTGCGTTCTCCATGACCGTAGCAACATTTTATCTGCTGACTGCCAATCACTTAGACCCCTCCGGTAGGCAGGGCATCGATCAGAAAATCGTATTTTTCGGCTCTCGAAATGTTAGATGACCTACCTGACCGTTAAACGCGACCCTACGGAACAAAGCTCGACGCTATCTTGTGAGGGACCCTATAGGCTATACAAAAATGGCTTTAGCCCATATTCGATTTTTCCAATGTGCCAGCGTTTATTCGACTCTTAGGTGGCACGCGTGTTATCCTACTCCTGCAAGCACAATGCATCATTCTACCGTATCTCTCCCGACATCTACCGTATCCCTCCCGACATTACCGTATCCCTCCCGATATCTACCGTATCCCTTCCAACATTACCGTATCTCCCGACATAAACCGTACTTCTAGCCTCTTTCTCAGTCTTTTCTTTCTCTCTCTTTGCTCTCCTTACTCACCTTTTTCTTCTGAAACGAACCTTCTCATATCATTCATAGCCTCCTCTACTAGTGCAACAACTACAGTAACCCCTGGATACTGTATCCCTTCCCTTCCGATCGATAATCTCCTCCCTCACCTCATCGTCCTTGTCCGATCCCAACGGCAATTCGTAGTAGTCATATTCTTTCTTCAACGGAAGAAAATCACTTCTCGATTGTCAGATCACTACGGTATCCATCGTTCTATCTTACTTTCTTCTTGAATGTTTTAAATTTCTGCACGGCGTTCATGGGGTGAGCGAGAGAGAAGAGAGAGTGGTCAGGGAGTGGCGAGATAGAACGCGAAAGTGAGAGAGCACGAGCGAGGTCTAGACGGGAATTCTTTTTGGCGCCTTGTCAGCAAAACTCCGTGCTTCTGGGCAGGTTGCTTCGCGACGTCCTCGATATTAGCCATTCTGAAAGATTACGGTAGTTTGATCGATGGATGAGAATACCTTACTTCTATAGAGGGGGCTGCAACTCGATCGGAAAGGACGAGCAATAAATGGATGGATGAGAGGAGAGGAAAGGTAGAAAGACGAGAACCAAATCAATTTGCATCGCAATTGGAATAATAATTAGTTTCAAATGTATTATATATGTAGTGATGAGAACTCCAACGACCTCCGCATCAAGAAGAAACTGAAATAAACAGTTCTTCGACTGCGAGTCGTCCTCCCTCGGCGGCGCCTACACCGTTTGTTGTCTGTTTGAGAGTAGCCCTTCGTGGGCGATAAAGGCCTCCGTTACACATGTCGTTAATTGTGGCAAGACCGGGGCAGACAAGAAGGAACATATGCAATGAAAATTGCTAGCTGTTCGGGTTATGGTTTCTATCTATCTATAACATTATATACGATTAGCATAGCCTCTGCGCAAGAGTTCAATGAGAAAAGGTGAATGGAAGTGTGAAATCAGAATGGCCTGAAAAAAGACCTGATTATTTTTTTTTGAAAAACGTATTTAGAACAACTTCATCAATATGAGCAGAAGTAATAGATTGCAGATTCACTCTGAAATTGAGGTTATTATTTGCATTAATATTTTGATTTCCACCTTTTTATACGTGTGATATATAAACCAGCCATGACAAAATCAATTGATTTTTCTTCGATTCCCTTCGTGAGCGATAAACGTGGTTTCCGTTACAAATATCGTTTATCGTGGCAAGACTGGGGCAGACAAGAAGGCACAGTAATGAAAATAGCTCGCTATCTACTCGGATTATGCTTTCTATCTATAAGATTCAGGATAATTTGGAACAAGAGAACATTAGATGGGTGAGTCTTCTTCTTCTATAGTAGCCGGTCCCAATAAATTCGGAAGAGATTGCTGCAGCTTCACTCTGAAATTTAGGTTATTATTTCCATAAATATTTTGATTGTACCTTGTTCCAAAGGATGGGATCACTGAAGTCTGGGTATTGTGAAATTTTCATAGAAGGGCGAATACACGGTTTGTAGGTCCCACTTTTGTGGTTGAGGCAGAATTGTTCGCATCTAGAAGGGGAGATTATCTATTTTCATTTCCTTTTCCGACTTACTTCTTGCCATTCTTATCCACAACGGATATGGAGAATTCCACTATGAGACCAGAGAGTTCAGGATCAGCCACTTTAGCAATGAATAGACCGTTGGAGCTTCTAACTTGCAGCCCCTGTCATATTCTATCTTTGTTAGCTTATTCCATCTTTCCATTTTTACGGGAGTTGATGAGGTAAATCCGATGGGAGAATTCAATCCAGTCGTTGCCATGCTGACGTCATGTGCTGGCTTTATCCTCAAAGTGGAATATATTATGAATTGGGATGCGTGATATTATACCGATGGGGACCTCGCCATGGCCCTTCTATCACTGTGATTGGAATGAAGACTTGAGGGAAAGAAGAAGGTGATAGCCAGCGGGAAATTGATTCCATCTGGAATGGATTAGAATGGACATTCGTCCAATGGACATTGCTGTACCTCGTCGTGCTTGGAACGGTGAGTTTTATCTGGAGAGGAGTGATCGATGGATCTGAAGCTTTCTTTTTGGAACGAAACCAATTAGAAACACACTTGATCTTGGATGGGAAATGGATGGATGGAGAAGGAATATCCTCATCACTGTTGTCTGGGGCTTCTCTCACTACCTGCAGTGACTGATTGACCCCTTTCTCTCCCTCTCCTTCCCTTGCCTTCTCTCGTCTCTTTGGTGCCATGGTAGTTCCTTCCTTCTTCTTTCCCTTGTATCGATACCATCCATTCTGTTTGTGTCTCTTGATGGGAAGAGGAGTAGTGATCTCATGGGAAGAGAGGAGTTGGATCACTTCATCTGATAGAGTAGAGACTCCATCAACTGAGGAGAGATCCACATGGGTCGAGTTGTCAGAGACTGTCTCGTTAGACGCAATCAGACTAGTCTCTGGCTCCATTGTAGTAGGGAGTACTGTAGTGAGAGGTACGGTGGGAATGGGCGACTCGATCACTACTGTACAGAGATCGGCAATGCAGTGAGATTGATAGCAGATATCTGGATACGGTAGATCGATTGGATGAAGAGAGAGTACAGTATACCATCAGGGAGAATGGAAGAACAGTGAGCGGATGGAGATAGTTTGGGTAGAGGAAGAGAAGAGTTGGAGGGACAGGAGATATGAGGAGACGAGGAGGGACAGACTGGAGATTATCGATTGATTGAGAAGAGAAGGAGGGGAAGGAGGGGGGGGGGGGAAGGGACTTACTGAGGGGATTAGAGATCCGAGTGAATAGATCTCCCATCTCGAATAGAAGGAACAGCAATTCACTCTGTTTGTCACGACGAATTGCCTTCAGGAGTTTACGAGTACGTTGAGATTGAAGACGACGGGTCTCCTGGAGAGAACGGTATATTATCGATTGATAGATCTACCGTATACCTTGTCATCTCGAGGATTCCTGATTCTCCTCTCGAATCTCGTCTTGGGACGAACGAGGGGATTCAGACGACGATCTCGACGACGACGAGAACGAAGAAGGAAAGATGGATGGAAGAGAATCTGAAGGAAGAAAGAGATCAAAGATCAGAAGAGACTGGGAATGAGTCACTGATGAAAATGAATGATATTGACTAACTGAGTCTCCGGGTTGGTTCAATCTTAATTCGAGTGAAGTATCCCAATAGGGAAGAGAAAGATGACGAGAAGCCAGACGAGTGTCCAATCTGAAAAAAAGATCATAGATCAATCTGAGATGGGAGAAGTTAAGGGTACCTTTGAATGAGTTGGTATACTCCAGGAGGATCCAGAATGTTCTCCCATTTCTGGCGAGGAGCCACGGCGCGTTCTCTGATTATTGATTTGGTTACGGTATTACTCGGATTACGGTAGATCAATAAATCGATCGATCAATGCTCACTTTCTGAATGCATCCACTACCCAGGTTCGTTCCTCATCGGTGAGTTCCCGCAATTCTTGTCTCGAGGATCTCGCCACGCAATCAGGGATTACGGTATGATCGATAGGAGTACCCTGAAGGGAAGATTACTGTAGACGAGGAGAGAAGGATACGGCATACCTGAGGACAGAGACGAAGGAATGAATCCGCCCTGATCAGGGAGAGAAGGAGAGGAAGGAGGAAGATGGAACGAGTCATGGGAGCATTACGGTAGGAGGAACAGTATGGTATCTGGAGTGCGGTAGGTCAGAGAAGGAGTCAGACACACAAATGGAGGGTAATTTGGAAGGGAGAAGAGTGAGATGAGGGAAAGAAAAGAGGGTAGTGGTCATCTGGAAGTGATTGGAGTGAACGGGAGGATGGAAGGAGGAACGTTGCCTGAGGGGGAGAGGAGACTCTCTCATCTCACCCCACTCTCTCGGTGGTTAGAGATGATGAGAGATAGGGAGAAATAGAGAGAGAGAGAGAGAGAGAGAGACAATGGTTATTCCCCAAACAGATGGAATACCAATCGAGATTGTAAATTTGCAGAACAGAGTTAGGACCACCCTTAGTCACCACAGACTGATCATTTTGCCAATAAATGAACGCAAGAGTGGATGGAAGGAGAAGGAATCTGGTAGGATAGAAGAGAAGATGAAGAGAGGGATTAGCAGATATTTGATAGGCTAAAAGAGGGTCGAGAGGGGGGTAGATCAGTCAGGGGGGAAGAAGGAGGAGGGAGGGGGGGGGGGAGGGGGGAGGGGTAGTTGTACTTGAGATGATGGAGAGTGATGGACAGAAGTGACAGTGAGGTGTGAGAAGAGAAGAAATGGAGATTGATGGAGGAACATAAGAGAAATTGAGAGTGACGAGGTTATACTCTTGTTGCTCATAAAGTTGATGGGATTGGAGGAGTTTAAGAATTTTGAACTGACACTTCCTTTCGGCTAGGTACATCGAACGACTCTCTCATCTTATAATGATCTCTAATCGGCCAGAGATAGGAGAGAGTGCGTACAAAGAGGAGAGGGTGATGTTCACTCGGGTCTCTACTTCCGAATGACCGTTGACTGCAGAGTACAGTCGAGAGAAGAGAGAGGGGAGGGGGGGGGGAGACCGTAACAAGGTTGAGGAAGGAACGGATGGAAGGAAGGAGAGATTTGACCGGAAACTGAATTGAGAAGAGGGAGATCCAGTCGTTTACATGTAGTTGTAATAGAGGGGAATTATATTAGAAGAGATCAACCAAGTTGTTAGAGGAGGGAATAACGAGAGGAAGCATGAGATATCCATGCGAACGATCTTCTTTAATCATTTTGAAATGAAGGATCGGAATTAAAGAAAGGAGAAAAAAATAAGAAGGAATGATTTCTCGATACTTCCTACTGTGAGGGAAAAGAGAAGCTGCAAGAAAGGAGAAGGTGAGCAGAAATAGGAAGGAAGAAGAAAGGAAAGCGAATATTCAGTTAGAGGAAGAAAGAACGGGAGAAGGAACGAAAAATGAGAAGGAGTTGGAGGATTGGATACGAGAGGGATGGTGTATGATCCATGGACTGGATCAAGATCAAGCCCAAGGGGAGAATACGGTAGTCTCTCAATGGCCCGTGCTTCTGACTATGATGATGGATTAAAAGGGGGCGGAGTGAAGGGAGATGAATGGATGGAGGGAAGAAGAGACAATGTGTCGATTAGAGTAATGGAGAGAGAGAGAAGGAGCGATAGATGGATGATCAGAAGGGAACAGAAGGACCGGAAGGAGAGGAGGGAGAGGAGGGAGAGTAGGGAGAGGAGGGAGAGGAGGGAGAGGAGGGAGAGGAGGGAGAGGAGGGAGAGGAGGGAGAGGAGGGAGAGGAGGGAGAGGAGGGAGAGGAGGGAGAGGAGGGAGAGGAGGGAGAGGAGGGAGAGGAGGGAGAGGAGGGAGAGGAGGGAGAGGAGGGAGAGGAGGGAGAGGAGGGAGAGGAGGGAGAGGAGGGAGAGGAGGGAGAGGAGGAGAGGAGGGAGAGGAGGGAGAGGAGGGAGAGGCGGGAGAGGAGGGAGAGGAGGGAGAGGAGGGAGAGGAGGGAGAGGAGGGAGAGGAGGGAGAGGAGGGAGGGATTGAGGGAGAAGGAGGGGCAGGGAGGGGGGGGATGGGGGGGGGGGAGACTTCCTGAGAAGTCCATGTAAACACTCCCCTGTTGCGTAATGTATACAAATGGGTGGCTAATCGAATTATGAGGGAAGAATGAGGAGGGATTAGGACAGATGGAAGGAGTACGGTAGGTAGGTCAGAGAAGCTTCATCGAGGGAGGAAAGACAATGTGGAATTGTGGAGGATCATTGCTGGATAAAATGGTGCTATCGTCGGCCCGAGAGAAGACAGTAAGAGTTATTCGATTGACTATTCGATGAAGTAACACAAGTGGATACGGTATTGTGATCTGTGGATCGATTGAATTGAGTGAGGAGCGGTAGATGAAAGGGATACGGTAGGTGTGAGATCGGAGTCGATGTCGGATGCTATCACTGAGATATCAGTGAACGTGAGAGGAGAGGAAGGATTTACGAGGGGTCATTGCATAGAGGGAGAGGATGAGGGAGAGGGGGGAGGGGGAGAGAGAGAGAGACTCCCTTTGAGATGGATGAGGGATGAGATTGAACCAATGTTGCTTTTATCAAGACGAGAGGCAGACACATGTCAAGAGGAAAGGCAAGAGGATATGAAAGTGACCAGGAGAAGTGGATTACGGTAGGTAGATCAGAGGGAAGGGAAGGGGGGAGTACGGTAGGGGAAGGGAAGGAGATGAAAGAGTAGGAAGGAATGCAGATGTTGTTTCGGATGTCGAAAAGAGAAGATAAAAAGTGGTGGAAGGGACTAAATGGTGGGATGGAGAGAGGATGTCTAATAGGAAGGAAGAGAGAGAGGAGAGATGATTACTGCAATATCTAGGAAAGGAAGTGGAAGGAGAGAGACACTCTCTCTTTAGTCAGAGAGAAGGAGAGAGTATGGGGAATGGAGAGAGTGGATGAGAGTGTGAACAGGCGGTCTCATAATTCATCATCTTCCAATATCTCATCACTCATAAGATGAGACATCATAAAGGGACCACCTGAGAGAAGAGCAGAGGAGAGTGTGAAGTATATTTGGACTGAGCCATTGGAGGAGAGGGAAGATACAGTATCCCTCAGATGGGCCTTGTCCTCAGACCAAGTTAATATCTTTTATATCAACAAATCAAACTTGAAAAAGGCGTTTATCGAGGGAATATATATACATAACGTAGATCATAAAAGGGCGAGACGATAGGTTGGGATCTTTGGGGTCCGTCGTTCACTTCATCTCTATTCCAACCCACGTCATTCATTATGTTCACTAATTCATGGGTGTGAAAGGTGGGAATCTCAGTCCTTTTCAGCTATAATCGTTCTTTGTTCTTCATGCCAGCCTTCATATATTTTTTCATCCATGACATATTTATAACAAATTGATTATGTATATGATATACATAATCAATTTGCTATCAATATGTCATGGATGAAAAAAATAATTAAATGACTAGAGAGGAGGCAAGTCTTCATACCTTCAGACATCCGCCATTATCACTTTTCCGATTACCTATTTGAATCTCCAATTTTTGTTGATTAAAAAAATAGGATTTGAATAAAGTTCCCAATCGATTGGAATTGCTCACGCACATGATACATATCGAGACAACATAATCTATGTAAAATTGTAGATCGAAATTGAGATTTGAGCCTGATGATTAGTTGGCTGTTTGTAAGAAGAGGCGTGCCACCACTCCATCAATAGTCATGAATCAGAGAGATTCAGATTTCGTACACTCTCTCATATGTCAGGAATGATTAGAGAGTGTGCAAGATTCAGAGAACCAATTTGGCGCCAATAAGGGACGCTACCATTCACTTCTTTCCATCTCACTACTTATCCACACACTTCTCTTTCTTTCAAGAAATCTTAATTCCTTTCAAGGACTCTACATGTTCACATCTCTCTATGGTGCGCGAGGATTTCAGACCATTCGGAAAATATATCCTAAGTCAACACTCAACATCATTATCAAAGTAAGACAGATATAGATGGTAGGAACATAGATATTACATTGAGGGAATAATATCGATTAAAAGACTTGAAAGCGATCAGAGAGCGAAAGGGTAGATCAAAAACCTTACTATCAAAATCAGTGGGGAATGTAGTTAGGCCACCATGCACTACTCGTAGATGTAAGTTAAACTTCATTATAATCTTCAAGACCCAAAATTTTTCAGAACTGCGATAGTCGTATTCATCCTAGCTTGCGCTTCGGTCGTTTCGTCGCTACTCATACAGTTCTTCGACTGGTTTGATTTGGGTCAGTTTGCTCATCAGAATCTGAGGTTCTCCTATAACGGTTAGATAAGTGATCAAAGAAATTAGTGCTGGCAAAAAGGAACTCGACTCTCCTCTTTTCACGTGCTCTTTCGTTTATCTGACAGGCGTGAGAGAAAGCAGATTGAGGAGAGTAGTTTCCGTTTTGGCATTGTTAAATCAATTCAAAAAAATACAGTATCTCTCGCCACTTCAAAAATCACCTCACCCATTTCTATTTGAGACACGAATCGTTTCGTCACAGCTTCTTCCTCGCATTGTGCTGTGCTGCAATTGCGGTGTGCCAGGCTAAGGAGAAAACAACGGAGGAGAAGGCCCCTCTTCCTTGCCATGAAGAAGATTGACTTCTGGGGGTGCATGTTGCCCCTCTCCCCCCCAGTCTATCCTAAGCATTTCTCCTATTCTTATTGCTAACAACTCAGTGCATTGTTTTGTGCATAGGTATAAATATTACGGGTAAGAACCTGATCGTTTCACACTCAAATGATTCCACAAATGGAAAATGGACTTAACTGAATGTATGCTTGGTTGGTCTTGAGCGAAACCATAAAACGAAAAAGAATTCGAAGTAAGAAAGCACGAATTCCTAGCCGTTGTATTGTTTCGCAGGAGACTTTGAATAGATGAAATGATGAGGCAAGAAGTACGCCAGAAGGAATGACTAGAGAAGAATCAATCAATAGCTACTGTAGAAGCAGCACACCCTGCTGAAAGTATGACACGCACGCTGTACACGCAGTCATGTACTGTAAAAGTTAACCTATTATCACGGATCTTCTGTTATATTGTAGGAGCGCCGTCCACTATGAAAAACTTTGAGTCACCGATTTCGATAAAAGTTGGTTTATGTGTACCATTGGGGGTCAGAAGGAGGTTCATGCACTTAGTTGGGACAAATACGCAAATTATCGATTTTTGTGATCTACCATCCCAATGACTATAACTCGCTGAATTTTTATCGCACAGCGAACTAAAAAAAACTCATTCTACTCGTCTTCAAGAGATCTACAAATAATTCAATTATTTAACCCCTTTGTCGAAAAACCTGTGTTCATTGTGTTTCACTCGAAAAATCGATTTATCGACTACATAAACACATTTATCTCGTAAGCCTATATAAAACCCTTTCACTTTTATTTCAAAAATGGATTCTACGTACAGGATTTAGGGTCACAGCATAGCGGTTTCCCCTATCTCGTGGCCTTGGATATCGATACTAGTACGGTTCGGGACTGGTCATTTTTTGCTATAAATTCATTTGATCATATCTCGCTTCAAAATGAACAGATGGAGCACTCAAATCGAAAGCTCTCGACGAGGCGAAAAATAATGACTCTGACATACTTTTTGATTAGACTAGCCGTTTTCGAATAAAATGACAAAAACTGTTAAAATATCCAATTTTATCGATGTTTTGCCGTTTTCGCGGGCTGTAAGGTATCACGTGTGCCATCTAGAAATTAATTTAGCAAGTATTTTTTAAGTTGAAAACGTTCAGTTTCAATCAAAATCATACGATAAATTGAAATTTGAAACAATTCTGTAATGAAAATTTTGAGATAGAAAGGTTCTTGGTCGATCTTCAAAAGTAAACAAAAGGGGAAGTCGTCAAAGAACAATCTACTAATTATTTTCTAGGTTTTTCGACAAAGGGTTTAATTGAATTATTTGTAGATCTCTTGAAGACGAGTAGAATGAGTTTTTTTAGTTCGCTGTGCGATGAAAATTCAGCGAGTTATAGTCATTGGAATTGTAGATCACAAAAAATCGATAATTTGCATATTTGTCCCAACTAAGTGCATGAACCTCCTTCTGACCCCCAATGGTACACATGAACCAACTTTTATCGAAATCGGTGACTCAAAGTTTTTCATAGTGGACGGCGCTCCTACAATATAACAGCAGATCCGTGTTATAATGTGTTCGTTTATTACAGATTTAGCTTTAACAAATTAAGTATTTACAATCGTATAAATTTTAAAATTAATTTATTGGGTTATGAGTCTGCTCTCTGGATAAATACCGTAGCAAAGAAGTCCAATTTTACGCATTCCTGGTTTGGGGACCACCGAACCGGAAAATTTAGAATCAGAGCCGGCAAAGGGCGTGTCATCGCTTGGGAAACGGCGAAATGCGGGAATTCGAATATCGCACAGGGATTTTATTTTTTCTTGTTTTATTGAATAAAAATGAGTGCCGCCCTCCATTCTTACGTTTAATAAGAGGACTGATTGGAAATGAACTCGTATAAAAAAACAGAAACAAATCTGTAGACCCGATCATGCTAAATTTTGCAAGTGAAGTTGCGTAATTTTCGAATGCTGTCGTTTTTAATTAACAAGTAAGAGTATGAAGTGATGCCGCCTTTTTGTTTTGTTATTAAATTGATTTTTGAGGTTTTATTATACTCTCTGCAGAAAAATAGAAGAATCTGTATTCCCGAACTTTAATGAATCGGACGGGATGTCGTGTTCTCAACGGGGTATGGTCGTAAGCAACGGGGTATGGTCGTAAGTATGGTCGCTCATTCTCGTTTTTGTTAGTCGTCGCGAGCGGTCCTTCTCCATTTCTCTCCGATAGAGAATGGAATCCCTCTAGTTCCCCTCGTCTACTCCATCAACTCAACAAGATCGGAATCCCCATCCAAGCCGGACTCTGGTCACCGTGTGATGGGTATGACCTACTCTGATGTTTGGTCCCTCAGATACCATTCTCGTCGAGTCTCGTTTCGCGATTGATGACTCGAGTTTGGTGGACTCAGTTCTAAAATCACGGGAGCCTTCTTCCGTCATCAACAATGAACACTCTACATCAAGTCCTATCGTCCTGGATGATCGCAACCCTTTCTCCAGCCAATCTCTTGGGTCTGTGAATGGAAAGAAGACCGATCCCTTGACCCCCACCCAGACGAAATGATTCTCTCGCGAACGAAGAAGCGACCCGAAACCTATCTGAAACCATCCATCCCCATCTGGCGTCAACTGCCTGACATGATAAATGTATGTATGTATGTATGTAATGAATCGACGGCGAACTTTGCTGGAGAAGTGTCATACAACTTCACCAAGAGTTTTTAGTTCATTATTTCTTTTATATTTTTTAGTTTCTAGGCACATGCGGCATATCTACATAATAAATTCAAAACGTGAATTGCTCATTTGAATTTATATAGCCAGGTCGCTTTGTAAATACCGTATACCGAATCTAAATATGTGCTCAGAAAAATAGTTGAAAGGACAATACTGCTATTTAAATTATCAATTCTTGTATTAAATTCATTGCTTCACATAAACAAATAAACGAAAATATTAGAAAATGAGTTTGAAATGTACAAACATTGACACATTTATCAAGGAGTGACCCACCAACCGATTTCGTGCGGGACTGCACCACAAGGGGCGGGGCTTAGACGGGTAGGTCAGAACTCGCTGATTTAATTTTTTCATAAAAATATGAGTATCTTTAATGAATTCTGCACTCCCGATTACCCAAATGCACATAGAAAAGAAATTTTAGAGTAACTTTAAAATTTTACTTGGTGGTCCCTATTCCTGGTTCGCACTCAATACTCGTTCAGTTCCCTTAATTTTTCTGTTTTCTCTTCGTATCAATGTTCTAATCACTTCAGTTACTCTGTGATGTGATTCTCCGATCACTCGACTACCTCTTCAACCTCGTCAATCGAAGCTTTAACTTCTCGGGTCTTCGTGAATCTCATGCAACTGCCGTTCCTCTTATTATTGAGGTCAGCTGTTTTTGATTCTCGTTCTCTATTTGGTTTCTTTTTTCATTACTTTGGTTCAAATGGTTCACGTCCAGATAGGTAATGGAGACTATCCGCACAATTGGCCGTGCTGCGCACGATTTGGGCCGCTCTGTAGTGGAGTGGAGGTCTCCTGCTAGTGGACCATACCTGATGGCTGTCAACTCGGCATTCTGGTCAGTTATCCCTTCTGCTTATTCAAGCCACATCTGTCCATCTGTTGTGACCTACCCGTTATGTATTACATAGGTTATAGCTACTTTTTTTTTTACGA
This sequence comes from Pristionchus entomophagus, assembly GCA_036245825.1. NCBI lineage: Eukaryota > Metazoa > Nematoda > Chromadorea > Rhabditida > Neodiplogasteridae > Pristionchus > Pristionchus entomophagus. The sequence goes on along the minus strand of BTSX01000003.1, from coordinate 15,858,836 downwards.
CGCTTAATCTGTTGTTTCATCTTTATACACTGCAATCATAAATCAATTACTTATGTTCAATTACAAACTCAATGTTCATTGCTAATTAACTTCTCTTGAGGGCATTGGCAGTATACGGCGATCCGGTGCTGCAATGTCGCTGTCTGATGACTCTAGCTGCGGGGATCGTGGGATGGGACGTGTTGCTGTCTCCATCGAGAGACAGATCCACACTCCTTCATCTCGTACTTTGGCCCATCGCCAGTTTCTGGAGGGTTCGTTTCGTGTAATCTACTTAATATTTGAAGATCTAATATAATAATAATAATAATAATAATTTTGCTTGATCTCCTTCAGACAGCGGGTGTGGGTCTCTCCCTCTACGGAGCGCATCAGATCAAGGGAGATCAACTGGATATGGCATGGAAAGCCGCCTACTCTTCATGTTGGTTGTATACCTATTCCCCCTCATGCTGACTATTAAGTAGATTCTTGATTTAGACCGAATAAACGCTTTTCTTAACATTAAAATAATGTCTAACTTTTACGCAATGTATCCATTGTAGTGGGTTGCCTACTCGTTAATCCTGTGTGGCAACATCATCAAGTGAACGAGAAGATCTGTAGAGTGAGCAGTGCTGGCTATGAGAAGACCAAGGTATCCCATCATTTCTCTTCGTTTATTTGAAAGCTGGAAATTCAATGAAACTATGAAATAGTTTAGATTGGATAAGTGAGATAATATTGTGAAATTTGTGATTGCAGCGAGGCGTGGACTACGTGATCGTGCAGCCTCTCCTTACTGTCTATCGGGCAGTCAAATACGTTGTCCTTCTAGAGTTCGTCCCTCGTGAGTTCATATGAACTATTCCATCTAGTGAGAGAGATAAGGAGTGTATGCAGAGTAGAGAACGTCTACCATTTATTCTTTTGGAGTAGTGAGAAAAGCCATTTCAGTATCTGGAAGATAATAGTTATTTTTAAAGTGAATTAGTTACTATATGATTGATTCAACGCTGATGATCTGATGATTTGTAATTGCAGCTCTAATCGCTTACGTGAAGAGGAAGTTGATAGGAGTCAGAGATGCATTCTATGCCAAGTGCAGAGCAGTCCGAGATTGGTCAGTTACTTACAAATTAAATTGTGAGATATGAGAACATACGAATTGTTAGTGACGGCATCAATTGAATTGGTGGATGAATATTGTATGAGTGAAGGGTATAGAATGAGCCCTCGCCATCTCATCTCTTCCCTCTATCACCCACGAGTATCTCCATAGTTTCAACTGGGGGGGGGGGGGGGGGGATATAGGGAATCTCTCCCGACTAGTTTTTCTCCTCTTCAATCCCATCTCATTCTTCCCTTCAGGTGGCGTGGATGGATCATGTTGCCTATCAAGGAGAAATTTCTGTCCATCGGTCGATTCTTCCGTTATTGGCTGTGTGCTGAGTGGTGGCCAGTTGTCAGAGAGAAACTGGGCACGTGGTGGACAAAGGTGAGCATACTGTAGGGAGAGCACTCAGCATTCGGTTGCCTTGGACTAATGGAATTGTAGAGGAAATAATTGTTGTATGTCGAACGTTTGTTTACTTGTCTGTGAGAGGAAGAATAAATGGGCGTTGATTGAATGATTACCATTGAGGTGAAAGAAAGATGCAAACGAGTCTTTGACTATCTCTGCTTCTGGACAGTCTACGTCGTCTGTGGCCATTGGGTCAAGCCCTGTGCGAGGTACCGTACACATAGCAGACTCAATCGATAACTGAGTGACTTACCGTATCCCGTTGAGGTACCTCCGAGATCGACTGTGCGAAGTGGGCGCGTGCCTCCATCGAGTACTGTGGACGCCATTCAAGATGTGAGTGAAAGACTGAATAGGGTGGGGTTATGTGACCCCTCACTAGAGGCACTTGCTTCCTGTTGGGCCATAGTAACGATTGATAGTATTTAATTAGAAGGAAAAGCGAATGTGCCAGAGGAAGGGAAGGAGAGATGGATGATCTAGAGGGATAGTGAGAATGGTCTATTTACCCAGTAGTTGATAGACTGGACATGAGAGATAGAGTAGACAGGGGGGGGGGGGGGGGGGGGGGGATTCACCACCACTGACTCATTCACCGGATCCGCCTTTCCGCCTTTCCGCCATTTCATATATTTATTTTAACAAAGAATTTTCAAATAATATGCTAACGCGTCTGTGCAAAGAATTCTAATAGATGTTAGAGAAGAAATTAGACGTAGGAAACAACTGACCGTTAGATGTAATCGGTGAGTTGCACATGGAGGAATGGAAAGAGTGAAGTGGAGCTCTTCCATTCCTGACCATATGCGATGATCTTCCCTTTCTGATTCATCCCATTTGCACATTGACGAATCACCACTTTGAAGTTTATGAGGGGTGCTTTGTTTCTAGAAGGGAAAGAGAGGGGAGGGGGGGGGATAGATTCATTGTGTGTTCTCAGACACTGTTCCTTCCACTTGCACTCCCTCCAAACCCCCTGTCATTGATCCCCACCACTTTTCTGGCACTAGAGATAGATGGTTTCTGGTTACTGAATGTCATATATTTTGCTTAGTCTAAAGATTGATTTTATGTGATCTGTTCTCTCTTCCAGTTGGTTTCTGTCCCAACTGCACACAGTGGCCGATCTGCTGAAGAGACTGGCCAAGGCAACGGCTCTCGCCATCAGAGACTCCATCCTATGGCCCATCGGTGAGACACACACACAGAGAGAGAGAGAGAGAGAGAGAGATACTCTTCCCTGTTTTAAGGAGCAGGAGGCATATGGATAGATGGAAAGTGCCTAGATGAAAGGAAAGCAAAACCGGAGATATTATAATTAGTGATTGTGCTTCGTCTGGGTTTCTAGATGGAAGGTGTACACGTTATGATACAACCATGTTAAATTCAGTTCATTGTTTATAAATGTTGGAAATCTCTAATGATTTGGTTGTAGGTATTCTGGTGGCTGATCTTGTCTTCCAACTGGGGAAGATGCTCTATGATGCAGCCATCCATCCATTGCTCATCCTACTATATGATAAGTATAAGGTAAGCAATCAATACCCTTTCCTCGCTATATCGAACATACATTTTTGGTAGCCTCAACGAAATCATTCAACTCGCCAAATTTGGACGTTAAGAGGAGTCACTAGATAGGAGATGTTTCATGGTCAGCTAAACAATGCGCATCTTTTGAGTCTAGTCACGAACCTCTAGCTTGTCATTTCAGAAATTCAAAATTTTTCGAAATTTTCATATAAGGGAAAAAATATATACTTAGATGTCTATAGGAGTCACTCAATAGGGGGTAATCCGTAATCAGCACATCCTTGCGCAACTTTTAAGCCTACTCCCGAGTCCATAGGCAAATATTTTTGAAAATATGTTCACCGTAAATCATTTACGGCACCAAAATGTATGCCAGTTGGATGGAGTTAGCAGAGGCCAAGAGCTTTGGAACTCATTCATGGAATCTAAATCTATATCCGGTGAAAAATAAATAATATGGATGAATTGTAGATAGTGGAGGACTACGCTCTCATCTACGTTCTCGGCCCAGCGTGCGAGAAGATAATCAATAACATCCCTGAGAAGAATCCACTCTGTGGTCAGAGAAGAGGAGGGAGGGAGGGAGGAGAGGGGGGGGGGGACGGGGAAGGGGGAAGGGATGGGAGAAATGGGAGTCATTGTAGATGAGAGTGACGTCGAATTGGAGGGTCTCCTTCCAGAAGAGATCAGTGAGGAAGCTGAGAGGGTCAGTCAGATGGAATATGTTGAGGGATTGATTGATTGGTATTAGTGATTGATGTCCAATATGAGATGGAGATGGAATGGGAAGAGAGATCATTGCAGGAGAGTGACCATGAGATGGACACCGGAATGGAGGACGACGATTTCCTCCCGAGCGACGTTCCTCTTGATTGTCAGTTATCTCAAGGGCAGATTACAGGGGGGATCCCTTGATTGAAAGTAGAACTTTTTGCGATTGAATGAATTATTCGAGTCTAAATAGTTTGTTTTGAGACGAGGAGTCGGAGTTCACCTCTGGTCTCTCCTTCCCTACAGTCGATGCATCCGAGAGCAGTGATGAGGAGTTCGATCTCCATCGGAGGAATGAAGAGAAGAAGAGAGAGTTCCAGGTACGGTAGAAGGAAAGGAGAGGAGTACGGTATAGTGGATGGAGTACTGTAGTCTACGGTGATGTGATTGCAGCGTCGTCGTGAGAAGAAGGGAGAAAGGAGTGATGAGGGGCCAGAGAGGGAGACACCCAATCCTCCCCCCAGAAGAAGGAAGAAGGAGAATCCAGATGAATCATTCGAGGTCCTACAGTAATCCCCTCCTTGATACAGTACCCCCTGACCATCTTTCCACTCAGGAGTACCCACTACTTGCTCAATCACTGACACCTGCTAAATAGATTGGTAATCAGCTTTAACCGTTGTGTATGTACAGATTCCCTCCCTCGATAGAGTATCCTCTAATAATCTCCATAGATCACAATCAATTGCCTATCCATCGATTCTTGCATAGTCTAAATATCAGAGTAAGCCATAATACGAATGACTTTTGTCCCGTTCGAATCATAGACGAGTCTCTTTCTCTCAATGCATTGTTCTTGCTTCCTATGTTGACTCACGTTGTGCATTTATCTGTCAATAAAAAGCTTAGAAATATGAAGAAGAAAGAATCCGAATATGACACAGCAAGAAAAAAGTAATAAGAGTGTGGTTTTGTATATAGGCTGTGGTTCACACAACCACTGAACATATTTTATAGTTGTTTAGTCGATAATAGTAATTTAAGGTCGACCTATTTAACAAAAAGTAAAATCATGAATGAGAACAGAGTTCCGGAGCAAAACTTTCGAAACCATCTCTCTTTCTCTCCAGGCGTTCCCTCTCGTTGTCTCGTGTCTCTCCTCTTCCCCTCTCTCGGCATTCTCTAACCCGGCTCGTCTAGCGGGCGCTCTCTCACCTCCCTATATAATCCAGCGCGCGTTCCCTACCTCCGTTCATTCCAAATGAACATATACTAAAATTGGAACAATACAGAGAAGATTAGCATGGCCCCTGCGCAAGGATGACACGCAAATTCGTGAAGCGTTCCAAATTTTTTGTGCTTTCAATAATCATTCAAAACATTAAAATAATTGTGGAATGTGATTATAACAATAAGATTGAGGAAGTATTTTCTGTCCTCGCATGTTTTGTTTTCGTTCATTGTGTTCATTTGCCAAAGAGTGAATACAATTTTCATCAGTCGTGAGAGGACAAAAGAAATATGTAGTGAGATAGTAGGGGAGGCCTCCTCGAGGACTTTCTTCTTCATTCTTCTCACATTCCTCACTCAGATGATTGTGCAGCACCCGCTTTTCTTTTCTGGCGCTGAAATCAAACAGTTGATTGATAGTTTCGAATGTCTTTGAATCGGTCTTTCTAATTGGTTCTGAATTCAAGTAAATGGTGGGTAGTACTGTAATGCCATTGGATCGATGGATAACTCACGAGGCGGGGGAGCCTTGACCGTGGCGGGAACGGCAGCGGGTTTGTTCACCGATACAGCCTGTGATCGTTTAATTCATCTACCGTATCCTACAGTAGTCAACATACCACGACGACAGAATCCTTCTTGGGAGGTGGAAGGGTGGGAGGAGGAGGGAGAGTGGGAGGAGGGGGAAGAGTTGGTCCTCCTGTCTCACTCTTCTTAGTCTTCTCTTTGTCCTGAGACATACTCGACTTATCCTTCTTGTCCTTCTTCTTATTTTCTGATTCTCCCTCCTTATCCTTCTCTTTCTCCTTTTCTTCCTTTGTCTTCTCTTTCTTCTTATCTTCTCCTCCTTCTCCTTCCTTCTCATTCTCCTTATCCTTCTCCTGTAATCACAATACAATCATTCTATCGTATCCCTCTCGACATCTACCGTATCCCTCTCGACATCTACCGTATTCCTAACCTCTTTCTCAGTCTTCTCCTTCTTCGAACTCTTCTTGCTGCCATTCTTGCTCTCCTTATCCTCTTTGCTCTCTTTACTCGCCTTTTTCTTCTGAAACGATCCTTCTCATATCTTTCATAGCCTCTTCTACTAATTTAATCACTACAGTAACCCCTGGATACTGTATCCCTTCCGCTCCGATCGATAATCTCCTCCCTTACCTCATCGTCCTTGTCCGATCCCAACGATAACTCGTAGTCGTCATAGTCTTTCTGCAAGGGAAGAAAGTCACTTCTCGATTGTCAGATCACTACGGAATCCATGGTTCTACCGTACCTTCTTCTTGTATGTTTTAACCTTCTGTGCGGTTTGCTTCGCGACGTCCTCGATATTAACCATTCTGAAAGATTACGGTAATTTGATCTAACGATCGATCGATGGAGAATACCGTACTTCTATAGAGGAGGCGGCCACTTGGTCGGAGAGGACGAGTAATGAATGGATGAAGAAGAGGAGGAGAGGAGAGGAGAGAGCGATTACATTTACATCTTGTATCGAATAATGAAATTGGTTTAGTGATCTTGGGGGATTGAGAAAAGTTCTAACTATGACTATCCTAAGAGAGTGACATCAGCCAGTAATATATTTTGCTTTTATAATATGTTTAGAACAACATGAATAATAACAACATGAGGAATCTGAACATGACAAATTAACAACAAAAATAAATCCAATATTTAGATAATGGTTCAAACAAGAGTAAACAAAGAAAGAACAGCCGCCTACTACAGTAATTCTCTTGGGTGTATTGATCTACTCATCTTTCTTCTTGGCCTTGACAATATTCTCGATCGCTTTCCTTCTCATCTCAGCAGTTGAGGCTGAATCCACGAGGAGAAGAGGACGGAGAGCCGATCGGAGAGAACAGAAAAGATCAGGGAAGAGCAGTTCCTGAATGCATAATCATAGTCCATCGATCGATAATCCTACCATAATCCCCCTCTATCTGATTCACAAATCATATCATCCTAATCGTTAACACTAATCTCACCTGATGAGCTAGCATCTGTTTGATTCTGTGTCTCTCGGTCGCCTGCAATCAATCGATCAATTCCTTACCGTACTCATCCCAATCCCTTCGGGACTGTCACCTGATTGAAGCAGGCAGGGCAATTCTCTGCCACAACGGGCAATTTGGACGAAGCAGCGAACTCTCTAAGGGCCTTCTCTCTCACGAGAACAAGTGGACGAATCACACGGAGAGATGTGTCTCTGAACAAATGAATTATTGATTAATTCCGTTCCGACTACCGTATCCCTTCCCTAAGTACCGTACCTCGTCGTGTACTGTGCCTTCATAGTGCTCAGATTGCCGTTTTGGAAGGCCGCGATGAAGAAGCTGTGAACGAAATCGATAATACATGACTACAGTATCCCCCGATCAATACTGGACTGTTACCGTACCTCTCCGCGAGATCATCCAGATGTTGGCCCATGGCCAGTACATTCCAACCGTGGGTCACTGCAGCTGCGGCCAGTCTGTGATTCATCGATCGATACTCTTACAGTAACCCCCTTCTACCGAACCTTCCTCTCTTCATTCTTGAGCAGAATGCACAAATCGATCGGAGATTCTTCAGCTTTCGCGCTTGTCCGATAATGTCTACAATAGTCAGAGGATCAATGAACTCTCTGTCTTATACCGTACCTTGTTCCTCGTAGAAGTAATCGATATTCAGTGATCTACAGTATTCTATCAACGGTCTCGGATTATACGCAGCTGATCCGGGATCTACCGTAATGGCGCCCAGTTCGAACTGGATTCCTCGCCTGAGAGTACCTTATCCCCATTGATCTACCTCTCTGACTACCGTACCTGTCTCTATTCCTGATCTGATAGAATCGCAGAATGTGCAGGAGTGAGAGGGAATCCTTTCCTCCCGAAAGACACACCAGTACCTTGTCACCGTTCTGGAGAGAGATTACTGTACATCAATCGATCAATCACTACCGTGTACCTTGATCAATCCGAGTGAATGGATGGTTTCGGTGGTCTGCTTGTATAGATCGAGTGGAGGGATGACCCAAGGGAGACTCGCCTCTTCTGCCCTGATCCATCAATCCATCTTCCCTACCGTACTCCCTCATCTACCGTACCTTGTCATCTCTTTTCTCTCCACGATCACTCGCTTATTCCAGTCTTCCATAGGTGTCTGAATCATAAATGTTATTCACCCTTCATTCCTTCCTCCCTCACCTCCTCCTCTCTAATATCTTCTCTTCCCTCCTCCTCTTCCTCCTTCGATCCTACCGTATCCTCTCCTCCATCCATACCTTGCTGCTCTGTCTGTAATACCGTACTCTTAATCCATCACCAACTGACTACAGTATACCTCAAGGATATCCATGAGTGGACACACAGCCTCAGTGGCAGTTGGATTGAGTGGGCAGAGAGGAGGGGACTCCTTCTCCTTCTTCTCCTCTTCATTCTCCCTCGTCTTCTCTTCGTATTTCTTGGGTATAATCACACACTGGGGATATTCCACTTCCACTTTCTTCGTCTCTCGTTCCCAGATCTGCACGATTATTATTATTTTAGACGGAATTGATCGATGGATGGATAGGGAGGACGTTGAAGCCAATCTTCCTCTTCTCTCAATGGACTCCATCTGACTCACTTCAATAGGAAGGACGAACCATCTGAGTGTCTTTGCCTCTTCACTCAATGCCACTCGTCCATCGGGTACCGTACTCTACAATCGATTACCGTACCTCTATCCATCTACAGTATCCTCACTCACCCTCTCCTTCATTGCTTCTCTTGCCTTCTCCCTCTCCTCCTCCGCCCTTCTCAACAAATCTCTCGGTAGATCACTCTTCTTCGTTGACTTTTTATCGATCTTGAATTCAATCGATAATCTACCGTATCCCCTCTCTCTTTTCTACCGTACCTTCAATCCTCCCTCTCCGAAAGAGACGAATCCCAGCCACTTCCTATCATGGAAGACTCTCGTCTTCTCGTGGTGCCACTCTCCACTCTCCGCATTCAGTTGATACTGTAATAAATCAGTCGTCGATCAATCCATTCTCCCCACTACAGTAATCTCTCACATGGTGCAGGAAGTCTGCAGCATGAGTAGCGACGAATCGAATGGCAGAGAGAATGAAATCTACCTGAAAGAACATTAGGAATGAGCAGGATACAATACAAATCAGGCAATGGACATAAAAACAATACTTGGAAGGATTCAAAGTATGAATTGAACTTTAGTCAATCGAATATTTAAAAAAATGAAACATGAAATAATGAAATATGCTCTGGTGATCTCGTTGTGACCTTGTGATCACTCTCGAAGTATGGGATGGAGACACGAGTGAAGCCAGGACGGAGCATCTCCTGCAAGGAGAACCCCCTTGTGATGAGGAATGAGGGAGTCTATCAAATAACAAGAGTACCAAAGTTAGAGAAGTCACAGGGATCCTATGCTAGCATTATATAAGTTCAACTGAGAAAATTTGCAATTCCATCTCCATAACTTCTCATTGGGGAAGGGGGAGGGGGGGGGGGGGGGAAGGAGGCAAGGAGATACGGTGATCTGTCTGGTTCCCACCTGTTGTGAATACTCTCCGACTCTTCTGAGATGCAATCGATCGAGGGACGAATTCTCACGAAGGAGGGAGAGAAATCGAGCGGAGAGCTGGGCAGAGATCAAAAATCAATTCAGGGAAATACCAAGGATACCAAGGATCGTACCTCTCCCTCTATTCCGAGTAGATGCTGTGCGTATGGACCAGCACAGACACATCCAGCTCTGCAACAAACCATACATAGTTTATTTTATTTTAAAATATTTTAAAAAAAAACATGCATGAAACAAAGACGAATGATCTCCTTTATCTCACCTGCTCTGAATTCCGAACAGATCATTCAGCAGCACCGATATGTAGTTGTGATGGAAGAATAGACCAGAAATATTGTCCTGGACAGAAAACAATCAATTATCGATTCTTCTACCGTATCTCACCTTTACTAGGAATGCGAAAGTGGCGAGTCTCTTCTCTCTCGTAGGAGGACCGAGAAGAGACAGATGTGGACTGGATGAGAATCCATTGAGAAAACGACTTGGAATGGATCAATCGATAATCAGAATAAGGAGATAGATCACTCACCTCACAATGGTCTCTTCTCTTCTCATAACTTTTTCATCTTCAATCGATCTTCTCAATTTGACTGCTAATACCAGTCTAATTATTCCGATGGCATCACCCGTTCCTCCCTCAAATTCCCTCCATTCCATGACCTACCATCAATCGATATCCCTGCTTCCCTACCGTACCCCCCACCCTCTCACCTCCTCTCGATACTCTGCATCTCTCAGGTAAGTCGTACTCTTCTCATCCACCTACAATTACTCGATAATTAGCGGAGATCAAAGATCAACCCACATAGAATACGGTCCCTCCTCCCTTCTTCTTCGGTTGATCTGCCCTAATGAGCGACTTCTTCACTACCAACACTCCTAAAAAAAGTATTGCGACATCACTATCAAATATTTGACTATTCGGCTATTGAAGGGATGTGAAATGGGTGTTCGAAGTGAGTCTGCAATCATTGGAACTGACCAGGAGTGGCCACTGCTCCTGGCCATTTGTGACCAGAGAAGAAGAGAGCATCAACTGGATTGACTCCATTCACATTCACTGAGACGTAGGGAGAGGAGGCAGCTAGATCCCACACTGATAGACCATCGTGACTGCAATTACATCGTCAATAGACAATCCATTGGAGGGAAGTATTCATCCTCATTCCTCAATTGAGAGAGAGGCTCTCCTCACTCTTTTCCTCTGTCTCTTTCCTCACTCTCACTCACCTCTCATCCTAGAGAAGCAAGAGAAAAGTGGCGAGGGTTTGCCGCATTACCCCTTCCTTTCTCTCTCAATCCAGCAGCGTTCGTGGTGTAATGGTCAGCATGGATGCCTTCCAAGCATTCGACGGGGGTTCGATTCCCCCCGGACGCAGAGCGTTTTGCTACATTTTTAGCTGGCTCACCGTTTGAGAATTTCATTAATTCCGGCGAAATCGTTGAGTATTCCAGTGACATTAGATGCTCCAGTGAATGCACCTAGTATCGTGTGGCCAAAATACTTCTCTTTCACCTGCAATTACCCGACTCTTCTATTGATACTCCAGATGTATCTGACCTTGACTAGTGTTTCCTCTAACTTCCTCTGATCTACCCTTCCCTCCTCATCTTCATCAACCGCAATACACTCCACTGCCGTCTCTCTCCATGGCAGAATATTAGTGTGATGCTCCGAGATCGAGTGAACAACTACCAGAGGAGGCACTCCAATTAATCGATACCGCTCATCTCAATCGATATCTACCGTACCTCCTTCCTTTCCGAATGCCCCTAAGTGTACTAGTAGATCAATGGCGGCAGTCGATCCCGTTCCCACGAAGATGACGGCGTCTCCGTCTCCTGCTCCAGTCAACGATCGAATCTCTTCCCTGATGCAGGATAACTCGGACTACTGTAGAATAGTTTAATCGATAATGTACAGTACTCACCTGGCCTCATGGACGAAAAGAGTGGTCTGCTCGGCTGTTACAGTCACTGATGAGTGAGTATTCCCATAGAGAGGATGGACCTAGAGGGGGATCGATATGATGGATAAGGGACTACAGTATACCTCCTTGAGCAGATACTCTTCTATCGGTACAATCGCCTTGGCCGAGGCTGCATAATCAGCGTAGATCACTGCAGATTGTATCCATCAATCAATAATTCCATCTACCGTATACCTCTCCTCCTTCCAAATGCCGTCTCTACTTCTTGATCTCTTCCACTCTCATTGTCCCTCATCCAATCCATAATATCGATCGATGATCTATCTCCCTCTCCTTCTTTCTCTTCTCCACCACTGGGAGCCATAGGAACTTGCTCCCCGAATCGACGTTGATCCATCTACAATATCCGATGGATATGAGGCCGTTCACGTAATTTTCGAGCAAATTCGACCAGCTTAGGCACAGTTCAAAAAGCTCAATTTTCTGAGACTGATTGTTTTGGGGTTATCGAGGGTGCTAAAAATGATGGGCATATCCATTTTGTCCGCAGACCCCTCGTTGGCTCCAGACGACGTCACGTAGAAATCACGTTTTCACGTGCTTCTCGGCTTTCGAGAGTGCTAATTTTAGGTGAAAATTTTTCCTGGGGTAGAATTGCATGGCGAACACGCCTGTCTTGTTCATTTTTCATGATTTTCAAAACTATTTTTTTAAAATTCATTTTTTCGTAGAGGCCAAAGTTTTCTTAGCAACATGGATATATCGATCGGGCGTGACGAGAGGATTCTGAATCTATAATATCATGTAAATCGTTGGTCAGAGAAATGAATGAGCTAACATAAAGTGAAGGAAGATTGCAAGAAAAGGAGGGTTTCTCCCCATCCTATGGAGATCGATGAATTTGGAGCAAGGACTTTGTAACTGGCGATTTACACACTATTGTTTTAGAGCATTCATTTTAAAACCCACTTTATATAACCGGCTTACGAGAACCACTGGATTTGGAAACGATAAAACGGAACAATTATTTTATAACCTTTTTTTATAAACTATTTTTTAAGCATCATCGATTTATAACTGACAATCGGGAACTCATGACTTTGGAATCAACTTTTTTAAAACGCGACGTTTTATAACTGACAATCGGGAACTCATGACTTTGGACTCATCTTTTTTATAACCCGACGTTTTATAACTCAATCGGGAACTGACAATTTTTAATGATTAATTGTTCCCTCGGTTTTCTACATAGTTTCAACTTAAAGTATATGAAAACTATCCTATTTTAATGATTTTGCTTGAATAATGAGAATATATGTTTTGCTGAATATTTTCAAGTTGCTTAAGCCTTGATCAACCTACCGTAATCCCTATTTCGAAAACCATACTTGCCATGGTGTTATATTTTTCTACTTGGTTTCAATAATTCTTATTACACCTAATTCATTATTTTATGGAAGAAAAATACGAGATAAGTGGTTTTTCGGTGGTGCTCTAAAGTGCCCTCAACCTACCGTAACCCCGACCCTTGAGCATACCGAAAAACCACCTATCTCGTATTTTTCTTCCATAACATAATGATATAGGTGTAATAAGAATTACTTTTACTATGAAAAAATATATAGCACCATGCGGCATGGTGCTATATATTTTTTGAGCTAAATCGCCGTTTTGGGGAAAATCGAGCTAAATAGCCGTTGTGGGCTGATTCGCGCCATTCAAACGAGGATATCGATATTCCCGACTGACAATAGCGCCTATTCCAGGTATTCAGCGTGGAGCTAAAGGCTTTTACTAAATGTTCAGAGTGGTTTAGTTAGGTGGAGCGACCTGCAGAAACCGCAGTGGGTGAAAATCGAGCTAAATCGCCGTTTTGGGCTGATTCGCGCCATTCAAACGAGGATATCGATATTCCCGACTGACAATAGCGCCTATTCCAGGTAATCAGCGTGGAGCTAATGGCTTTTACTAAACGATCAGAGTGGTTTAGTTAGGTGGAGCGGCCTACAGAAACCGCAGTGGGTGAAAATCGAGCTAAATCGCCGTTTTGGGCTGATTCGCGCCATTCAAACGAGGATATCGATATTCCCGACTGACAATAGCGCCTATTCCAGGTAATCAGCGTGGAGCTAAAGGCTTTTACTAAACGATCAGAGTGGTTTAGTTAGGTGGAGCGGCCTACAGAAACCGCAGTGGGTGAAAATCTAGGGACCACCAAGTGTAATTTTAACGTTCCTCTAAAATTGCCTTTTTATGTGCATCTGGGTAAACGGGAGTGCAGAATTCATTAAAGTTACTCAGATTTTTTTGAAAAAAATAAATCAGCGAGTTCTGACCCACCCGCCTAAACCCCGCCCTCTCGGTGCAGTCACGCACGAAATCAGATCGGTGGGTCATGGCATGGTCAGCAGGCCACCATTTGCGAATTTCAAACACTTTTACTTTTATTTTTCTTGACAACATGAAATAAAATGGCACCTTCGGACTGATAATTGATCAATATATTGTTCATTTTCTATGTGTGAAGGTATCAGTCAGGACAAACGTGCGCAAGGTATACGGTATCCATGAGTGAAACCGCGAGCAGTAGTGAATTTAACGGTATCTCTATTTCGAATGCACATATTTCGTACTCCAATCAATGGTTTAAACAAAATCAATGCATAATATATAAGAATAGATCAACAAAGGGTTTTAATCACTCGTTGAACGGTCTATTTTATTTTTTGTTCCATCAGTTATTTGACAAGGTTTGCCTCTATGGATTTCGGGAAAAACTTGCCAAAAGTTCGAGTCCTGCACACTGATCACGCTGAAGTCAAAACCCAGAGTGCGCATCCCCATAATAAACCGTCAGCTAATTAAAACATCCGAATTCGCACACTGTGCACTTTTCACCGACCATTTAAAACATGTTTGCCTCTACAGAATTTTCTAATATTTTTATACGAGGTGCTTTGTTACCAGACTTTTGTATTAATGATAAGAATGTAAATGCGCATTCCGAAATAATCGGTTAATCCTGGAAAATACCAAATTACGTGGAGGATTTAAATTCCCGCATTTCGACGTTTCCTACTCCATTACACGACATTTGCCGGCTCTGATTCTAACTTTTCCGGTTCGGTGGTCCCTAGTGAAAATCGAGCTAAATCGCCGTTTTGGGCTGATTCAATTCCAGGTAATCAGCGTGGAGCTGAGATCATTAGCAACAAAATCAAAGTGGTTTAGTAAGCTGGAGCGGCCTTTGATAACGATTTTCGACCATGGAAATGTTTGACGATGTGTCACTTTTGAAACAGAAGCGAAAATCACAGAATTCAGCGATGCCACTTAAATAAAGCATACTTATTGGGTAGAGACGCTACCTAGCAAGTGTTTTATTGTAAGATTCAAAAACTCAGTTAATCATGGACTGTTTAGCATACAGTAGGCATGATGAGCGGAACAAAATATTCGCTAATTATTTATTTAGTTTTTCAATATTCCCGATCTTTCTCCTATGTGATCCTGGACGCAAAATGCACTGATTAAATACCAACACTGAAGCCTAGAATCCCTTATTAATTATTGCTAAACACAGTAGATTGGACCGTTCGTAATAACAAGTGAAACGGTTTATTTTCTTGCAATAATAAGAAAAATGAAAAAATTATCAAAAGAACAAGCAATACAACGAAAATAAAAATCTTGAATCGAGTTTCAGTTCTCTATCCGCAGCGTGGTGTGGTCAGGGATTCTGTCAATCCTGAAAATGCAGAAACTGGTATCGCGTTTGCACTCTGGAACCCACTATTCCCTATCTAATTATGGGACTTGTTGTACATTATTTTTCACGATTTCTCTTGCTTATTATTTAGTTTTAAATGTATTCGACTATATTCCGAAATAAAATTTTCCCGTATTTTATTTTTCGATTTTGTGCATCATTTTCTAATTTCAAAAATTAAATTTCATCATGATGATGAAATCGTCTGAGTTTGCACCCAACATATGAAATGTTCTCCATACACATAGGAATCGATTAGTACCAATTCCGAATCAATTGGTATGAAACTGAGCAAAAATCGAAAAAGTGAGTTTCAAATTTCGCGCGCTCTGACGCGCTCTGGACGCGTCGCGGTCAGTCCCAAGGTGGTATACCTTCCTGACTCACCGAGTACTACCACCTGTGGAAGTATGGAGCCGATCCCTCGAATCGGCTTTTTCCCCTAGTTCCACGCATATGTTCAAAATCTCAGAATATCTCTCATATGCACATCGTCTTTAGCACCCTCGATAACCCCAAAACAATCAGTCTCAGAAAATTGAGCTTTTTGAGCTGTGCCAGCCCTTGCTCGAAAATTACGTGAACGGCCTCATATTATCCATATCTCAATCTTCCGATATAATCTAACTGTTCAGAAACAGAAAACGAATACACAATGTTTGAATGGAAATACACCATTTATCAGGCAATGTACATTATGCTAACAATTCAACGGCTTCTTCTCTCATCAATATCTAGAAACAATTATTCCAATTAGATCATCTTCTCCTCCCTTTCTCGTTTACTCTTCTTCTCTTTCTTTTCCTTTTTCTCCTTCTTTCTTTCCTTTCTCTCTCTCTATCCTTATCACTCTTCTTCTTCTTTTTCTTCGTTCCTCCTTCATCATCTGATCCCATATCGGGTGCATTTCCATCCGTCGCCCAATCTGCAATCAGTTAACACTATAGGAATGAAAAACAACAATATTTCATTCCCCTGTTCATTATCCTTCGACTCTCCATTCCAATACACATTCAATCTTATTTTTCGAGGATAAAATCTCAATTAGGACACATGTTGGTTTGAAGATCAGATATATGCAATAACTATTGTAATGACTATATAACTCACTATCAATGCAGTCTTCATCAAGTGGGTCAATGCTCATCTTAATTTTCCTTTTCTCTTTCTTCACAATTTTCTGTTCAGGGATGGGTCCTTCCTTCACGAGTTCGTGCGATGTATCGAAGAGGGAACGGTATCTGAGAACAATGGATTACGATTTGAAGTTCACGAACAACTATTATCAATAAAAGGAGCGATCCGACATGTACATCTCCGATCACTCATTAGAATTCAAATCATTCACCCAGCAATTAATGTTTTAGTGTTCCACCGTTTTAAATGAAGACTCATTACACTGGTGATACGTGGGGAAAATGGGCAATTGTTATGTTTAAGCAACAATGAATAACAATGCGTTTGTGACTTACGGTTCATCGACGATTCCTGGTTGCAATTTGAACGAAGCCATAGCAGAAGCATTCAAGGGAGCGATCTCCTGAGATAAATACCTTCTATATTTCAGTCTACATCGAACAAATATAAACATTATATTCAGCTTTCCTATACAATTAATAATGTTGGCATATATACACAAATTCTCCCCAATCGGAAAGTTGCTCGACTTAAAAATTAATTATTGAATGTTTAATGTGAATAACGAATAAAGTTTAATGTTAACAATAATGTACCTTTCCAGTAATGGGTGGTTTCTCAATGAGCATCTTCAGCCACGAAATCTCCTGACCCTTCTGCCAGTTGAAATCGCCATAGAGATGAGGAAGAAACGTTTTCAGGTTTTCGTTTGCTATCTAAACAAACGTATTTGATAACAAATTAAATTTTTTTTTAAAAAAAAAAACTAAAAAGAGAAGAATCATAGAGTGAGTTGCAGAGGTTAACAGTTAGCCGCTAACTGTAAATAGAACGAACCCGCTTGATTCCTTGTGGTGAGCAGAACTTGTTGTATGAATTGGATAAATCATAGACGCTGAGTAGATCCATACTTCCGAGCAATTGACTAGGTGCTGAAATAAATGAAAGAATTATCACGATCGTACGAAAGATAACAAGTAAGTAAGTCATAAGTGCTAAGTCCACTCCATTGAGAGTCTAAAATGTAACCATTGGTATAATAGTGGATCTTACGTGGTTAGATTGGGTTTCATCGTGTAGAAGGGAGTGGGTGGAGTGGGAGCTGGCAGTCTGATCTTCGTTTTGATTGGAGCCCGCTCCATGGGCGCAACTTGTGCTAGGAGCATTCACTGAAATCGAAAGACGAGTTATTGTTAGTCCGATCTGGAAAACTATCGCAATATGGACCATATCTATGACTTACTAAGCAGTTCAATACGAAGTTCGATACGAAGAAATACGAAGCGCTACACAATAAACGCTGAAGATGAAAATGGATACCAAAGAAGACTCACGTGATAAAGGGTTCGGGGAGGCGTTTCCGAACTCTCCGCTCATCTTAAGAGGTGCAGTGATAGTAGCACCTTAAAAAGGAATATGAAATACGGCGACGGGAAAGCTCATTAATCAATTAAATACAATTAAAATAATTTTAAAAACTAAAGACGGAGGCACACGGCGTCTTGTACGAGCCCTAACTACAGTAAGTTTATGCACTGAATAGTCCATCGGAAAATGATTGTTTAAATTTTCATAAATAAAACAGTGAGTACATCATATCTCGACAGTCTCATGCTGGTTGGTTGATACGATGTCGTTTAAAAAAACGGATAAAAAATAATTATTTCGCTGCTCTCCAGGTCAAAGTATAAAACGCTGAAATTAAGATCGATCCCACATCTCATATACCGGACGATTCATCTGACAATGAGATAAAACTAAACATATTAAATAAACTTTTCATCATACCCTTATTTGTTTGATATTTTAAGTAAAAAGAAACGCTAGTTATTATCTCAAATCGAATTGTGGGCCTGAATGAGAGGGGACTGGGAGGGAGGGAGGAAGGGGGAGGAGTCATGAGAGAGGAAGAGATGGGGACTGGCAATTGACAGTGGAAAGCGAAGGCACATGCAAGTTATTCCCCCCTCCATGACCTGTGATGATCCCATGCCAATTAGAGGTCAGATTCAATCTTTCTAATCAGTATTGACTCAATCTATCTGTATTCTGACTAAACTTGTGGCCCTATGAGATAGCATGTGTTCTAGACACAAGCACCGTAGAATACTGACATTAATTATCGATAATCAATATTCATAAATTATGGTATTCCCTTTTGATCAC
>BTSX01000003.1:15760061-15839277 GCA_036245825.1 Pristionchus entomophagus | reverse complement strand
GTCCATTTACCCTCTTTCTCTTTCTATTTTCATTCAGTCTTTCCGATAGGAAATCTTCTCATACAAAGATCTAATAATTCTGAATAGTCTCTCGTCATTATCTCTCTGCATTATTCATTCGTGCATCCGACATAGAACTGGGTATGCATTTGATATCGATTATCTCCCTAGCATAATCACTCGTAAGTATTGATTGACTGAACGGTATTCATCGTTACAGTAATGTATTGTGTTGTATTGTGTTGTCATAAAGTATGGACTCGAGGCATCACTCAATTTACCATCTCTGAATGGAAAGGGTTTATAACGGAGCCTTGATCCTATCTATCGCTCCTCCTTCCGTCTCTCTCTTCATCCCAATTTACCCTTCGCCTTCCCACCATCGTAGATCTTCGGATTGTCCTGCAACGAAGGATTACGGTATCCATCGATTGAGGGGAACTACAGTACCTTGCTGATCTTGTCTCTTCGGTCTGTTTGTAATCGATGGGACAATGGTGTTCCTTCGGTGCACGGTGCTTTTTGCAGAATGCACGACCACATGCACACACCACTGACTGCTCAGCAATTTGAGTTGGAACGACACACCTGAGAGAAGGGAGTACGGTAGGACACATGAGGGATACGGTACTTACCTTGCATCGAGTCTTCTCTTTCTGCTCCTTGTGCTTCTTCATCTGTTGATACTCCTCATAGGAAGAGGGAGGCACCGAGAGGTCGCATCTCAAGAAGGGTTGGGGTTAATGTATCGATTGTACAGTATACCTCGTGGCGTCCAGTTCAGCTCTCGTTTCGGGAGCATCGAAGAACATCTTGAGTTCCTTCTCAGTCACTTCAAGTACTGATTCTCTAGAGGAAGAGACGAGTGAAGTGGTGGAGATGGAAGAGATAGAGGAAGCAGAGAGAGATGATGCCCATTCGGGAGGAGTGGCTGGCACTGAGTTCTCTGCTGATCTGAGAGGATACGGTATTAGAAGGATACGGTAAGTGAGAGTGATCTACCCAATGACTGATCCATGGTCGGGAGTGGCTGCACCAGAACCAGACTCTACATTGATCACACCAGAATCGATGAAAGATTGACGACGAGTGCGACGGGTCTTGATTAGACTCTGAAGGATACGGTAGATAAATCGATTGAGAGAGACTACAGTATACCTTCATTCGATTTCTCGTCATGGCATTCTCCATGTCCTTCTGGGGTGTCCATTGCTGAGCCGTCGAATCGGCTGGTTTCTCCTTCCGACGAGCACAGGGACTGAACCAGTACGGTATATGGAGGGGAGGGGTACGGTTGATGTAGAGGGGGGGGGTACGGTAGATGTAGGGGGGTGTACGGTAGATGGAGGGGAGGGTACGGTACTCACGCTCGACGACTGGTCATTCCTCTGATGACGTTACGAAGAGCGTCGTTGTTGGAAGGGAACGAGTTGGGAACGAAGAAAATCACATCAGATGACTGCAATACGGTAATCGATCGATATCCGATGCCTACCGTAATCCTGACCGCCTTGGTGCTCGTTCCAGTGGCCAGTTTGATATTCATCAGAATCTGGCAGGTGGAGGTGACATCGTAGGAAGGAAGGACCGCCGCATCGTCACTGCATTATGGTAAATAAATCCATCGATCGATGATTACCGTACTCTAGCTGTTTCCCTTCGAGAGACAGCAGCTGCCGCTCAGGGGCCACATCCAATCGATCGGCTATGATGTGCTTCAGGTTGCCGATTGTGCAGTCGGGAGCGATTGCGAGCGTGAACTGAAAGGATACTGTAGACACGGAGTACGGTAGGAAGATGATCGATTGACCTCGTTGTTGGGACCAGCCATCATCGTGCGAATGTGTACCATTATGGGTGGAGGGAGATTGGGAGGAGGAGGGAGGAGACCTGAGAGATCAAAGATCAATATGGAGAAGGGAAAGGGAATCTTACCGGGAGCGCCATCGGGAGGACCTCTAGAGGAAGGATTGTCGGATCCTTTAGTGGGAGATTCGTTCTGAGGAGAACCGGCGGGGGCTCCGGTAGGTGAATCTGAAGAGAAGATTGGATGCGGTAGGTAAATCAGATGATGACAAGTCCTTTGGAGAGAGGGAACTCACTAGGCATTGGAGAGAACTACTCCGGATGAGAAGAGAAGAGTGGAATGAAGGGAGGAGAGCAAAGAGAAAGAAGAGGGAGATAAATGCAAAATGAAGGAAAATGAATTTGTAGACTGAAAAAAATCAGTTCCAAATAATTTTAGACTAATTTAGACTAAATAATTCAGTGTACTGTAAGAGAACTGTTCAACCTGTGTACCTTCTGCTCGGATTTCTGCATTGTTTCCCTTCATGTATCTCTTGTTTTCTGCCATGAATTCATAGTTCTATTTAAGGGCATGGACGTCGAATAAGTGATTGACCGCCAGCCCCATCCCCTTCCATCTCTTTCCTCCCTTGAGAGGATACTCCTCTTTTCGCGATGCGTGCCCGTAGTGGATCGGGAGTGAGACTGGACAGGATTCTCTTCCTGGCCGAACAGACCATCATCAAGCACCAAGACCCCGTCACAGCACTCTTTGCCAATCAAAGTGACACTTCCCCAGGTGAGAAAATAGGTTGTTTATGTGGATAATAAACTAAAACTCATCTCTGATATATTTAAAACTGCTTCAAATAGACAAAATATCTCTGTGGATTCATTAGATCGTTGAATATTATATTCATAATTGATTATATGCCTGTTAACTGTAATCTATCCTTGCAGATCATGCCTGGGTGCGTGACAACGTGTACGCAGCTCACGCCCTCTGGGCTCTTTATCGAGCATTCCAGAAGAGTGCCGACTTCGATGAGGATATGGTCAAGGCCAATGAATTGGGAATGACATGGTGAGTGGAGAGAGACTGATGCGAGATATAATGGATGCACTATTGGTAGTAGTCACAATTGATGTTCTTAATGTTCAGATAAATAGATGAACACATGATTTGGATGTCCCACTATTCCTTGAAATGGTGATATTTCAGTGTTAAACTGATGCAATCCCTGCTGGAATGTATGATGAGACAAGCTGATAAAGTGGAGGAGTTCAAGAAACACCAGAGAGCACTCGATTCACTCCATGCTAAGTATTCTGCTAGGTGAGAAGAAAGGAAATTGAAGCTAGGACAATTGATAAAAGCGAACTATAGTATGGAAATATATATATATATATATATGTAAGATTGCGGAATGATTATTTGAGCATACAATTTTAAACGTTGGATGAACGTAAACATTGGATTAATTGTTCAGGAAGAAGCTGTCAGTGGTGGGAGATTCCGAATGGGGTCATCTCCAGTTGGATGCAACTTCTCTCTTTCTTCTCACTCTCGCACAAATGACTGCATCAGGTGCGATATTGTATTGATTACTCATTGCTGATCATTACATCACAATCTTGTTTTTCTTCCTGATCTCGAAGTTCTTTTTGCTTAGGTCTCCAAGTGGTCCGTAATTTCGACGAGGTCGCCTTCATTCAGAATCTCGTGTGGTACATCGAGACTGGATACAGAACACCCGTAAGTCTTCTGTCTCACAATTTGTTTATATTCATTAGATGAACCACCGATACGAGAAAAAATTTCCATTAAATCCTAAATTTATAATTAATGATTGTGTGCAGGATTTCGGTGTGTGGGAGCGAGGAGACAAGACGAATCAGGGAATTCGAGAGTTGAATGCAAGCTCCATTGGAATGGTCAAGGCAGCACTACAGGCACTCAATAGTGTGGGAGATCTATTCGGTGATGGATCAAAGGTCAGCCACACCCTCCTCTTCTAGTCTTCAATAGAGTAGCCATACGCTACATCAAATTAATAAATGTGTATTGTATTTATTAATCATTTTATTATTCATTAATGTTAAAGGGTTCGGTGATTCACGTGATGCCCGATGAGATCGAGCAGTGCACTGCTGTATTGGAGAGTATGCTGCCGAGGGAATCATTCTCAAAGGTATGGCTGAAGGAAGAAAGAGAGGGACTTTATTTTGAAGAATTTGAATCAGCAGTTACTTACGTTTTTTTTCTCGGATTTGTTGAAGAATTGATACATATATCGTTTTAGGAGACAGACGCTGCTCTTCTCACTATAATTTCCTATCCCGGATTCGCCGTGGAAGACTCAGAGTTGATAGAAGCAACCAGAGAGACTATCATCAATTCACTCTATGGAAAATACGGATGCAAACGATTCCTCAGAGATGGATACAAGACTGTGTTAGAGGTACGGTAGTTGATAGGGATACGGTAGATGGAGAGTCCACTTAGGATCCCTCCAGACTCTACTATAACAAGTCGGAGCTTCAGCAGTTTGAAGATATTGAGTGTGAAGTGAGTGGAGATTGATTTTTAAACTTTATAATCGTGATTACCTGGAAAATTTATTCTTAAATCTTTTTCTATCATTTGATTCCCTCGATGTTCTATTCAGTGGCCAGTCTTCGTGTGTTTTCTCCTTCTCGATGCGATGTACAGGAAAGATGAGAGTGACGTGGAAAGATATTGGAGACAATTGGATGAGGTGAGGGATGAAGGGAGAAGGAAGAGATAGATGAGATGATTGAAGGTGCTGGTTGTCTGTCCTCAAGGATTCCGATATGTTCCTGAATTGTATAAGGTAGGATAAGCTTGATCTATTTTAGAAATTGTTCTTCTAAGAGATTGATATTATATGCATTGTTCTTTTCTGCAGGTGGAACGGGAGAATGTCTCTGGGGAGAAGGCTCATCGTGGATCGCAGCCACGATCTTACGATGGACCAACGTGAGCATCCCTCCTTGATCCCCCCTCCCCCCCCCCCCCCCCTTTCTCCCCCTCTCCCAATCATTCCTCCTTTCAGTCCCTATCTCTGGGCTCAATCCCTCTACGTGATCTGTTCTCTTCTCTACGAGGGATTCCTCCTTCCATCTGAATTGGATCCACTCAGTAGAAGAATGGCTGCCAACGAGAGAAAGGCGCCATGCGAAGTGCAAGGTCAGCAACGAGAAATTATTCACGAATTAATCAAATAATTAAAATGAAGTAGATTTATAAATCACCAGGGTCTTTACTCGTATTTCCGACATGAGCAGATGCGTAGACAAATTCAATGGACAAAGCTTAATAACGAAATGTGTATTTGAGTGTCAATTCTTGCGGATTCGATGGAAGTGCAAGAGGAACTGAGACAGAACGGAATCCATGTGCAGAGAGTGGATGAATTGGATGAAGTATTCTGTGTGAGACCAGCCAGTGCCCTCGCTGCCACTCTTGCCAAGTGAGGAGAGACGAAGAGAGACAATGGGATGGACGATTGGATATCATTGAGAGATGAGATGAAGGAGAACCCTTTCCTTCTCTTTCTGGGTATTAAGTATGGAGTGGATAAGTGTTTCAATTGCAGATTGGGAGAGTGCTCTAAACTGTCAATGACTGGAAGGCCATTGGAGAGAGATGTGGGCATTCTATCCACCAGCAGATTGTATCAAGTCGGAAAGAAATTCGTCATTTTCACGCCTCAGGTGAGAAATTGAGTCAAGTTGTACTCAAATGTGCGTGTGAGTGAGTCTATTGAGTGATTCAGTTCATGGATCGATCTCGTTCCCATCTCATGTACGATATTCGGATTCTCATGGACGAATGGAGCAGCGAGTTGACGTATGTCTCATACTCCCTCATTAAATGGAGAACCATTTTGATTATACCATAAAAATTGTACATGTATGTGGTTCTCGTGATAAAAAAATGAAATCTTATAATTAATAATTTTTGAGATATCTCTACGACGCATGGCGTCCCCGTGTGCAGATTGCAGCAGGACGAGCACTTGTTGTACTGGTGGTCAACAAGGGAATGCTCAGTTCGGTACGCAGAGAGGGAAGGAGGGGTGGGGGAGAGCCATTATCACTTATTTCCTTTTATATATATAAAAAAATACAAATGTTTGAAGAAAAGGTGCCTAAAATGGATGGAAAGAAAGGGAATGAATATGCAGGAGAGCCACTCTAGCATCGCCAATCTATCCATGACTAGACACATGAAATCCACTGTGACTGGAACCATCAAGAAGATCAACAATGGATATATTGGAGGAGCCAGGTGAGAGAGAGAGAGAGAGAGAGAGAGAGAGAGAGAGAGAGAGAGAGAGAGAGAGAGAGAGGAGGAGGAGGAGGAGGAGGAGGAGGAGGGGGATTCAATTCATTATGGGTTTATTATGGACAATTCTATGCAGACTAATGATATAAAGATCAATCAAAAACTATAGATTATCTGTAAACATGTTCGATTTGCTCAATTCAGCTATTATGATATGTATTCGATCTGTAATTTAAGAGTGGTGATGAAGAATGTCTCTGATTTCTTCCGTACAACAGCAGTGAACAAGTTGGAATTCCATGATGATTGGGATGAGAATAGAGAAGAGAGAATACAATTACTGGCTAGAGAAGACAAGAGCAATGAGAAGGTCAGTGACGTCATCAATAGACAATTGATGATCTTTGATCTCTTTCAGGCATCGGTTAATGTTCCGAAGGGACAGAAGAGCAAGGGAGGAATAAGAAGAGGGGAAAGTGTCAAGGACAGAAGTGCCTACTCATTCGTGCATAAGGTGAGCAATTCAATATTTGATCTTTGACCTCTGTCGTTTCACAATTAAATTTAGCTTTCAATTCCTTTGAATCTCAGGCGTCGATGCGTCATCGATCGATTGTTCTGGACAGTAATGATGCAGGTGAGAATAGGCAATTATTAGTAGGCAATCGTTGATGGAGTTAATCGATATTCTCAATTATTCCAGGAAAAGACACAACATTGAATGACGAGAGTGAGTTTCGCATTGTGGATGACATCCATTTATTATATGATACCTAGCACTATAGTTCACGCTAGCACTGTATCCCCCCCCCCCCCCCCCACTTAGCCATATGTTACTAGACATTGAATGGACGTTCGCTTATCCAGTTGCACTCTCTTGCTCATGGCTCTCATTGTCCTGATTCGGTGGTGGATTCAATTGATGGACGAGAGAGAGATGACCATTTCCAGATCTGGTCCAACTCCGTCTTGCCTTTTCTCGTGGAGGAAAGGCTTCTCTCGACACTCCCATCCCTCATTCTCCCGATAATAGACCTCCCAGGTATCTATTATCCACTATTTTGTAACATGTTTTCTAATGTAACATGCATTCATCCAAATTTTTTCCTGGTATAATTGAATTTAATTGCAGTCGTACAGTTGCGTTCATCTCTCCCTCTGCTCTGAATCGATCCTCTCCCATCTCTATTCCCACTTCTCCTCCTTCTCTTCCTGTCCTTCATGAATCCCCCATTCAAAGGGGAGGAGTACTACATACTACATTGAAGAACACGGGATCAGCCAGTAGTCTAGAGGGAATGAGGTGAGGGAGAAGAGATGGACTGATAGATCATGAATTATATTCATTAGATTGATTTTATTTGCAGTTCGAGTGTGAGATTGGAGCATTCCCAATTGGAAGAGATGGGAGTGGGAGAAGTAGTGGAGATGCTAAGAGACACGAGTGATCTAGAGGAACAGACCACACTCGTCCATTATCTATGGATGAAATTGTGAGTGGAATGTAATGGTCTCAAAGATTAATTAGGCATATAAAATTGATTTTTTATTGTTTTGCGATCGAAAACATTCTATTGAAATAGTATTGTGATTTGAGTGGTGCTGACTACGATACTGAAATGGAGGAAGGAAGAGCAGTGACTGTGAGAGATCTGATGGAGGAAGTATATGATAAGGTATACATCGAGATGGTGATGGTATGTTTTGGAACGTCCATTTTGGAACCCTTGAAGATGGCCGTTTTGGAACCTACCCAAAAGAACGGAAAGACAGTTCAGGACCCTTATTTGAATACAGGCGACGTTTTTATACTCTCCGATATTGAATTGCTAGCCACACGTATTCAAATGATGATTCAAAACCATCTTTCCGCTCTTTTTGGAGGATTCCAAAACGGCCATCTTCGAGGATTCCAAAATGGACGTTCCAAAACGTACCATCACCCATCGAGATTGTTACCTAATTTTTATTCTCAAAAATATTTATATATCTTCGAAATATCTCTGCATTGTCTGATCCCTCTCTCTCTCTCTTTAGGCGTGTGAATCTCGTGAATGGTCTCTCATCCGTCTTACTTCTGGTCTATTGAGAAAGAGATTGGATGAACTACCCAAGGCAGTCACTCATCTACTAGTCAGACAGAAACAACTAACGGTATTGAAGATTCAATTATGGAACCAAGTTACTTGTTTTTAATGATCAAATAATCAGAAGTATTTGAATGAAATGAACGACTAGCTATGTATCCCTTTGAAACATTGTGATCTCTGGTTAGATAGAAGGTTGGGTAGGATAGTGAGTCAGCTGCTTTTCCCCTTCAATCGCTGATTCTCTCATCTCTTTCCTCAGGTTGGAATGCCCTCTAAGAAGGAAGAGGCTACCACATGCCCGAAGACGAATGAGGAACTTAAGGATATCATGTATAGGGCGTATGCAGATGATCCCAATGCATTCACTCTCTCACAGGTCAGAACAAGGGATCGATATGAGAGGGGATTAGGTAATATTTTTTTCTGAATGGTCATTTCATAGATACAGTAATTTATTATACAGTTTCGATTAAATAATTTGCGATAGTGATCATTATTCGATATCATCTCTCCTCTTGTCATCGATGGAATTGGTGGCATCGTCCACTTCGATATCGAAAGTCTGGAAGGGTTGAGGGGTCTCCAGCTCAATCTCAGCCGTCTGATAGGGGGAGGCTTCCGTTAGCTCGATCTCCTCTCCTGAAGGGGGTAGTGTTATAATTAATGGGATACGGTAGCTCACCCTGTTGTTCCTCTTCCTGTGCGAGAGAGAAAGATATGGTGAGAAGGAGAATGGAGAGGAGAAGAGGACGGAGGAAGTACATTGGAAGTGGAGAGGAAGGAAGAAAGAGGATATGGGAATAGGGAATCTCAGAGGAAGGAGGAGAGAGGGAGGAGGAGATTTTATGATGGGTGTAATTAGTCTTCGTGAAACTAATGAGATGAGTGAATGAGGAGAAAGAGAGAGGGGGAGGAGGATGAGGAGGCATCTGGAAGAACCACCATGACTCAATCTGAGGCTATTTGGGACTGATCTTTTATCTCTTTCTTTTCAGGAGATAATTGTATATCTCGGATCTTTAGTGAGGACTGAGCCGAAGTTGTTCACGGAAGTCTTCAGACTACGAGTGGGACTAATCATTCAGGTTGATCTACCGTACTCTAGTTGGAATCAATCGATATTCTACAGGTACTCGCATCTGAACTGGCGAGATTGAGGGATCTATCGGCTGCTGATGCACTACAGGTAAGAGAGAGAGAGAGAGAGTGAGAGAGAGAAAGAGAGAGTGATCTATGATCTTTGATTGGTTTGCTCATTCAGAATCTTCTGACGATCTCTCCCTTCGAGATGAAGTCAATGTTGTTCCTTCTTCTCTCTGGTCGATTACTGGAGGATGCGAGTGAAGGAGGAGAAGGGAAGAGTGCCAGAACTGGTATCGGAAGCTTCCGTAAACAAATTGAAGAGAGAAAGGTACGATAGGATACGATAGATGGGTACGGTATCGATAGATTGCAGTCGATGCGAAAGTCAATGAGGACAGAGAAGAGAGAAGAAAGCAAAGAGAGCGGATCGTCCAAATCGATGTGAGTGGAGTACAGTACCCTGGAGGGGGGGGTCTATTGTGAGTACGGTAGTGGTCAATGGATATGGATTGAGGGAGGAGTCGGGAGAAGAATCGGAGGAGAGTGGAGAGAGTGGAGAGAGTGAGGAAGAAGTGTTCGGAATATGGTTGAGACATCGGAGAATCGATGGAGCACTCAATAGAGTTCCCCCTAATTTCTATGCGGTGAGTCGAGGGAGGAAGGAGGAGGAGGAGGGGGGGGGGGGGGCTTAAGTGAACGGACTATCTTATTTTAACATTGAATTGTCCTCTTGGCCGATTCTCATTAACGTGATTTTCCTTGTTTGAGTCACTCAATCGGACGTGGAATGATGAATTGGTATATATTGCAGACCCTATGGGATACCCTCCATCGATTGCCCCAGGGAGTTAGAGTGAATGGAATAACTCTCCATTGGGGACTCACTCAAGAAATGACACGCAGAGAGATCAAATTCGCCCTCCAAGTAGAGGAAGTACTCAACCAAATACCAGAGCCAGAGTATCGAGAACTGGTGAGTACTGTAGATGGAGTACGGTAGAGTGATGAGTATTGATTGAGGTGATCGAGACGATCTATCTGGTAGGTCGACTAGAGAAGCTCACGACTGAATACTCTACCATCCCTTCCGATCGACCCATTGATATCGATAATATCATACAGAGGGCTAATGCCATATTCGTCGACCAGAATGCAAGTTGATCTTTGATCTTTTCCCTCTAATCTTGTTTTTTTTCCAGCGTCAGATGGAGACAGAAGTGTTGGACTGCTGTGGAACGGGAGTCAAGTGTGATGGAGCGAGAGGTTAGTCATACTCTACTCATCGATCGATAATCTATCTGTGCAGGAATCTGCAAGCATCTCTATGACTCGGCCCCCGCCGGAGAGTACGGTACCAGTCATTACATTATCAAGTCACTCTGTTCATTCTTCATGTAGATTATTCCACTAGACTTGTTCAGTTGTTTCATTGATCTTTCCTTTCTTAAATTGCTCATAGTTCTTCTGTACAGGTTGAATAGATTGTATTATTGGGGTGTCCCAAAAGTCTTGTCGCCGTTTTTCTTTTTATTATTTAAAGAGAACCGTAGGTCGCAATATCTCTCACTCGTTGTTAATAAGTGCAAGTACTCCTGCACTAATTTATTCGACTTCGATTAGATCATGAGATTGCCTAATGGTGAAGCAATAATATGAAATGTATGTTTTTCGACCATGTTTTAAAATATTCATAAAACAGAGGCGGTTGACATTCCGAAGCCCAAACAAATACCATAGTAGAAGTAGGAATCAGACTTTTAAATGCAATTTTCGAACTAAAAATATCGCTTGAGAACTCAGAAATAATCAAGAATATGTGAAAATCATGACCATTTTTCAGGTCGATTTTTGAGTTATCTATTTTTACCCCCTTCGATTGCGCTCTAATGTTAATTTTTCAACGTTTTGATTTATTTGTAAATATTTTGATCGATTTCCCGAATCAAATTCGAAATTTTTTAGAATAAAGTGTGGGAAATGGCAAGTTTCATAGTGATGATGCAATTCGAGAAGGGAAGTCGGAATGGTGCGCATATTGAGTATGGTTCACTTCCTATTTGTGGCAAACATCAAACTGATTTTTATCTATTCAAAAAAAGGAGAACGGATTTTTTGAACGAAAACTGAACGTGGGTGTTTTTAGTGTGGTCAGTTCTACATACCGTAGCTCCTCGGAATTGTAATGATTTCACTGGCTCAAGTATTGAAACAGAAGGTCAATAGTTACTTCATCAATCGCAGCTTAGCAGGATTCGATAAGGCTCTTTACAGTTGAGAAAATATTTTTCAAAAAAAAACGACTTGACTTTTGGGACACCCCAATACGTTGAGATTACTTTGCCATTCAGTGTAAAATCGCATATTATTCTGCAGTGATGTAGCCATCTAAAAAGTCATAGGAATTTCGTTCTAATTGTTCTAGTCGAATTCGAGAATAAACTGTACTTTCATAAATTGCTTGTCGACAATTCAAGAAGGACGCTGCGAGTTGTGATAGATTTGATGCACTCGATGCAGGACAATACATTGCATCACTATTCTCGTCTTCTGCTATTCATTTGTATTTGACATCCTTTTCCAGTTAAGAAACATCCTTGTATCCTTTCTCAACAGAGCAGCGCATCTGCCTCCGTGGCGTAATCGGCAGCGCGTTCGGCTGTTAACCGAAAGGTCGGTGGTTCGAACCCACCCGGGGGCGTATCTTTTTTCGTTTTATTATGATTGATCTGACTTAAAAAGAGACTACGAAACGTGACCGATCAATCCCTTCCACAGCCTTAATTGTAATCTTCTAACAAGGCTTCTAAGGCATGTGTCAATCTGTTATCAGTTTGATCCAGTGAAAATTGCAGGCGAGAGATCATAATTGGGGGAGAAAGCCTCAGAGAGATAAGAGTGTCCGATAGGGTGTGCAATCACTCCTTCTTCTTCCCACGATGAAGGCACTGCTTCTACTCCTTGTAGTAGTCGCCATTGAAGCGAAGAGAAGACGATTCCCCCATCCGTCCTCCTATTATGCATCCACTTCCAACAGCGAAATTACGGTAGGATTACGGTATATCGTTAGTGTCAAAGACTATTCTACAGTATTCTTGGACTGAATACTGGTTCAATACCAAACTGGATAACTTCGATTTCACGAATGTGGATACGTTCAATATCAGGTATAGACTTTGTTGATTAGTGATCTCTAGTTGTGATTGATTACAGATATCTAGTGAACATGGATAGTTACAAGGATGGAGGACCCATATTCTTTTATACTGGAAACGAAGGAGTCATCGAGGAATTCGCCAATGCTACGGTAGGATCGATCGATTGAAATACAGTAATCAATCGATG
This sequence comes from Pristionchus entomophagus, assembly GCA_036245825.1. Lineage (NCBI taxonomy): Eukaryota > Metazoa > Nematoda > Chromadorea > Rhabditida > Neodiplogasteridae > Pristionchus > Pristionchus entomophagus. Next base: position 15,826,662 of record BTSX01000003.1, on the reverse strand, counting down.
GCAGGGTCTGATGTGGGATCTCGCACCGAATTTCAATGCAGCAGTCATTCTGGCAGAGCATAGGTACTATGGAAAGTCACAGCCATTTGGACCCGTCGATGGTGATCAGAGCTATGCGGTGAGGAGAGGAGGGAAGGGGGGAGGGGGGGGGGGAGGGGAGACAAAGAATGGATTGCAGTCTGCTGAGAAACTGGCGTATCTCTCATCGGAACAGGCATTGGCTGATTATGCGGCCCTTCTTGGATGGTTGAAGAGCACTGAAGTGGACAAGAAGAGACCTGTCACATTCAGCACTGAGACTAAGGTAGGGAAGGAATCAATCAGAGATCAAAGATCAATCATTGTAGGTCATTGCATTCGGAGGTTCTTATGGTGGAATGTTGTCGGCGTGGTTCAGAATGAAATATCCCCATGTTGTTGATGGGTGAGATGAGTGAATGAAGAGAAAGATCAAAGATCAATCTCAGAGCATACGCCTCCTCTGCCCCTGTTCTCTACTTCAACAATGCACCCGGAGTGGATTGGGGAGGATTCGATAAGGTGAGAGAGGGAAACTCTATGAGACAAAGAGATGAGATTATTGTAGATCACGACTGATACATTCCGCAATAGTGGATGCGATAATGAGGTCATTGCTAAGAGTTGGGATTCAATCAAAAAATTCGGAACTACTGGTGAGAATTATGTTCTCATTTGATATCATTGTGTATTCCAGACGAAGGAAGAGACTTCCTCAACAAGGTATTCAATGTTGACATGAATAAATCACCGGTGACTTCTCCTGCTGATGCTGATGGTCAGATTATCGATTGATCATCAATCATCTACCGTAATCCCAGCCCTCAATGATTATGTCCGTGAGGGAATCGAGTATATGGCTATGACTGACTATTCCTATCCCACTGATTTTCTCAAGCCCATGCCTGCATCGCCAGTCAAGGTATACTGTAGATCCCTTCTCATGACCAATCGATCACTACTACAGTATGCCTGCTCAAAGTATCTCCCTGCTGGAAGTGGATTGACAGACGACAAGAAAATAGCCGAAGCCATGGCTGGAATAGCTTCCGTATGTAGTGTATGGTGTGGGGGGATACGGTATTTGTGACAGGTGTACTTCAACTACAATGACCCCACGTACAAAGTGTGCTTCAAAGATGGGTGTGGAGATGCAGGAACGGATGCCCTTGGATCACCCCTCGGATGGCCGTGGCAGGTAGATCAGTCATCGATCGATCAGAGGAAGATACAGTAATCCAGGAATGCACGGAGCTTCCGATGACTATGTGTGCCAGAGGAGATAAGAACGATTTCTTCTGGAACGAGTGTAAAACTGATCCCATTACTCTCATGAAAAATGATTGCATTGATATTTTCAAGGAGTACGGTAGATCATTATGGGAATACAGTATCTCGTCCATTTCAGTCAGAAATGGAAAGTGGAAATGCTAGGAGTAAATGCAGTCGCCACTGAGTATGGATACTCGTGGAACGGAGTGACCAATGTCATTCTGACGTGAGTGGACGGATACGGTAGAAGGAGAGAATCGATCAATTCAGAAATGGAGAACTTGACCCGTGGAGAGCAGGAGGAGTACAGTACAGTGACCAATCCAGACGACTCTTCGCCACCCAGATCATGTACGATTTCCAATTAATTGATAATCAATAATCCAGAAATTACAGTAACTCTGCACATCACTTCGATCTCCGTCAGCCAAATACGTGCGATCCTTCGAATCTACCATGGATCAGATACCAGGTGGGACACGGTACATCAGGATGCTCCAATCGATATTCAGGCCGTGAAAGCCATGTGGTGCTTTATCGATTCGGGAAAGTGCACGGATGATCTGGACATTGTGGATAACAAGCCATCTACAATGCCCTCCGATACGACGAACTGCAAAGATATCATCGGAGGATATCCCTGGGCCCAGAGTTCCACACAAGCTATTTTCTCTTTTACCACGCTTTTGGTTGTCATCGCGAGTATTTTCAGAATGTAAATCAGCAATACGAATAAAAAGAAAAAAATTAAATCAGTTATTTAATGATAGATTTCCCTGAATCGTCGTTCGCGACACGGTGGTGATGTGTGCATAATTCGTTTTAGTTTCAAATTGTGTTGATCTTACCAACTTTATCGATTTTTCGTATATTTTATTGCCACCGGAATACCAGGCTTAATCGCGAACTCCGCGCAAGCTATGAGTGGGAGTAGCGTGTCCGTATTTTTAAGCGCTGTCTTGATTTTACGTGCTGTTTTAGACACACTTCCCGAACCTATTTATCCTGATGATCCGTTCAAACGTTCTTTCTGATGTGATTGTTGTTTATCTATGCCATCTCAGTATTGTAGTTTATCCTTTTGCCTCCTGATAACGATGCACCATTCATTCTTTTCTTTGACCTCACCTTCGTGTCTTTCTCGTTCATTTCTCTAATCATGATTTATCCCACTCATTTCAGTCGACAGAGATGGCCCTTCCCGCTTCCGCCAAGTGCGTTTCTTTCCTCATCAACACTGGAGTCCGCACTGCCGCTCGCCAGTCCAGCTCCCAGCCCAAAGTGAATATGGCTCTCTTGTCTCATCTGATCTTTGTAGCTTCTCGATCATGATTCCATCAGCTTATGAGAGGAAAATATTGTAATTGAAATAGTTCAATCAATATTGATTATGACGTGTACCCTAGATTTGTGGCCTTTGTTGGTTCCTAGATTGTGTGCTCAAAGAACGATCGAGAAGGGTAGAGAACGAGATAGAGAGTGGGTGAAGAGGAAGAGACTAAGCGACCCGTTACAACACAACTCGATTCCAAGCAAACATCTTACTGCGTCAGAAGGCGGAATTTTTTGAGACCTCGTATTACTTAATGATGGTAGCTGAGTGGCTGATTTGATAGTTAGACGATAGATCACAATACGAGATCTAATTGTTTGGTTGAAGGTGGCTCTCCTCGGTGCGTCGGGAGGAATTGGACAGCCTCTCGGTCTCCTTCTCAAGCAGGATCCCAACATCGCCAATCTCGCCCTCTATGATCTGGTCGGCACTCCCGGAGTCGCCGCCGATCTCTCCCACATTGACTCCAACTGCAGAGTAAGTCTATAGGGAAGGGGATAGAGTGGAATGGTGATTGTTGCAGGTGAAGGCGTACACGGGAGCGAAGGAACTGGCGGCATGTGTGGAGGGGGCAGATGTAGTGGTCATCCCGGCCGGAGTTCCCCGCAAGCCAGGAATGACTCGTGACGATCTGTTCAATACCAATGCTGGCATCGTCAGAGATCTCGTAGAGTGTATCGCCAAGGCAGCACCCAAGGTGAGAAGGAGGACGAATGGATGAGGATTAGGGGATATTAGACTGGCAAATACTGAATCTCCTCGGTGCAGTGCATGTCTAGAAAAATACCCCCAATTGTTCCTTGTTTCCTTGTTGTAGAACTTTTTAAGTATTCCATTCACTTTGTTTATTATGATCTCCTTACTGAAATGATTATTACTTGAACTCGTTGTAATGTGCTTCTTTGTAGGCATTCATCGCCATCATCACGAATCCCGTTAACTCGACTGTCCCCATCGCCGTTGAGGTGATGAAGAACAACGGAGTGGACGCGAAGAAGAGAATCTTCGGAGTGACCACCCTCGATGTTGTACGCGCCCAGGCATTCGTGTCTGAGCTCAAGGTGAGCACAGGGAAGAAAAGGGAGGAAGTGTACCCAATTAGAGTTCTTTTAAAAAAAATATATATAGTTCATTGATTTGTCAAATTATTCAATTGGTCAGTTATTAAATAGTAGATCCTTTGAAGGAACAGTGATGACGTGTGGTGATTTATGTGTTGATGTTGATTTGGTGAATGATGATTGAGTGAGTAATGTCATAGTGAGAGATATGATTGGGGAAGGTGTTGATTGCAGAGCACTGACGCGGCCAAGACTGTTATCCCCGTGATCGGAGGACACGCCGGTATCACCATCATCCCCGTCCTCTCCCAGGTATCCAATCAATCTATTCTATCTCTAGGCCATCAATTATTCCGTTAATTTCTTGTTCTAACTCCCTTTTCTTTTCAGATTCAGCCCTCCGTCAAGTTCTCGGAAGACGAGATCAAGAAGCTCACTCCTAGAATCCAGGACGCAGGAACAGAGGTGGTGAACGCGAAGGCTGGAGCTGGATCGGCCACTCTCTCGATGGCCCTCGCTGGCGCCAGATTCGCCAACTACCTCGTCAGAGCTGTTAAGGGAGAGAAGGTGAGCGAGTGGTGCGAGGTGTACTCTACTAATTGGTTGATATTGAGATCGAGGCGTGCTCGTACGTGGCATCAGATGCAGTGAAGGGAGTGGAGTACTTCTCTACGAAGGTGCAGATTGGTCAGTCTGGAGTGGAGAAGATCCTTGGAGTGGGCAGTCTCTCCCCCTATGAGAAGGCTTGCGTCGAAGCAGCCGTCCCCCAACTACAGAAGGAAATCGCCAAGGGAATCAAGTTCATCAAGGGATAAGATAGATGGAATAATCTAGTCCCCTTCCCTCCTTCCCTCCTCTCCTTCCCTCTCTCACTATCGAGATGAAGATTGATAATATAGTAGATAGTTGTATGAATTGAGTTACTCTTGTCTCACCCTCTTTGTAGTCATTCTTGTTTCAATAAATATTTTGCTAGCACTGATTGTGGAATGGTCGTTATAAGAATATGTGTGAGAGGACGCTGAGATATATCTGAAATGGAAGGGGGGAAAGGGAGGAGCAATCAGAATGGAAGTTGCAGTATGTTGTTGCGTACGATAGGAGGATTGGTCCGAAGTGGATTGAGTAGTGGAGGACGGACAGTGAGGGCATTGAGTGCTGCTGCCCAGAATGGAGATGAAGAGGAAAAGGTAGAAGAGATTATTGATTGAGGATGAATTGAATGAGATTGAATCCATCAGAAGAAAGACGTGAGTCCGAAGGAATTGCTGGGAGATGAGATCCTCAAGGCTGTAGATGACGTCGCCGAGGAATTGGGAGGAGATAAAGAGAAGAAAAAGGGGTGAGATATTGACATTCATACTATGCCCTATAAGGTTTAATAGATTTGATTGAAATATGCGACTTGTATGGAATATAGAAAGAATGGACCGTTCAGTCTCAAGTTGTCTCTCCTCTCTCGTCTCATTTCCCATGAGAAGGACACATTCGAATCGGCCACTCACGACCACACGGTATGCCTCAATCTTGTTTGAAGAAAGAAAATAAGAATGAGTATACTGGAAATATTTTTATTTTGTTTCAATTGTCAGAACGAGATGCTCTCTGATCCGGGAGTGTTGGCAGTGCTCAAGGAGGCAGCAGCACACACTAAGCCACTACCCAAGTCAGATGATACTCTATATTCCTTCTTGTCTATAAAGAATTGCTCATGACATAATTTAGAAATTAACAGTGTGCGATAACCAGAATGATGGATGGATATTGCAGTGCCATTCATGAGCGTAAGGCCAAACGAGGTCTCGTTCTTCTACGGAAGGAAGTCTTCTACCAGGCTGTCCAGGTCTGTTTTAATATCTCTATTGATACAATTTATAGTTTATAATTTAAAAATATTCTTTCTAAAATTCTTCTTCCGTTATAGTCGCATTGAATGAGGCGTTGAATTGTTAGTGATAAGAAAGCTAGTCGTTTAAAAAATATATATAATGTTGTAGAGTGGATACTCAGCTGAGGAAGCTCGTCGTATCTCGATGGAAGCAGTGGATGAAGCAGAGAAGAGAGTGGAAGAGAAGAGAAGTGGAGAGATAGAGAAGATAGAAAGTGGAGAGATAGAGAAGAGAGGAAAAGAAGAGACGAGGGAGGAGAAGGAACAGAAACTATTCGAATTGGCTTATGATATGGCACAGTTAGTTTATTGAGAGTTATTGTCAATTATGGATATGATAATATGATCTTGTTTTGATTAGAAAATATATTCAATTAGTTTTTTATTAGGGTGTCCCATAAGTCTTTGCAATAAAATTTCAAATCACTGTGAAAATCGACCTAATGATCGATCATCCTAATTGTTAATAGTAATTGGGAGTGCATTCATAGACTTTTCATTCCAACTTATCCAATTGGCAACAGCTCGTCTCCCGAATTCCCAATGAGTTTTGGAGTAATGGATACCGCAATGAACCATCGACAAGTTTTGCTTCGCAAATTTTTCTTAAGAATTTAAGCGAACGATTCATGTCTCAAACCCATTACATTTCTAGGTTATCATGACTAGATTGCATCCATGTGTTTCAATCGGGCCATAGGGTTTGACTTCGGGTACGCTTTACTGATTGCTGACCCCACTCAGATGGCAATCCGAGAGTTAATCAGAGCTTCCTTCGCGATTCCCAGTGCGATCAAACTCAATTCCAATGAGATTATACGCGAATGTTAGTTGTATATTAGTACTTCATATTACATGATATTCCAATGATTGAGTCTCTTTGGGGTGAATTTTAATCATATTTCTTTGATTCAGCACATATGGACAAGCCACTGCGAAATGTGAGGGTCAGGAAAAAGCCGACCCTAGATATGGTAATCTATGGATTTCTTTCATATTCACCACATATATTGAGTGATAATAATACCGTGGAGAAACTGGGATGATTCCATCCCGGCGAAATTCTTTAGAACGTCTTAAAGAGGTCAACCAGCGATTGCATGGTGCGAAGAATTTGATTTATCAATTCTCAGTCCTGTTTACTGTGAGTGCCACAATTATAACACTAACATTGTCACTATCACTAGGGGTTGCCTTGGGGTTCACTCTAGGTATCATGTACTAGGACAAAATCTTTAAAATACTGCAAAGACTTATGGGACACCCCAATATATGTGATAAAATACCTTCACTAATTAAAATTATTTTGTATTAAATTTTATTGAAAAAAAATCAATTTAAGGAAGATGCTGTACGGAGAGGACGGAGCAGAAGGGAAACTGGCTGCACTCGCCATCAAGTGACACTACTTCCTATATTACTATCATGAAATGGTTTTATTTATATAAAAAAAATAACCAGCTAAAAATAAAATAATTTGTTGCACTCATTCAATATTCGTATGTGATTGCAGAGTACTGGAAGTGGATCCTTCAATTCCCTCCTTCCTCCATTCCAAGACTCGTCTCAATATCTTCAAGAAGGAAGATTTGTCTCGTCTGAAGACACGACGAATCGGATTCTGGGAGGAATGGGAAGAGAGAGCAGCCAAGACATGGAATGAGTCACTCGGACCAGAGAATGCCTTCCAGGAACAGGTAGTGGAGGAGATGGGGAAGGGAAGAGAAAGGGAGAGAGGGGGGGGGGAGAGGGAGAGAGGGAGAGGGGAGATAGAAGGTGAAGGTAGTGAATGATGGTTGAAAATAGGTTTGATCTTATTTTTATTCTTTAATATATACAATTTGTTTAAAATATTTTTTTACAGATAGAGTGGACAAAGAAGGGAGCTCAGTGGCCGTACCCGATTAATAATGAATATCTGATTGGAGAGGAGGAGAAGGTACGGTAGACAATCCGAATTGATTATCTCTAGAGAGAAGATTACGGTAGTGGAATGATCGACATGAGAAGGTATAAGTTGCCTCTTGCAGGTTCCGTTCTTCGAGCATATTTTCGTTGATCGACGATTGGCCGCTTCCAATCTACCCAAGGTAGTTGAGAGAGAGTAGGAGGAGGAGTTGTAATGGACTTGATAGAAGGGATGAGGGAGGGAGGTGTCATCTCCATGAATGAGTGATGGTTGATTGCAGGATGGTCCCATCGCTCACTTCATGCACTTGGTGGCCATTGGTCTATCCAAGAATTCCCATATGACAGCAGAGAAGAAGCAGAGACACATCCAATGGTCAGCAATCCATTCATATTATTTTTAAAATTTTGTTTGTTATATTTTCAAAAACATTGTTTTTATTTTTATCTGAACGTTTGCTGTGATACGTGCAGGTTCATCTCTTTCTTCAATGAGGAGAAGCAGGCGTTGGTGCACAAATTGCATGAGCAGGAACAGGCTGCTGCTGCTGCATCCTGAGAGGAAGAAGAGGGAGTACGGTAGGGGGATATCGATTGAGACAGATCGATGGCCCCACACACTGATCTCGTATTGTAAAGCTGATTCTGATGGCGTGAAATGTGTTTGGTTGTTCAAATTATTGTATCCGTTTTCGTATAATAGATTAGGCACATAGATAGTAGTGAATTTGTTATTTGTTGAATTTTGTGTTATCGTCCGTTCGATGGAATAAACACCTTCCGTATATTTCTACTCGTAATCCGTGTTCCCCCAGATTGAGGGAGTGTTGTGAATGTGGTAGTCATGTCTCCATCCATACCTTCCTGTCATGTTCCCATCTCTCACCCTTCTATCCCCCCTCTCAGTCTCTCTTTTGATACTCTGAGTGACCTCAACTGACCCTCCATGGCAGAACTGTCTATCTCTCCCTCTCTCTTCCCTCCTTCCGACTCCTCTCCAAGTGAGAGAAGGAGAGACTGGCCATATGGCCACCCGATTCATCCCCTTCCCTCTCTGTGTATACTCTGAGACAAGCAAGCAAGACCGAGATTCATTCCCTGCCAATAGTCAGTCTCGTTGACCTACCCTGTTGAATTGAGTAAGCTATCTTAGAAGATGTCGATGTGAGAGTGGTACGTGCCTTCTTGGAAGTAGAGACTGAGGTGATAGAAGTGATCGATCTTGATTACATGTCCCCTCTCTCCTTCCATCTTCCCCCTCACACTCATTCATCCAGTGGATAGAGAGAGGAACACGTCCCCTCCTCCCCTCATCTCCCACCTCCACTGATCTCACCTCCTCTCTTCCCCCCTCCACCTCCTTGCCACTCCATGAAACAGAGATTGACTCGTCTTCCTCTCTCTTCACTTCATTTACGATCTCTCTTCTTCTTCTTCTTCTTCTTCTTCTTCTTCTTCTACTTCCCCTGCCCCTTCTAAATTCATCCTCCTCACTTATTCTCAAGCATTCTGACATGTTTCTTGTTATTTTTTGTCGAGTTTCGTTTTTTTTGGTGAAACTCTGTTATCTATAAGAGGATTGACTTGATAGATGGAATAGAATAGACAAAGTGACGAGGTGTGTCTAATCCGATGTCCACTATGTGTTATCAGAAGTCTATCTGTCTCTCTCTCTTCCCGTTCTCCTTCCACCTATTTGATACCTCCTCCTTCCCTCTCCCAATTTGATCTGATCCAGTGTCTCCTCCCTCTCCTCGCCCTCTCTTTCTCTGCCATTCGACCTTGTCACCAAGTATCACCACACTGCCTCATCCACTCTCTTGATCTCTTTCTGTCTCTGCCCCTCCAACCACCTCCGTCTTCCCCTCCCCCCTCCCCCCTCTATGGGAGCGATCGCGCGAAGAGACTGTTCACAGTAATGGAGATGAATTGGCGGTCCTTAGTCGCTCCTTTCCTCTCTATCTTTCCTCTCTCCGTTTCATTCCATTTCCATCGCATTTCTCGCATACCATACCATGTCTACCGTATAACTATCGCATTGCTATTTTGATTTCGTCATAGTGGTTTATGATTTCGATATCCTCAATGTGTGATACAGTATCTGTACTGGATCTCTAGTGTCCACCTTCGCTCCCTCCTCCCTCCCCTTCTCCTCCTCTGGTCAGTTCACTCTGGTCTTCTTATTCTCCGTCTGTCTCCTTCTCCTCTCCCCCCTCCCCCCTCCCCCTCTTCTCCTCTCAAATCAGCATACAACGGGTGCCTCAACGGAAGTGAGAATGGGTCTGGAAGGGGAGGAGAAGAGGGAGGGCAGAGCACACTTATTAATTTAATCTCTTTCCGCTGGTTGGATGAACCCTCCCTTCGAGAAAGAGTGCCGTGTGATAGGAGATTGGAGAGAGAATCACGGTTCTAGAGATTATTTATGCAACCTTCCTGTCTACTTCATTCCTATTTTGGTGATCGCGATTTCCTCTCGTTCTTCTGATTACCTTGGGATGATGCAATGGATACGTGAGGGGGAGTTGTTTTGTGTGGCGGAAGCAGTGATTAGAGGTGTGTTTAGTCTCCCCCCCCCCCACCCTCACAACGGAAGGAGAGAATTCCTCCCTAGAGGAAGAAGAGTAATTAGTGGATTGATGAGGAGGGATTATCTACCCTTCCCTCCTTCATTCTCACACTCCCCCCCCCCCCCCTCACTCCTCATGTCTCCAGAAACTCCCGATTGTTAAAATCTCAATGTGATGTTAGATGATGTTGATCGTCCCGACAGTCTCATCCATTCCATATCCATCTACTGTATCCGCTTGAGTTCCTTCTCTTCCTTATGAGTCTGTCTCCCTATCTCCTCTCCATTGGCAGATTCACCCTTTGGTTGTCCTTTTATTGGTCCTCTTCTCCTTCTCCTCCTCCTTCTTTATTCAATGCTCCATCCCTCCATCCTTCCACTTTACTCATATCTCTACTCTATCTCCTTCTCCTCTTATTCTACCATCCATTCCATGTCTTCTTCAATACTCCTCCCTCCTTCTTCCATTCTATTCCCCCCTCCCCCCCCCCCTTCTCCCTCCTCTTCCATCTCAAGTCATTCCCCTTCTATCTATCTATTTTTCCACCAATTCGCCTCACTGCTATAGGCATCGAAAGTACAAGAGGCGTTCTATCAGTTTGGACCCCCTCCCCCTTCCTCCCCCCCTTCTCCCTCCCTCCCTCTCTCCTTCCTCTGACCTGCTTCCGTACTTCAGTGTAGATGCTTGATTGAAGAGATGAATATTTCGTGCCTTCAGATGGTTCTTCCATCTCATGTGATCATCATTCTTCAAGTGGATTTTCCTTACTCCTCACTTCATTTCAATCCAATTCCTTCTCTATTCTTAATCATCTAATATTTCTCCCCTCCTTTCCCCTCATCCTACTATTTACGAGAGAGAGAGAGAGAGAGAGAGAGAGAGAGAGAGAGAGAGAGAGAGAGAGAAAGTGAGAAAGTGAGAGTGATATTGTCCATTTGTCTCATCATCCGTTCATTCCTTCTTTTTCCACCTTACCAATCCTTCCCTTTCCTTCCTCCCACTGCCGACCATTCCTATTCATTCATTTTCTCTTTCTACCCGTTCCCCTTTCTCCCCCCCCCCTCCCCTCATCTCCCTCTCCCTCCTCCCTCTACAGCTTTGCTCACTCACTTTTCGCAGGTGGTCGTTCGTGTTCCCTTTCTCTCCCCTCTCTCTCCTCTCTACTCTTCTGATCAGAGGAAGGGGTCAGTCCCTCCTGGTCAGTCTTGTACCCCCACCTCCCCTCCCTCCCCCCTCCCCCTCCCCCTCCCCTCTGTGTCCCCATACAGACTCTGTCTGTCTAAAGAGTGTCCCTATCTCTCTTCTCTCCAATCTCATTTGCTTCCCTTCCTCTTCTCCACTCCTCCGTTCCATTCGAGATATACATGTTATGATATTATTGCATCGCCTTCTAACTTCAAGCCCATTCCATCCTATCGCCCCTTTCCTTGTTTCATCATCATCTTCTCCCCCTCATCTCTCTTATCCCCCCCCCCCCCCCCCCGTTCCTTCCTTCTGATGCCCTCTCTGCATAGACTCGCTGATCTTTTTGTGTCCTGTAGTCAGAGAGAAATGGGAAGGAAGAGGAGAACTCGAGAGAGGGAGGGAGGGAGGGGGAGGGAGGGGGAAGGAACATGAGGAAGGGGACATTGGCCCTCTCTCGGATAGAGATATTCTACAATGAGATTCCCTCCCCCTTCCCTTCCCATTGGCAGGGATTTGCTCAAGGGAAGAACACTTATTAGTCATAACAAACTCATTCCAAATTCAGTCTACTTGCTATGAATTTATCTCGCGATGGGTGTTGATGGTTGCAGATTGCGCCTCTCCACCATCGGTCGTGTCTACCCCTCCCTCCATCCCCCCTCTGATTCCCCTTCCCTCCCCCCTCCACTCTCCCCTCCCTCCACGCTTCTCACGGCATTCTTATTCCATCCTTGTGGATTAGAAGACGAAAGGGAGTACGAGAATAGGACGAGAAGAAGCGAGAAGAGAAGAGGGAAAGTGAGAGAGATAATTTATCTACCACCATCAGAGAGACGAGACAACGAGATTTTAGAATAGAAGGAAGGGGGGGGGTACGGTAGGGGAAGGAAAGCTGTAAGATACTGTAGTTGAGGCCGTAATGATCGAATGAGAGAAAGAATATTCGGACGTCTTCTTTTTATCTCCTCCTCCTCCTTCATACTCTCACTTCTGACCCCCCCCCTCCCCCCCCTTCCCCTTTCCTCCCTCTCATCCCTCCTCTCTCACTTGTAATTGTGATTCCCGAGAGAGACACGAAGGACCAGCCACACTGTCTCCCCACTCCTCTTATCCCGTCGAGTTCATATTGATTCACTAGTTTGATCTACAAATGGGATACTGTAGCTATCAACTCTTTGGTAATGGTTCGATATGATTCCATCTCTTGCTTGTCTCTCATGCCTTCTCTTCATTTCTCTCCCCTTCATCATTTCACTCCTCTAGATAATATTTATTACCCTTCCTCAAGGTGCGATGGAAGTGTAAGACAGAATATTGAGTAATTGGTAGTCTCATCTCCCCCCCCCCCCCCTCCTTCACTTTCTTCTTCCTTCTCGGGGTGAGATATGAAGGGAAGAATAGTGGGATCTAGTCATTCTGGTAGTCCACAAGTACAATTGAGTCTTGGTCCTTCCCTTCTTCCCTTACCCCCTCCCCCCCCTACCCTCCGTCCTTTTCTCTCTTCTCGATATCTCAATACGTAATGTCTCACTTCTTCCCTTCTCCTTTCCCTTCTATCTCCATCCCTTTGGGTTCTTTTTGTGTTCATTCCTTCTTCTTCCTTCTTCTTCCTTCTTCTTCCTTCTTCTTCCTTCTTCTTCCCTTCCCCTCATTCGATCATTTGACGTCTGAAGGCCCCAACTGCGTAGTATGAATACGTTGATTGTTATAGTGCTCATTCACTTTCACTCTCATATCTGATATCAATGGCCTCTTCTCTCGACATGAAATCTGCCGCGTTCTACTCATTCTTCCTCTTCCTCATTATTCGATCGCTCCTTCGTCTCCTTCTCCTTCTTCTATCTCATGGCAACATCTTCTCTTCTCTTGCTCTTCATGGTTAAAAAGTGACTGATCTCTTTCTCTCTCTCTATTCCTCCATCTGATCCCTCGTGTCTCTAGTGTGATTCCATTCTCTACTACGATGTCTCTCTCTCTCTCGATCCTCAACCCATGATCTCCCCCTCTCCCCCCCCCCCCCCCCACCTCTTCCCTCCCCGAGAGTGAACATCCCATATTAGCCCATCCTCTCTCCTCCTTCTCCTCCTGTCTTTCCCTTCTTCTTCTTCTTCTTCTCCTCCTGTCTTTCCCTTCTTCTTCTCCTCCTGTCTTTCCCTTCTTCTTCTCCTCCTGTCTTTCCCTTCTTCTTCTTCTTCTTCTCCTCCTCCTCCTCCTCCTCCTCCTCCTCCTCCTCCTCCTCCTCCTCCTCCTCCTCCTCCTCCTCCTCCTCCTCCTCCTCCTCCTCCTCCTCCTCCTAACAGTTCCTATGTGTATGCTCAACATTATTCATCATCCCGAGTTGAATGGAAAACGAAGAAGAGGAGAAATGGGCAGGAGATAAAGAGAGATAGAGAGATCACGAGAAGATCAATTTATCGATTTATTACTACGGTAGGAGGGAATGAGGGGGGGACATCTGCACAGTCGATACATTCCTTATTGTGTATAGTGTATCTCTATGTACTGCGCAAATATTTAAGTAAGCTGTTTGAATCATTGACCGGACGTAGTAAATCAATCAAATTCACGTCTACCTAGTTGTTTCGATATCTGATATCGATTTCGGCATGAGGCACGATGGGTATGGATATAATTGAAGTGAGTGGAAAGGGAATAGGTAGGAAGGAGGGAGAGAGACAGGTTTGAGAAGAGAGAAAGAGGCAAGAGGCAAGAGAAAGAGAAGATGAATTGTGGATTGACCCTTTCCACCCACTTTTGACTCTAATTTCATCCTAACTGACTTCATTACTGATTTGTGAGGCCTGAGAAATTTATTATATTTTTTGCTTTCAATTGGTCGACTTCATTTTATTATGATATTATTTCTAATCTCATATTCGAGTTGTAACGTGTATCTATCTGATTCATGTGATTCATCTGATTGATACTGATCCGTTACCTACCCTTTAATCACTCGATTCACTTCATTATTTCAATGTCTCACTTCCACTCTTCACTCTCATCTCCTCCATCTTGCCTATTCAAGTGAAAGTGTCGTAAATGAGTAAATCTTTCGCTTCATGACCTCTCTCTTTCCCTCCTCTTTTTCTCTATTCTCTCTCGTTCCATTCTCTGTTTTTGCACTATTTGGAGGTGGTTAGAAGGTGTGTCTTCTGCCCCCCCCCCCCTCTCCCCCCTCCCTCCCCTCTCTCTTCCCTCTACAGAGTTCTAGCCCCTCTCTGAGACTATCTCTGTCCTCTCTCCTATTCTGTCTATAATTGACGCACATGCATGCCCTCTCTCTCTCTATCTCCCTACTGACCATACCGTCCTTTTCTCTCTTCCTTCCCTTTCCTTCTCATTCTCCTTCCATGATCTACCTCTCTCTCCTCTCTCATTCCTTATCACCAATCATCTCCTCTCCTCTTCTCATAATCATAATTCACACCTTGTTCATCTCTCTTTTATCTCTCCGTTTCTATCACTTTTTGTCACAGACTTCTCACCGATCTCACAGTTTCACCCTGTTCTTCCATCCTTATTCCCCTTCTATTCCTCATTCCTTCAGGATGTCACCCTCCCCCTCCCCCTCTCCCTCCTACCTTTCCCTCTTTTGGATGATCTCGTCTCTCCTTTGCCTTCTTCTATTCCATCTCATTCATTATTCTTCCCTTCCTTCGTTCTTCTTCTCTTCGTTGTCTATCTCTTCTCTTGTCTCCATTCCGTCCTTCTCTAACCATACTCACTCTACCAGGTTTTGTCTTCCTTCCCTTCCCCTTCTCTTCCCTCTGGTTATTCCTTCCTATCCATGGTGAATACCTCCTCTACCCTTTGGATACCCGCCATTCCTTCTATTTGAATCTCTTCTCTATCCATTCCAATTGTGAGGTCCTTCCAACCTTCATGCACCACTCTCCATTCTCTCCCCATATGCCTTATCTTCTCTCACTTCCCCTCTCCCTTGATCCTTCTGTACTCACTCCATTCTCTCTCTCTCTCTCTCTCTCTCTCTCTCTCTCTCTCTCTCTCTCTCTCTCTCTCTCTCTCTCTCTTTCTCTCTCTCTCTCTCTCTCTCTCTTTCTCTAACTGGACTGGGTTCCTTATTATTTCTTACCTTTTCAGACTCTCGGGTCTCAATCGTATATTCTCTTCTAAGGGAACAACGGGAATAGCCAGAAGGAGTGGACGACTCCTTTCCTAAGGTTTCTGTTCACGGAAATATTATTATTTTCATTTAAAAAATATTTTATATAAAAATTTGTTATTATACATTTATTTTCAGAATGCACATGGCTGTTGTAGGGCCAGCTACTGCGCAGTTCAATGATGATGACAAGTGAGTATCGATTGATTAATTGATTGATTGATGAGGATTACGGTGCATTAGGAAGAAGGAATTGAAGCGATGTTCACTCTGTGCTCAGCTGGATGAACATAGGAGATTGGAAGGGGGGAGGGGGAAGGGGACAGAGTGTAATTATTAGATGTGATTCCTCCCTTAGATGATCTCCCTTTGCTCGTTTCTCCAGATGTGAGGAGTAGAGAGAAAGAGGAAGGAAATGAATAAGGGAAGAAGATAAGAGGGAGGGAGGAAAGATTGAGTCATGATGGACAATGGGCAATGAAGAGGACACTCCTTCTCCATTTATATCTCTGAATATGTTCCTTATTAATTTATAAATGTAATTGATTTCTCTTTTTTTTAAAAATTTAATTCGTATTTATTTCAGACATCGAGAGGAGATCCTAGCCCAGAATACCGAGAATATGCAGAGGTTTTTTTTTTTCTTCAATTTTTTATTAAATAAATTTAAAATTAGTCCAAGAAAATATTTTTTATTGAATTAGAAGTAACTCCACCCCGAAGAAAATTAGTGTGAAAGGGAATTGAAGCTCTTATCAGGTGCCAACTATAGTGTTTTTTCTTGTCGAGAAGCGAATGGATTTCTTATTAGGATTCGAGAAATGTCTCTATTTCATGACACTATTATTTGTAATTTTTTCCCCTTCAATATCTGTTGAATGAAGCCAATTATGTTTCGCGTCTAAAATTGATCTTTTATTATGAAAAAAGCGAATTCCTCTAGACTTCTAACTGGCTAGAGTTAGTATGTGATGGATGAAATAGATAGAAGGAAGGCCACAGTAGCCCTGTCTGCGTATCCTAGTGATCATTGATGAGTAGTTTGAATGGGAATGGCAATCAAATAGATCTCTCATGAGGTCATCTCACTCATCATTCCTTCTCTAGATGGAAGGCAGAATCAGTGGCTGAAGCCTCAAAGTGGAATCAAATCCAAGCGAATCGAATGATGGTTGAGAATGGAGAGAGAGAAGCACTTCGGAATAGGTGAGAAGGGATTGGAATGGATCTCCATTGGATACGGTAGAATTGAGATAATCAATCGATAATGAATACGATTACCCTATGGCAGATATCTAGCTGCTGATACTGAGCAGAAACGGAAGTTATTGGAGAAGGAAGCTGAGATGGGAGGAAGGGGAGGACCAATGGCCAATGGACATTTCCAACACCCTCAAGGTACGGTAGATATGGAGACCGAAGGGAACTCATTCCGTATTTTACCAAGATGTTCTACTATTTTTATGAGATGGTTTGGAGGGAATGTGGAAAGAGTCTTGCTAGTCGTTGTGATTAATAGTGATGGAGAGATGAAGAGATAGAAGATATAGAAGAGATAGAAGAGAGAGAAGAGATAGAAGTGTATTGCAGGAATGCATCCCATGATGGTGAGCCAAGCCCATGCAGCCATGTATGGAAGGATGACCCCCATGCAGCATATGCAGCAACCTCCCATGATTGGACACCCGAGTGCGGCTGCTGCAGGAAATGTATGTTAACCGGGGCATCGATTAGTTAATGAGATAGGACTAATGATAGGAGGATGGGGAGTGGAATGATATTGTTTGTGATTGTGCAGGGAATGGAATCGGGGGAGTCCAATTCGAGGAAGAGACCATCGACCACTCCAACTTACGATGGATCGAAGAGGATGATGATGGAGAGTACGTTGAGAGGACAATGATCAGTCTTATTGAGAAGAATGGGGTGAATTATTGGAATTATTGGAATGATTGCAGATGGAAATGGAATAAATCAGTTTGGATATCCAGCCGGGACCATCACTGACACTCAATTCCCCTCCCACTCTCATTATCCGAATGGAGGACCCTATGCAATGGTGAGAGGACGCCTTCTCATTCCTCTCGTATCGTTTGAATATGATTTGATGGTTTGATGGTTCTATTGACTGGTGATGGATGAAGCCTCCTCATTGCAGCCTCCTCACTACAATCCCCCTCCTCCCCCTCCTCCTGCCTGTGCCCACCAGCAGCAGCAGCAGCCGACTCCGCCCCCTCAGCCGTCAATGCTGCAGATTCATCCTGTCTCCTTCCCCTCCCTTCCCCCCTCCTCCTCTTCCTCCTCCACCTCCACTACCGTACCCCATTCTTCTCCGATGGCACCATCCTCGTCCTCATCAACTACCGTACCCCAATCGAATCCCTCCCTCGCCCAATCACAATCCGAATCAATGGATAGATTGAGTGGATCGAACGACGATCTGGATACACTCAACACGGATAATGTGGATGTGATGATCAATGCAGTCGAGGTCAGTTTCAGATGCCCCCCCCCTCCCGCCCCCCCCCCCCCCCCCATTGGGTCAGTGGATAAAGGGGGGGGGGTTAGAGAGGTCAGAGAATTATTATTGATAAGAACATCGGGATCAGGCAGATAATATTAGATGAAATGAAAGGGACTTAATCCAATATAGAATAGGATGGATGAATAAGATGATTGATGATTATCATGTGTTTCAGTCGTTTTCTGGCGAGGATCTTGGCATGGGCGGGGCTGATCTGGGATTGGATGAGTGGACGGGTGCATCCACGTCGCATGGAGGAGGAGGAGGAGGAGGGCCATCTTCCCTCCCTCCCCAATCCAATGGAGGAAATGGAGTGGTCCTTCCTCCACCATCATCATCATCCGCTCCTCATTCCAACAGGATGCCCACTCCTGGAGGTTCGTTCCCATCTATCAGTTGTATGGTTTTAATCAATCAATTAACTCAATTCATTTTCGTGATGCTACCTGAAAAATTGGATAATTTACTGTGAGAAGACTATCCATAATTGATTGTATTTCAGGTGGAGAAGAGATGGGAGTGGGAGGGGGAGGGGGTTCGTCATCGGCCCATGCCTCTCCTATGAATGGATTCCATCCATCTCATCCTTCTCCCCATCACTTCCATCCCATGAATGGACTCATCAACACGGTCAATTCAGTCGGATCAGGATCAGATCCAGTCCAGTCGGTGAGTCCCCTCTCGCCCCTCCCCTCCCCCTCTCTAATCCCTTCCTTCTCTTGAGATATCATCATCCCTTGGTCCTCCACGTACTCCAACAACCTCATTGATGGGTCCTCCATCAGATTCATCGACTCCCTTCCCTCACATGTCTCATTCCTCCTCCCTTCCATCTCATCATCACATTCCCTTTCCCATCTCCTCTTCATCACACAATCAACCCTCTTCTCTCTTCAAGTCATCTCCTCCCCTCCCTCCCCCATCTGCTCTTCCTTCTGCTCCTACCAAGAAGAGAACGAAGAAGACAGCAGTCCCTAAGCAGCAACCAGTCCCTGTCCCTCCCCTCCCTTCCCTCCCTCCCCTCCAACAATCTCCCTTCCCTTCTCCCCTCCATCCCATGTACCATCCCTCGATGGTCAACCAATTCGCCCCGCCCCCTGGAGGGATTCAAGCCCCGCCCACTTCGGAAATGGGCGGAGTCTTCGTTGGAGGCAATGGGATGCAGCAGCAGCAGAATGCTGCAGCCTTCCAGCAACATCAGCAACATCATATGATGATGATGATGAGACATCAACAACAACAACAACAACAACAACAACAACAACAACATATGATGATGGCAATGCAGCAACAGCAGCAGATGAGACAGAATGGTCAGTATGGAAGGGGAGGGGGGGAGGGGGGAAGGGGTATTGGACATAGTGATGTGATTGATTGCAGGAATGGTTGTCCCAACGAGTTCAACAACGGGATCTCTGGTGTCTCCGTCTCCTTCTCCCCAGAATGGAATGGGTGGAATGATGTCCACAGGGCCTCGTCCCACCATGGGAAATCCCCTTGCCCCTCCTTCCCATCCCATGATGTCACACGCTCAAATGGCGCAGCACCAACACTATCAACAACAGATGTTCTTGATGAGCCAACAGAGAATGCAACAACAAATGAGGTGAGCAATTAGGAAGAAATTAATTTTCAGTGGATAGTCTATTGGTATTCAGTTTAGTTTAATTCACTTGATCATTTCGAGTCCATCTCTCATCACTCGCTATTCCAGATATCAGATGCCCGTCTCGATGGATCCACAGCAGATGCAGCAGATGCAGCAGGCCCATCAACAGCAACTGCAGCATCAGCAGCATCAATTGGGTGCATCAGGCCAAGGATCTCCCATGGTGGGAGGAGTCAATCCCCAGAATGGAATGACCTCCCAATCTGTATCATCTCCATACAATGCCTCTTCTCATTTGAGTCCTGCCTATTCTCATGTCTCCGCCCCCTTTCCTTTCCCTAGTGGTTTCCCCTCCACGAACCCTTCTCAATAGAAGAGAGAAGACTCTTTTTTTAGACATTCCATCGATGAGATTATCTTATTCCATCGATTAACCCCTTGTTTCATTTGTTTATAGAGCACTTAAACGACTCGACTTGCCATCGGAATACTGTATTTAAAAGTGATTGATCGATTTGTTACATATTTGCTCATTAACTATATAATCTAGTGTCTCTCTAATTTATCAATTGGATAGATTCTTCTCTTTCCTATTTGTGTATTCATCCGCTCAATCCAGGTGATCCCTCCCATTCTCATTTTCGTTCTCTCCACTCACTCATTATATCTCGAATAGTAGATTATGCAACGACGGTGATAAATCATATTGAGTTATCCATGTTTTCTGGTTGACATATGAGGTATGTGTGTGTGTGTGAGAAATAATGCATAATACATTAATATTTATAAAATCTGGCAACAGTGTGATTTCTGAATTGAAAAAATAGTAAATGTCCCAGCGACAAACGTGATTCTTACTGTATTCATATTCGTCAACCTTATTGGTTTCGTTGTTTTTAGGCGGTCGAGTCCAAATACATCATTATTTTCTTCTTTCACTTTATTGTTGTCATGATGTGATCATCGTTGTTTTCAGGCAGGGCAAAGTTTTTTGTTATAGTTTATGCGAATGTATGAAAAACTATGAAACAGGGTGATATTCGATGAATAATCTCATCGAGGGAATGTCTAAAAAGAGTCCTCTCTTCTACTGAGAAGGGTTCGTGGAGGGGAAACCACTAGGGAAAGGAAAGGGAGCGGATACATGAGAATAGGCAGGACTCAAATGAGAAGAGGGATTGTATGAGGATAATATAGATTGGGAGGCCATTCCATTCTGGGGATTGACACCTCTCACCGTGGGAGATCCTACTTCGAGGGAGAAGGTGTCGCACTCTTCTTTCCCTTGTTCTTCTTCTTGACGGATTTGCCCGACTTACCCGACTGCGGGGAGGGGGTGCGGATGTAGGGGGAATCTGAAGAAGCATTGTTTTGAAGATGTGTAAGTTATGCGGTCAAAGGTATGATCATTTACTGATTAGACTTAATGCATTTAATTTCAGAACATGACATTCGAAGAAACATACCTCCACCGGGTGTCATCAGTCGAACCGCAATTGCGCCATGGTGGGTGGGATTCTATGAATGAATGAATTGTTCTCACTGTATAGTTCACTCAGTATTCATTTCACATAATCGAAAAACCGTTACTAATATAAAAGTAGTGCGACTCACGGAGGGGAGAGAGACCAAGATCTCCATGGCGTCGAAGCTCAGCTGAAAAGTACATAGATACGAATAGAGTATAAACAATCGATTATGATTTCGCTACTATCACTTTTATCATCTTATTAAATAACTATCGAATTAGAGAAGAAACGTCATGCATATTATATCTCAATTGATTGCTTTACCGTAATCTGCTGAGGAGGAAAGAGAAGAGAGTGCTCACTCTTCCTCCTCTGGTGTCAAAATCCAAGTGCAGGATCTTAGTGCTGTTCTTGGGCATCATCAGCACTTGCTGCTCGCTGTTCAGTCTCAGAATGGGGACAAGTCCTTTGTTCACGCTGATCTGCAAGGGATAGGAAGTGATTGGTGAGTGAGATGAGTGATGGTAAGTATGGGGGGGGGGGGGGGCAATACTAGTTTCTCGATAATATATCCTGAGAGTAGACAGGATTCCTCATTGATGGATTGCTTACCAAAACCGCTTGATCAGCCGTCGGCTGATTGTTGACGATCTTGAGATCGTGTGAAAAGTTGGCGCCGGTGACGGGAATAGACATCAGAATAGGACAGGGTTCTTATAAAATCTGGGAAAGATAGAGATGCGATAACTAACCACGGGGATGGAAGTCACCCCGGTTGGAGTCACTGTAAGAGTACATGACGGGTTGGCCATTATACTGAAGAGAACAAAGATGAAACGGAGTAAGTGCATGAAATACGATATAATCAGTGCAAAAAAGGTGAGAAGGACGGAGAAACATCCACGTTGTGAGGACTGAAGTGGGAGGAATGATATAGTCAAAGTTAGAGTGGAGGGATAACAAGGGGATTAGTGGAGATTCAGGAGAAATAAGGTCCTTACTTATCATTTTACCATTATTATCGTGTTTTAATCCCTGTTCATTTTTAGCACTCTCTTCCTTCGAATGATCTCTCCCCAAATGGGGGTTTCCTCCTCTCTCTTCTCTTCACTCCTTCTTCCCTTCCCTTCCCTCTGGTTTGTCTTCTAATTCTCACTGAGAATTATCAAGGTAAGTGTGCTTTCTTTAAATATAAACTTTATACTAATTTGAGTTCTCTCTCTATTCATTATATCTATTCTAATTTGAAATTCGAGTTAGATAAAGTGCATATTACAAGACGGCTCCTCGTTACCTTCTCTTTCTATTTTCTTATCTTCTAACCCAGTCATACATCTCCTTTTAATTCTCTCGATTCTACGAATTATTCTATAATAGAAGTGAATGTTTCAGTCTCTTCCCCCATCCTTCATTTGTGATTTGTCTCTCCTCAATGAGTAGTGACTAGAGAGTGCCGATTGATTTACTTTCCAGTCCCTATTCCATCATTGTGTTCAAGGAACCAATGCATGATTTCCCTTCTTTACCCTAAACTTTCCCTAAGATTAAAAAAAATAGTGAGTGATATCCTCCTCTTCCCGGCTATCCCCCCCTCCCCCCACTTCCTCCATTGACTTTCGTTTTCTAGACTTTCACTGTGTGACTCTGTAGACTTATGGCCACCTCATGATGACATCCTGCCCATTCTACTTTTATAATTGGTATTTGGTGATAAGCATATTTGTCAGCATAAACATCGATAATATAAGGTTATCACTTGGCTAATTTGAGAAAAGAGTTGAGCGTCTTTTTCTTGTAGGTTTCCGTCTCACAACTGACAACTGATGGAGAAGGTCAGGCTGCGAACTGAATAACAGGTATTCTATTGTATAAATAGACTCTCCCATCTCCCATCTCCATTTTTTCTTTCTCGATATTTCTCTCTACATTGAACCATGTGCGAAACTATAATCATCGATGGAACAGCCACAATCCTCTCTTGTCTACCGTTCACCCGTCTTCTTCTTCTTATTGGCCCATTCCTGTTGAGTCGAATTTTAATTGGTAGAAGATATGATATAGTCGCTTTGGTCAGAATGTATAACTCAATGCTATAGTTTATGTGGTGTTCAAAAAGGAGTAATAGAAACAATGTGGTGTTGATTGGTTGAGCCTCTCAATAGACATATTTCCATTTTATTTGAAAAGGAATGAGAGGGGAATGATGGGTGTGCGAATCGAGAAAGTCTCTTTGGCTATCTACTTGCCCCTCATCCCATACCTTCCTCCCTCATCGTCATTTAGTATTTTAATTCAGTCATTTAAATATCTATACAGATTCATTGCTCTCTTCCCGCTTCATATTCTACCCATTTAATTCACGTCTATCTCTTCTCATTCATTCTGTCTTCTCGTTTTTATTTTCTCACCATTACTCTCACACACTTTAGATGGAATTGTTCCTTTTAGTGATTTTCGCTTATTTTGAGATGACATTTTCATGACTAGTTTCTGAAAAGAATTGTGGTTTTTTATTAGTTCTTCAGTTGAAACTATACAAAATATTTATCGACTCTTTCCAGATATTCTCCCGCTCTCTTCTCATTTTCTTTATTCTCATAGAGAATTGCTTCCTACAGCCAGGTATTTCTATTTATTCTGATCAATGATCTCTTGTTTGATGGTCGAAATCATTGATCAAGCTATTAGCATTCGATGGTTGTTTTTGTTATCTAACCATCGGAGGACCAACTCTCAAACACGAGAGACAAGACTGACGAGCTAAAGCTTCATTTAAATTAAGTGATATTCACATATATATTATTATATTATGAGAAAGATAATGCAGATGCCCCTCTCTCCCAATGTTTTTTTTTATGTGGGAGGTTTATTATTATTTCCATGCATTTATAACAACGGAATGTAATCTTGTGTCCGTACAATTATGGTACGAGATCTATCGGACCTCAGTAGGAACCCTAAAAGCTTCAGGAATTGGTTTCCCAAAATCCCCGTTTTGATCTATAGGGGGGGGGGGTCCAAAACTATTGTCGCCATTTTTCTTATTATTATTTCAAAAGTACCGTCACTCATAGTAGGAATGTTTCATTGGTAATTAGTGCAGGCACTTCTCCACTAATTTATTCAACTTCAATTTGATGATTAGATTGCCTAGTCGTGACGCAATAACAGAAAATTTATGTTTTTTTTTTCGAACATATCTTTGAATTTGTATATCTATGTTATGCAACCATCGAACGCTTGATCGTTCGAAGCTCAAACGCACCATAGTAGTAATTAGCACTCTACTGTCATGTAATATTTTCAAAGCTGAAAAAAAAATCTCAAAAGTATAGGTTTATCCGGAAAGTTCATTCACTATTTTTAGTATTTTTTCTATTGCATGTGACCTAGATTTTCAAATAGATAGATTATCGGAAAGAAATCATCCCATTTGCAAGTTGGGGGAGGAAAGAGTCATTTCCTTGTACTTTCAATACACTGTAAGTCGCTTAACTCAGAGACCGCACCCTTTTATTATACAAAAACATAGATTTAGAATCCTCTCGTCATGCCCGATCGAGCTGTAAACATGGTTTTGCTCCGATCGGACTGTGCGAAAAGTTCACTTTTTAAAAATTACTTTTGAAAATCATGAAAAATGAACCAGACAGGCGTGTTCGCCATGAAATTCTACACCAAAAACAATTTTCGCCTAAAATTAGGTTTCTCGGTAGCCGAGTAAGGCGTTAAACGTGATTTCGACGTGACGCCTTCCGGAGCCAACGAGGGGTCTGTGGACAAAATGGATATGCCCATCGTCTTCACCACCCTCGATTACCCCAAATCTCACGGTTTCAGAAAATCGATCTTTTTGAGCTGTGCCAGATCCGTCCAGATTTGCTCGAAAATAAGGCAAACTGCGTCATATATATGGTGAATGTTAAAATAATCCATGCATTGCCCTTTCTATTTTTCCGGTCCATACTTTCCACTGTGGTTTGTCCATTTGAGATGAGTCAAAGAAGTATGCATAAATATCGTTCCAAAAGGTCTCAGGGTTCGAATTAAAGTACCTATATACACCACCAATTCGCGCTTAATTTCATTCGAAATGATGTTGATCGCGCTGAGAACGATGATCTGATTAACTCGCGGATGGCCATCTGAGAGGGGTTAGTATTCAGTTAATCGCTCGCGAAGTCAAAACCTATGTCCTAATTGAAACACATCGGAGGAATCGGGGCATATTTGTCTATCAATTTAATGAGTTTGAGATAGCAATCCTTCGCTTCTATTTGTAGGGAAAATTTATGAAGCAAAACTTGTTGATGGTACACTTCGGTACCCATTACAAAAAAAACATAGGAAAATGGGGGAGACGAGCTGCTACCAATTGGATATGATAGAAGGTTTTGTCAATAGTTGCATTACCCATTGATATTAGCAATTGGTATGTTCGATCATCAGGTCGGTTTGAACAGTGCTCCAAACTTTTAGTGAACGAACTTTCCGGACACCTCTATATCTTTTGAGATATCAGAAATACGTACGCATCAGCCCAAAGTGACTGCTCTCTAGCACTAATTATATTGCAACGACCAGTCATTATACTTTACAAGTGCGTAACAAATTGCTCCCCTTACATTACTTTTTATCCTTCTCATCCACTGTGTTTGTTCGTCTCGATTCGATGAGTATAGTGACTGCGGAGTGGACCGATTGATTTGAAGTTCAGTCCCTCTTTTGTCATAATGCTCTGGTGACAAACGACTGGATTCCTTATTTTCCTTCCATTTCGATACCTTCAATCGAAATTATGAGAAAGATCCCTCCCCCCCTTCCCAATCCTTCAACGTTCATCCCCTTACATTATTTTTTTATCCTTCCCATCCACTGTGTTTGTTTGTCTCGATTCGATGAGTATAGTGACTGTGGAGTGGACCGGTTGATTTGAAGTTCAGTCCTTCTTTTGTCATAATGCTCTGGTGACAAACGACTGGATTCATTATTTTCCTTCCCATAACGAATCATTCTCTCAAAATAGCTGTAAAGAAATGGAGAGGAAGGTGAGATGTGAACCGAATAAAATGATCGCTCCACTCTCAAGAGCATGGGTGAAGGGGGTACTCCAAATGGGGAGTTCATTCCCTTGATTCCTATTCTCGTTCTCCACTTTTTATTATGTCATTGTTTCACATTCAAGTTCCTCATTATTATATTCCTTCTACTAATATCTTTATTCCACGTGCAACACAGAGATTGAACTCATCATAATACCCTTCTATCCTTATTTCGTTCTCAACGAGTCTTAAAAGCACTGGTTGGAGTGATACAATGGGGTATTGCGTTGTAGAATGAAGACAATTTAATGATAGGTTGTGGGATGAAAAAAATGACTGCTCTACCGTATGAATATGGAGATATGATGATGAAGAATGGCATGATGAAGAACCGAGAAGGGAATCGAGGGAAACATGGAATAAAGAGATACATGAAAGGAATATTCCCAGTCCATGATTGAGAGGAATATATTACCTGTGCAGAAGGTCAATGTTTTCGACAATGTGTTTTCCTTTTTCGATACTGGAATAGAGAAGGAGTAGTCATCTGTCTTATTGTATAGTGAGATTTCGACCCTCCCTACGAGCGACATTCTGATCAATAGATCAAGAAAGGCTGATTCGTTCGGTATCAAATAAATAGTATAGCTTTTCTTTAATGACATTGTGTGGTAGGTTCGTGAATAGTGAAGAGAAATCCGCACAGAAAATAACAGACTGAGGATTATTGACTGTACTCAATTGTTGAACCACTTTGAATGTATTCTGTATGGAAAAGAATCTGTTTATTCTATCATGGCTAGTGATGTTATCGCAATATCTTCTAAAATGACCGTGAAGAAACTTGAGAATCTTCTGTAGCTCAATAGAAAGTGGTTTGAGTGTACTATCATGTGCGCCAGTAATGAATCGGACTTTGATAGGGTTCTTATGCATTTTAGGAATACCATATATTTTAGGGAGATTACCATCTATCATAGGAACTATACCGAAACTGCGAGTGAATCTTTCGTGATTTATTTTGATATCATCAGGGTTTATTTGTTCTCTGACATCATACGTTCTATCACCATTGTTTTGGGTGTTAAGTTCATTCTCCATGAATTTTAGGTATAATTTCTTGCATGTAAACGCATAATTGCCTGATGCTTTATCAACCATTGTGATTATGAAGTTATCTTGAAATCTTGATATCTTATGCGCCAATCCTTTTATGTGAACCTGTGATTGTTGCTGGATATTGAACCTTGAATCTACTTTATCCACAATAATTTTCCTGAATTTTTCCATGATGTTAGGTATTTTATTTTTCGGCATGAAATTAAGAAGCAATGATTCAGAAGAATTTAATATTTCTGTCATAACTGTATGTCGATCGGTATATGGTTGAATTCTATATTTAGTTCCTTTTTCGAAGATCTGGCGTAGCTCATTGTCCTCAAAAATATCAGTGTTTCCTGTACAAATGTGACCATAATGTGAGTCAATGAAATTTGGATACTGAATGCAACCACAAGCCGATGCCTGTATTCTTGTAATTTCCGAATGATTTAGATTTCTTAAGAATTTGCCATAATTACACAGAAGCTGTGACGTAGAATCTGTTAGGGAATATGCTATCTGGACACGAGGGATCTTTTGGACATCACCCGTGATCTCATTATAGAGGTTTCGCATTCGTCCAGAATTCATAATTTTTGCTAGTTTGAATCTTTCCATACCTCTGCCGAAGTATTTATGTTTCATGATAGATCTCGGCTGATCATTGTGATTTGTTATTGGTTTATACTCCCAATAATGTGGACAAATGACTGAAAAGATTTGTATTTCATTCATGACTCAATATGCTGAAATCCACTGTAGCTGTGTAAAATTCTAGTTTTCTGAGGTCATGATGTGTGAGTGATCTACCATATATGAATAATTCCCGTGTATCACGAAGATTAATTCCATCAATGATTTCTTGCACCGAACTCTGACATTTATATGCTGGTTTCCGTCGTGTTTGTTTTCTTTTCCCTCTACTATTTATTGGGAAATCTTTGATAGGCATAGTTTGATATGGATGTGAAGGTTTTTCTAGAGGATTAATTCCTTCAGGGATATATCCGAAGTTTTTGAGAGAATCATTAAGTCCGAACGGAAAAGCAGTATTTAGTGCTTTTATCCATAGGAGTTCTTTCTGGAGTAGCTCAGCCTTATCCTTACCATGATCTAGTATATCCACTGTAAATGAATCTCTATTGTGTAAAGGTTCTTTGAAATGTTGGCTAATAAAAGTTTTTAGTTTGTCACTCACAAAAGAGTAACTATGTTGAGAGATTCTGCTTTTAAGACTCTGCGTGAGAAGAGAAGGAACAGTCAAGAGAGGCACGGTTAGAGATGCAGAATCGACGACATACTACTGGAATAGAGAAGAGAATGGACAAAGGAACGAGTAGAGTATCTGACCTGGTTGAGTATAGGGGAGGGAAAGCAGGAGAATGAGAAGAAAGGGAACCATAGGAATGATTCTTATTCATTTTTCATCCTTTGTCTCTTTAAAGTGTGAACCCACTTACTACTATAATTCGTGATTGGTCTCTCTCTCTCTCTCCTCCTCCTCCTCTCTACATAAGCCTCCCTGTCCCCTCTCCAGGTAAACCATGACAACCAGCCGTTTTTCTCCTCTGTTCAATTTCTACCCCTTCTAATATTTTCATATCATTAATTAGAACTATCGATTATCCGGAACTTATTTAAAGTCAGCAGTGTTTGAATCGTGATTACTAACTGAAATGTGCTTTTTCTGAATAGTATCCCATTCACAATTTCATTGCTTCAAATTTTCTTCATAAATGAATTATGTATACACGATTCGAGAATTAAATGTCGTTCCAATCTTCGCATCGAGATCGAAAAAGGAAAACACATTGTCGAAAACATTGACCTTCTGCACAGGTAATATATTCCTCTCAATCATGGACTGGGAATATTCCTTTCATGTATCTCTTTATTCCATGTTTCCCTCGATTCCCTTCTCGGTTCTTCATCATGCCATTCTTCATCATCATATCTCCATATTCATACGGTAGAGCAGTCAGTTTTTCATCCCACAACCTATCATTAAATTGTCTTCATTCTATAACGCAATACCCCATTGTATCACTCCAACCAGTGCTTTTAAGACTCGTTGAGAACGAAATAAGGATAGAAGGGTATTATGATGAGTTCAATCTCTGTGTTGCACGTGGAATAAAGATATTAGTAGAAGGAATATAATAATGAGGAACTTGAATGTGAAACAATGACATAATAAAAAGTGGAGAACGAGAATAGGAATCAAGGGAATGAACTCCCCATTTGGAGTACCCCCTTCACCCATGCTCTTGAGAGTGGAGCGATCATTTTATTCGGTTCACATCTCACCTTCCTCTCCATTTCTTTACAGCTATTTTGAGAGAATGATTCGTTATGGGAAGGAAAATAATGAATCCAGTCGTTTGTCACCAGAGCATTATGACAAAAGAAGGACTGAACTTCAATTCTTCTGAATCATTGCTTCTTAATTTCATGCCGAAAAATAAAATACCTAACATCATGGAAAAATTCAGGAAAATTATTGTGGATAAAGTAGATTCAAGGTTCAATATCCAGCAACAATCACAGGTTCACATAAAAGGATTGGCGCATAAGATATCAAGATTTCAAGATAACTTCATAATCACAATGGTTGATAAAGCATCAGGCAATTATGCGTTTACATGCAAGAAATTATACCTAAAATTCATGGAGAATGAACTTAACACCCAAAACAATGGTGATAGAACGTATGATGTCAGAGAACAAATAAACCCTGATGATATCAAAATAAATCACGAAAGATTCACTCGCAGTTTCGGTATAGTTCCTATGATAGATGGTAATCTCCCTAAAATATATGGTATTCCTAAAATGCATAAGAACCCTATCAAAGTCCGATTCATTACTGGCGCACATGATAGTACACTCAAACCACTTTCTATTGAGCTACAGAAGATTCTCAAGTTTCTTCACGGTCATTTTAGAAGATATTGCGATAACATCACTAGCCATGATAGAATAAACAGATTCTTTTCCATACAGAATACATTCAAAGTGGTTCAACAATTGAGTACAGTCAATAATCCTCAGTCTGTTATTTTCTGTGCGGATTTCTCTTCACTATTCACGAACCTACCACACAATGTCATTAAAGAAAAGCTATACTATTTATTTGATACCGAACGAATCAGCCTTTCTTGATCTATTGATCAGAATGTCGCTCGTAGGGAGGGTCGAAATCTCACTATACAATAAGACAGATGACTACTCCTTCTCTATTCCAGTATCGAAAAAGGAAAACACATTGTCGAAAACATTGACCTTCTGCACAGGTAATATATTCCTCTCAATCATGGACTGGGAATATTCCTTTCATGTATCTCTTTATTCCATGTTTCCCTCGATTCCCTTCTCGGTTCTTCATCATGCCATTCTTCATCATCATATCTCCATATTCATACGGTAGAGCAGTCATTTTTTTCATCCCACAACCTATCATTAAATTGTCTTCATTCTACAACGCAATACCCCATTGTATCACTCCAACCAGTGCTTTTAAGACTCGTTGAGAACGAAATAAGGATAGAAGGGTATTATGATGAGTTCAATCTCTGTGTTGCACGTGGAATAAAGATATTAGTAGAAGGAATATAATAATGAGGAACTTGAATGTGAAACAATGACAATCTTCCTATCAATTGCTACATCTTTTCCTTCACATCACACTCCACTTCGAGAAATTCCCAATAGAGAAAAGGAGGGATAAAAGTGCAACAGACTTCTTATTTAACTATATTATATAGTCTATATATTCACTGCATATTCTACTTGTCAAATATCGTCCAATTCCTTTCTCTATGGCCACAATAGATTCCCACGTTCAATTTGTTGATTCTCGTGAGATTCCGCATGAGAGAAAATGAATAGGAAGAAAGGGACCGGAAACAGCATTTTTTTTGCTTTGCCGTGCAACCATTATTGAAAGAACCTCTTTATTTCCATTTATTTACTTACATACCCAGAGTGCAAATAAGAAAGAGCCTGACTACGAGTAGATGAATGTGTATTATTATACACCAGGAGAATACTATCTTTGAATAGATGATATCTCGTTTTACGATATCCATTCTCTGAATAAATCTTACGAAATATTTAAACTATGTACTAATCTAGGAATACTGCGATTAATTAGTTAATTTCCACGGGAAATTGTTTTCGATCTTAGTTGTACGAAATTAAATGGAACGTTTGTAACGGGGGCAATATCACAGGATAGAGTAAGTACATAAAAGAGTGGTTGTGTTGATACACTGAGATACAGTAATTAGACACTATCGATCGAATGTCCAGAGGAGAAGACTCGTAAAAAAGGCACAGGCGTGTAAATACAGTAATCAAGACTTATCGATTAGTTAACGTCGACATGACGGGGATTCTCGGGAACGAGAGAAGTGAAGGATGTTGTGATGAAGAAATAGCATGTAGACGCGAACACTTCCAATCCAGTTCGAACCTCAAGAAAGAAAGAGAGAGAGAGAGAGAGTTGCGTGTATTTATTCAATTGCGTGGAACACTTCAAAAGATTCAAGGAAAACAAAAGTGGAATTCAATATTTGTAATTGTATAGGTTACCTCTTGAACAGCAGGGGCATCCATTATTCCTTCCCGATGGTCTTCTCCTTCTCCTTCTCCATCATTGTTATTCCCATTCTCTCTCATTCTCTGCTCCTCTTCCCTCCTTGCTTCTTCTGCTTGTCTACGTCCAATCTCGTAATCCCTTGCCTACAATGGCAGCAGTTCATCAAATATCATTATAAGTTCATCAGCAGTTCATCAAATATCATTATAAGAACTCCATTTGAAAAAATCTACTACTATTACTACTTGAATGGAGAATAACTCACTTGAGGTCATCTCATTTGAGCGAAGAGAACGAAGAGAATCACGGCAACAACCAGAAGAAATCTGAATGAGAAAAGAAGACATTGCACCACACAGTAGATGGAGTTGAGAATTGAGAAATGAAGAAGCCAAACTTTTCGAGAGTAGCATACATGAAGACCAAAGAGAGTAGGAGTGCCAATCTGAGTAGTCGACATACTCATTCCAGAAAGTAGACTAGATTCAAATATATATATATTATCCAAATGATCGTATTCTGGTAACCCTCAATGTGATGTAGATAAGAAACTAAGGACACGACAATGAAGATCAGGCGAAGGAGAATGAAGAAACAATGATATCATGAGGTAATGAAGGATGGTTGAACATTTCACAAGGATAATTCATTTCTAAGAAGGGAAACGAGGGAAACATGGGATAAAGAGATGCATGAAAGGAATAATCCCAGTCTATGATTGAAAAGAAAATCATATCTATATCTTATCTGTGTGGAAAAATACGTGTATTTTTTCCTTATCTAATGAGTTGATGGAGGATAGAAGGTTCCCTCTGATGCAGAAGATTCGTAGGCAAAAAAGCAATAACAAAAAATCTCCAGAGGCAAAGAACACGTGCGTGCTAGTCCAAAGATTTGGCACTGAGCCACACTGATAAACGTCGTTAATCCACTGAGAAATAACTCTTATTCTCCTTTCAAGAGGGTATCAATCTGAGTCAAAATCGAATCATTCTTCGTTTAGCTTCGGCTTTTGATCGGTGGGCCTTCTTTTTTCTCCGCTTGTAATATTTCTAGGATAAGTTCTAGGGGGACTAAAATCCTCTTTCACATAGTTTTCACATATTCTCTCTATTAATAAAGTGGGGACCGCAGTCGCCCTTCTCTTCCCTAAGCTTAGTGTCATTCCTCTCATATGGATTGATTCTCTTGGTAAATGTGATATCATTCTATCTACTTGTCACTCCATAGCCAAGTGTCTTTCAAGAGTTGACCTTGGACTACATCAAGTATCTACTCATCTGATATCAATCTTCATCTTTCAGATAGATCCGTCATCTTCATGTCACGCACTATCAACGAAGAGGTAGCCCCTCAACCCAACAAAGCAGCGGATCTCGCCTACCAGATGCACTGGCTCCCAGTAAGTGATTTCCATCCCAATCATCAAAAGATAGCGTAATCTCCTTCTATGAATGACTTGTATACTGTAATCGATTAATAACTACCGTATCTGTTCTGAGGATTATCTCACAATACCGATATTGAGGTGCTGGTAGGCGACCCGCTTGCTGACTACATCAAGTCCGTCGTCGGAACCAGTGAGTATTCCATCTGACTCTTGTCCTTTCCATTATTCATTCCAAGTGAAACCAAGATAGATCCATTCGAACACCCACTATCATCCATTCATTATTCATTCTCAGAGAAAGAAAGACACATAGATCCATTCACTAAAATCACTATTGTCCATACTCTCATAGAGAAACGTTGATAGATTGACTCACTGATCTCACTCTTACAGTAATCCTTCCTCCATTCATGTTCTGATTAATTGAAACACTGTCTCATTTGAGAGTCGGCATCGGTTCGGTTCCTCGTCGCTTCATCTCCTTCCCTCCCCCTCGCCAAATCCTCTTCTGGATTGGAGAAAGGGTAGATGCCGTGTTCTCGCCCAATATCTTCATCGCCTTGTCATTGGAGGGAGAAATGGTGAGAGTCAATCCACTCATTATTCCTACTTATCTTCTAGAGATGGATTAATATCTATTATAATTGAGATGAATATAATGGATTTGATTGATGGAGAGAATATCTCTTCTCTTCAGGGAATGATCTCGTGCAAGCTCCCGGATGGTGAAGCAACCATTCAGTCAATCAATGTCCATCCTCGTCTGACTGGTACTGGCAAAGAGATCTACCGACAGGTACAACAATCACATTCTTCTTCTCATCTACCATTCTAAATTAGCGCACTATCCTACATATCTAGTATACAGTAGTGTCTACAACCATCATTCCTTGCACACAGTATCCCTCTCCCTTTTACCGTACCCGATAGTCACATTGATTTTTCTGATTGATCAACATGGTTTACAGGAGCATCTCCCCCTCACGACTACCCTCACTTGGTGCCAATTGGAGGATCTGGCGGAACGTCGTACTATCTCTTCCCATCCCCGTCTCCCCTCCATCCCCCCTTCTCTCCTCGTCACTGGTCAACCGGCCTCCACTGCCGAATCCCTTCTCAAGATCGATGCGGATTACACTCAGGTACGATCACTCCTATCTACTCACTTAGATATGACATAGCGATAAATCAAATAATCTACAAGTGACTCATCACATAGTAATAAAGCGAATTTTGCAGGCAGAGTTGGCTAGATCGGATGGAATTGAGGCCACTGGAGAGAATCGTCCCTCCGCGTCCATGCAAGACTACAAGGTACGACTACTGAACTATCATTTTATTGATTAGAAAATACCGAGTACAGTACACCATATTGATTTAGCTGTTATAAGAACCGTACAAATCATCATATTTGTTAGACAAGACTGAATACAGTGATACTCAATATATTGATTGGGAAAGATTGAGTACATTACTACCTATAGAATTAATTTGAGAAAACCTAGTACAGTACCCCCCCCCACCGCATATTGATTGGCAAGACCGAGTACAGTACTACCCATCATACTGATCAGACTATTGAAAGTACAATAATCCTTCTACAGGCTATCGTGATGGAAGCGGCCGACTACGAGCTGAAGGAGAAAATGGACACGGAGGCGCGTGATAAGTATCGCCGTATCACGCTAAGCAAGCAGGAATCCAAAGAGGATGAGAAGGATGAAGAAGACCATGGGGTCCATACCAAAATGTCCCCCTCGTAAAACTCCCCCACTGGCACTCAGAGGCTAAATCGAGAGAAGGCTAATTCCACAGCCGTCTGAGAATTTTGACGTCAACAACACAGTTGTAGAGCATGAGACGACGGTTCTTTCGACATATTTGGTTTCTTGAAAAGTTGAATTTGAGCATAGATACGAAGAAAAATGTGTAATTTCGTATTTTTTCACATTTTTCTTCGTATCTATACTCAAATTCAACTTTTCAAGAAACCAAATATGTCGAAAGAACCGTCGTCGCATGCTCTACAACTTTGATGTTGACGTCAAAATTCTCAGACGGCTGTGGAATTAGCCTTCTCTCGATTTAGCCTCTGAGTGCCAGTGGGGGAGTTTTACGAGGGGGACATTTTGGTATGGACCCAGACCATGCCATGTCAGTTCTTTCTCATCAATATTAGGATTAGATAGTAACTAACGAATGGATCAGAGATTACTGTATCACACACAATAGACTACTGTATCACTCATTGACACCAGAGAACGATAATCATTTGCAGGTCTGAAGTAGAGCCGGAACTGGAGGAGGAGGATACTCCTCCATCATCTCCTCCTTCCCCTTCTCCTTCTTCTTCTTCTCTCCCTCTGGCCCCTGTCCTCTCTTCTCCCTCCTCCACTTCACTCGCCACTACCAAGGCCTCTTCTCCTTCACTAAAGACTGCCATCGTTGACGAGTCCCTTCAACTCCATCCCACTCAGCAAACAACGGACAAGACTCCTCCTTCCTCTTCCTCTCCTCTTCCCTCTCAACTGGCTGCTCCCTCGCCCTCTTCCCTCCTTCCTCAGTCCAGGTACAGTATTCCTCTACTATCGATTGATTCACTTTGATTCTCTCCTCAATCTCAAGTAGTACTGATTCCATTGACCTTGAGATGACTTGTCTCTCCTCAATCCAATCTTCTCTCTTCCAGCCACTCTTCTTCTGTCGCTGCCCCTTCCGTCGTCGTCTCTTCCTCTTCCTCCACCATCTCCATCCTGGGAAAGAGACCGTGAGTATCCCCCCTCCCCTCCCCTCTATATTTCCATTCGATCCTACCTCTCTCTGTCTCTCTCCATTACATTCCATTCTCATTCCATATCATCTCCCTCTAGTGATGATTCCATAATGGTCATTTGAGTGATGTAGCACTATTACCGTATTCTTCTTCAGATAGAGTGGAATTCCTTCTATCTAATCAATATAATTCCAGGTCCCTTGCTGAGCTGGAGAGCGAGCCTCCCGCAAAAGTAGCGTGAGTCCTCCATTCTCTACTCCATTGCCACTCTTCCTCATCCCATCTATTGTATCTAGAGAATATTGAGTCCAAATCATTCCAATGGTAATTGATGATTCATAGTCACTTTCAGCCGTACTCTTCACTCGTTGCTGGAGAAGTATGATGAGTGTTTGAAGCGAGAGAAGAGTGCCAAGCGAGAAAGGGAGCTCTATTGGAACGACGGCCAGGGACACTACCATCAGCTGAACGAGGCAAAGGAGAAGGTACGCTAGAGGGCAATCAATCACGGACAACTGTAGTGGAATTGACGACAATCGATAAGTGATGATTACAGTACTCGAAAAGGAAGATACATCTCTTAAGTATAGGGTAGATCAGAGAATCTTTCAGATAAGGCAGCTATCTGCTCCGCCCACTCCGCCCCTGCAGCCTCACCAGCAGGAGGCACTGAAGATGAAGGGAGTAGTAGAGGGACTACTCGTCCACTCCAACCTCGCCCAGAAGGTATCCCCACTCATCCATTCTAACGTGTACAGCAACCCCATAGTAGACAGTCAGTCATTCGATCATCATCTACCGTATACCAATCAATCAATATCAGGTCGAGAAGAAGAAGGTGGACCACACGGTCTACTCCTTCTGGCGCTCCATCTCAGCCACTCACTTCACTCGATTGCGCATGGTGAAGGGAGCCGCCCACTCCCTCCTTCCTCGATTGAATCCCAAGGTCATTGAGGGACAAAGAAAGGAGACAATCGAGGAATTCACAATACTCAATAATATTATGGGGCAAGCAATGGGTTACTGTAGTGTGAGAGTACGGTATGAGTACTGTATCTTCCAGGTCCTTCTCGATCTCACTCCCACACTCATCAATGAATAGGATGAATTGGAGAGGATGGCACAGGACTTCCACTCCTTCGTTACGGCTCAGACTGGCAGGGTTCGCTCATCTCCAGCCATTCGAGTCAAGTATGGAGAGTTCAAGTGAGTCTCTCTCATTCTTCCAGAATTCAATGGAGAATAGAGAACACAAGTGATTACTGATAATGAGGAATAGTGAATGGATGGAGAGAGAGAGAGAGAGACATAATGATAATCCATTCAATTGACAGGAGCAGTGCGGCTCTCCATCTGGAGACTCTCCACAAGTGGGAAGCAGCCTCCAAGTAGCTCACTTATTAAGGTCAGTCTCTCTCCCCACCTCCCCCCCCCTCTCCCTCCCGTCTTAGCCATCACGAAAAATAGGATGAGATACCGACTAAGGACGAAACCTAATCGATAACTAGAGGAGTATATTCATTAACAGACTCTCAGTCGATATCATACGGTAGACTCCATCTATGGCAAAGAGATTACTGTATTGATCTACTCTGGCAATATTGGTCACAATACGGTAGATCACGCGATATTTAGAGTGATTTTGTAGCACAAGAGGGATAAAGATAGTAGGAAAGAAGAAGGAATAAGAGTCATTCATTCCAGCCCGTCTCTCTCTCTCTCTCTCTCGATGGCTGCATCACTCTCTCCTCCATTCCTTCTCTCCCTCAGGAGAATGGAAGCCTTTCTCCCTTCTCAAGGTATCACTTCACATCTTTCCATTGCCAACATTATTCAATACGGTATCCAATAGTCAATCATCAACTCATTCTATCTAACATAGACATTATATCTAACATAGATTGATGGAAGAATCAATAACAGTAACAAATGGTTAATCGACAAATGACGCTATTTCCAATTGAATTCCAAATAGAAGAACAGACTCAATAGTGCATCAATGGACTGCAAACTGATCATCTCTCTCTCTTTCAGCCTCTCCCTCTCTCTCTTCTCTCTCGTCCGTCTCTCTCCCTCCCTCCCTCCTTCCATCTCGTCTATCTTACGTGAGTCTCTCCATGATCTAGTGGACCATTTCCTTTCTTCCCCATTCCCAATCTGATCACATTTTCTCCATTCTATCAGCAATTACTGGCTCATAGTCAATACCTTCCCCTTCTTCCATACCTTTCCTATCCATTATCCAGTCATTCTGATCGCACTTCATTGATCGATTACCCTTCAGTAGTATATCGATTCTACCGTATCATTACCCACTTTCCATCTATCGGGATTATTCAGTAGTGAATATCTCCTCTTCCATATTCTCATAAGGCCAGCAACGGGATCCTCAGTCACTAGTATGATTTTCCTCCCTTCGTCTCTATCCTTTAAGTATTCATCTCACTAATATTCCCCCTGCCAAAGAGTCCCTTTCTCTCTTTTGCTTTCTGTCGTTCCAAGGAGTGAATCCTCCCTCTCTTTGAGTACTCATTGGATGGTTAGAGATAGGGGAATCGTTTTGAGGACTACGATCCAAATGAGGATTAACCGATGGACGAGGGAATATAGCCAGACAATGTCGCTTTATGGATAATTGCCGGCCAGTTTTGCATTCATCATGCAAGCCCCCGATCTTTTATCAGCTAAATTGCCCCTCGTTATGAGAAAGGGTTCCCTGTTCTTTACCCAACCCCTGAGAATCAAATTGAGGGAAGGGCTCATTTCGGGGAACATTTTTTTTTAGTGAAAGGGAGAACGAGACTCGGCTGTTATATTAACTCATTCTATCTATGTTCCAAGACTAAGAGACGAAGGTTTCTGGGGAGAACTTACTAGTGTCAGAGGATCTTTTGTATCGAACCTATCATTCCTTTCTATAGAGGAAATATTCACTCTAATGATTTCGATCAGTATTCTCATGTATCATTCTCCATTCCATTCTATCATTCATATCTAATAGATCATGAAGTGCGACTGATTGAATCATTCTGTCCATTCCCCCTACAACTCAGAGATATTTCGTATATTCTATTCAAACGAATGGATTCCTTCTATTGAGCCAGTTATGCTGTCCTATGCCATCTATGTGATCAGACTAGAGAATGAATATGTCTCGAGAATGGTCTCTAGTGAGAGAACCCCCCCCCCCGCGGGAAGTCTGGAGGAATCTCTAAGACATCCCACCCAATATAACAAAGAGAAAGAGAAAGAGAAAGAGAGAGAAAAAAGAGAGAGGTATAACAAAGATAAAAAGGCATTAAAAAAAAACAAAAAAACAGGTAGGTTTACTTTTATTTTATTTATGTTTTTGGTTTTGTTTTTACTTTTGTATTACGGTAGGAGTAGGTAACGGGATTACGGTAGGAGTAGGTAACGGAATACGGTAGGTAGGTTACGGATTACGGTAGGTAGATTACGGTTACGGTAGGAGTAGGTCACGGATTACGGTAAGACGATTACGGCTTAGGACTACTCTGGTCTCTACATTAGTAATAACCAAGTAAAATGAGGTCAGATTGGCCGTCACCAGTAGTATCAAAGTGACTCACAGATTGTGAGATTGCGCAGATTAGCGCAAACCTTTCACCCAACTTTATACTTATTGATTTTCCATCGATTTCTTGAACCATTTGATGCTACTTAATTGTCTAGTCCCTTCCCCGTCACTGAGATCACTTGATCCTCATGACATTATATTCGATTCGTTCGCGAAAAGTTTCAATAATTTTCAGCTCGACTAACTCTTCGACTGAATAGGATCGAATGGAAATAATACTAAATTGCAATCTAAAGAGGTCAGTCATTGATTTTTTCTTTTTTTAGAAGTGTGATATTCGCTGTCCAAATAATATGAATCAAACGTGAAGTGACTGCGCATTACCATTCAAATATAATCAGTTGAGGAGGGATCTAACGGGCTAATGGGTCACCAGAACACTAGTTAAGCAGTATACCAATATTTCCATATTATTACTTTTCACATGTTTGAATATGAATACCCATTCTGGTGACCGTACTACGACTGTTCGTGGCTAAGATGAGACGATCAACCATCTCGGTCTCTCATCAAGAAGATGGAAACCAACAACTATTGCTGATTGTCTATTTTTCCATGATATTCTTGCGTTGTATCAATGTTTTGTCGATAAATAATGATAAAAACACGCTACTCTTTTCACTACAGTATTATCACACAAGTCTCCCCACTAGTGATGACAAATCGGCCTCTACTCTCCTCTTTTTGCGTTATCTTTCGTCGGTTAGAGAAGTGAGAGAGCACGCGATTTGAGGAGAGTCGGATGCGGATTTTCCATCACTGCTCCCCACTACTTGATCACTAGATCAGGTACTTCTGGTAGCTACTTGGTTATAACTAGCAGAGAGAGACCAGAGTAGGGTTACGGTAGGTGATTCAAGACTCGGTTGCGCAACGAGAGACGCGACGAGGTCTATGGACTACTCGAGGAAGGAGGGAAGCAAGAGAGAAGAAGAATGTTTATGGGAAGTGATCTACTCTCTTTTCTTTTTGACTCATGGGTTGAAATAGAGATCTCCCCTCCCTCTTCCCCTTATCTTCTCTGATCTACCTCCTCAAGTGTCTCGTATGAAGCCGCCCGTATTATACGGTTATCGCATTTGCCCCTGTATAGGGGTCAGATTACTGAGGGCTCGTGGAGGAAGAAATGAGAGAAAGGGGAACAGGGAGGATAAGGTAGGGCCAAAGTAGATCAAAAACCAAATAAGGAAATATTGTAACACCTTTTGTGTAAATTCAGATCAGCGAAATATGGAAGAGAGATAGTAGATATTTCTAGAATAGGGAAAATAAATTATTTGTATGACTAATTCCATCTTTTCACATTGGCAACGAGATATAATAATAATAATAATTTATCTACGCACTAGGCGCAACAAGAAAATTAATATTATGAAATTATAATAAAATTATGAGTAGACGAGGGGATTAGTGCTGTGGATGGGAGAGGTAATTAATGAGGGGGTGGTTTTCTAAACGACGTTTAAAAATCTTGACATTGGGTGCGGTGCGAATAAAGTCGGGTAGTTGAGAGTACATTCGAGATGATCTTACAGGGAATGAATTGAATCTGGCTGTACATTTAGTGAATTCAATGTTGATACCAAAAGAGGAGACTCGATCTCGAGTGGGCTTGTATACATAGAACGAAGAACGGGGAATAATAGAGGAACCGGTCATTATGGTATGTGTCATACAGAGATCAGCTATGACTCTCCTCTCGGTAAGTGCGCTCAGGTTAAGGGTTTTAATGCGGTCTTGGTAGGAGAGGAGGGTGTAGGGGTAGGAAGAGGAAGGGAAACAACGATAGAAAACTTGACGAGTGAATGTATGCTGGACCTTTTCAAGTGTGGCTATGTCCTTAAGGTAGTATGGGTTCCAGAAAGGGGATGCAAATTCTAGCAAAGGGAGTACATAGGCTTTGTAACAGCGGATGAGAATAGAGGGACAATTGAATGGGAGTGCTTTGAGAAGGAGAAACAACTTAGAGGTGGCTTTTTGGGCACGGGTCTTAACAGAGCATGAATTCTTCAAATCAGAGCGAACTTGTACACCTAGATCACGGACATTAGTATCAAGTGGTAGGTCAATGGAATCAATCTGATAACGAGGGGTAGGCAGTTTGGATCCTAGGCGAATATGTGTACACTTAGAAGCAGATAAAGACAATTGATTACGTTTGGTCCAATCAGAGAGACAATTGAGCGCAGTTTGAAATTCAGAGGTGATACTATCTTTGGTGATCTTATTGTAAGAGACATACAATTTGACATCATCAGCATAGCATTGTACAGTCACATTATGAAAACGGGAAAGGGTTTGGGATAGGTCAGCAAGGTAGATGGAAAAGAGAATAGGGCCGAGTACACTGCTTTGTGACACGCCAGAGAGAATGGGGAAAGAATCACTAGTGACAGAGGACAATCGAACTGAGAAAGTGCGGTCAGATAAGAAACACTCAAGCCACGAAAGCAAGTGACCGTGGATACCGTAATGCGATAAACGAGCGAGGAGTTTGGGATATGGAACAACATCGAAAGCACGAGTGAAATATATATAAACGACATCAGTGATGAGTTTATTAGAGTGAGCAATGGTCCAGTCATTATGGCAGGTCAGAGGGTTTGTGACAACACTGGCTGCAGAGCGGAAACCATGTTGGTTAGAAGGGAGGACGTTGAAACGAGAAAGGTGACTGTTGAGGTATTATATTTTATCTACGCTCGAGGCGCAACGGGATACGGTAGTAAAATAATGATGTGATTATGACAAGAACGATGTCTCTCCTCTCAATGAGGATAAGATGGATAATTGGGAGGAGCAAGTATAAATACGAAGATATAATCCGCTGGTTCCATCTGTCTTTCTTCTGGGTGAGGGAAACCGAGGAGGAGAAAACTCGGGCACCAGGTAGACTATACTCCGGAACCAGTTTCATAGATCTCTAAAAGGGGGGACTATTAGGAGGGGGAAGGGGAAGGGTTGATGTAGATTTTCTTGACGATCGTTGAAGGAGGGGGAGGGGTGAGGGGAATATAAGGGATAGAATATTCGAATATTACTAGCGAAAGATGTATTTGTAAGAGATGAAACATGACGATACAAGTCATTAATACGAGAGAGTTTCTTACGGGTAGAGTAACGAGACCACTTGTTGATCTCAAATAGAAGGTTCTTACTACATTCATCAAAAATGGGCCTGACAGAGGGAATATGGATCTGAGTGAATAGGGAGTCTCTACGTCGGATAAGCCGAACAATGTGAGGGGGGTAAGAGAGGAAAGGAGGACGAGGAGTGCGGTAGGGAATAAAAAGGTCAATGGCAGAATGAATAGTGGATGAAAACTGAGACGTTAGCTCATCAGTCGATTGCAACGAGTCCTGCTGCCACCGTATACTCGCGATGGGACGGAACTGCAGAGATAAAATGTGGTCTCAACACGAACCGATACAGTACCTCGACAAGCTACCGTATTCTCCCTCCACTATCGATCGATCGATGGCTCGCTGGAGTGAGAGGATGAGGGATGGATGGAAGAAGGAGGATCCGTCAGTGGCCTGAAAACAATCGATTGATGACGTCATTGATTATGATTCCTCACAATCTCAACTGACCCCATCTCCAACTGTGGAATGGATATTCAAGTGCGAAGAGAGGGGGAATGATCTCTATCCTGAGAAAGGAGTGGATCATCCATTGTGTGGGTGTAGTTGTTCCTACCTCTTTCCTTCTTCTTCTTCTCTTTTTCCATCTTCTTATTTTTATCAGTCTCATCCTCTCGTTGTAGAAATGAAAAGATAGATTCATTTCTAGTCTCCATCACTATTCACCCTAATGTTACCATTCCTACTCCCTCCCAGTTCCCTTATCTCCCCCCCCCCCCCCCCATTCTTCCCTTCCCAAACCATCACATTGATTTGCTCTATAGCAATATAAGAGCAATATAAGAGTGAATATAAGAGGTGGATATCCCTATAACCAACCTTATCAGTGACGATGACCTCTCCCTCCATCCATTCATCCATCCTTCTCATTTCCCTCGTCCTTCGTCCATCGGATACGAGTTGACACGGCCAAAATGAACAAATTAGTATCACATTAGTTTAATCTGGTTTTTTTTAAACTGTCGCAAAGTAGTTTTTACTTTGCTCTTCTCTATCACATTGAAATCGTTACTATTCCGACTATATCCCAGTTGAAATACAAAGGTCACACACGGTAAGAACATGAACAGATGAGGGAAGGAGAGGAAGGAGAGAGGAGAGGAGAGGAAGGAAAGTGAACCGATCACCACCATCGAACAACCAGGGAATGAGGGGACACGTCGACCGAGAAATGCAAATGAGCTAGTTCCTAATGTCTCTATATTATCACTAAGCTCTGAGAAGAGAAGCTCAAAGTTTTAAGGATGAAGGGATCGGCAAAAGCCAACCAAAAGTAGCTCAATGCGTAAGACAACGGCCAGGATAAGATGGAATGAACGAACGGAAAAGATCACTCAACCGATCGTGACGCTGACACAGAGTAGAAGTGAGAAGAGAAGGGATAAGAATGAAAAGAGAGGGATAGGGTGAATGCCGCTTTCGGTGGAACCCGACTATTCTACTGAAAGAAGGTAAAAATCGAAAGAAATTTCATGAATTTCACGCCGTGAATCAAAATCCGCAAATACCGTATACATTTCGTCGTGGAAAATATTATCTATTTTTTAATTATTGATTTTCGCTAAAAATTCTAAAATTTCAAAAATTCCCCAACCCTTCTAAATAGTATGTTTTGATTATTATTAAGTCATTTATCAACATATTTCTCAAATTTCTGTCTATTTTCATCGAATCTGTCTAATCCCTCATGATCCAGAAAAGGTTGAGATAGAGAGTCGATATTTAAATAAATGCAATGATCTACAGTATTCTAATCTCTCTTTTTTTCCTGAAGTAACTTCTCTCTCTTATATTTAGATGTTTGACAGACGTGGAAACGATTAAATAGTTTATTGTTGTTCTGGTGGGGATGCGATTCTTCAGATTGGAATTCCGATCGTCGATGTGTGAATTTATCCAGGCTTCGATTTGTCAATATTAGCAAAGCGCAATTGATTGAACAGATTAGGTAAAACATCGGAACTTCTAAGATAGAGACTAAGCACGACAATACGAGAATGTATTGAAGACTGAAGATGATATCTTAAACGCTTGGGAGTGTGAATAC
Source organism: Pristionchus entomophagus (assembly GCA_036245825.1). NCBI lineage: Eukaryota > Metazoa > Nematoda > Chromadorea > Rhabditida > Neodiplogasteridae > Pristionchus > Pristionchus entomophagus. The sequence continues at coordinate 15,782,007 of BTSX01000003.1, read as the reverse complement.
AGTATCATATCGATGTTCCCCTCGAATATATCAATCAACGTGAATTATTTTTCAAATTGTATTTGCTCGATGATAGTCGAGAACTTGTAAACTGTCTAAGCGGCTCGCCATTAGTGAACGAGTGAACGGTTTTGGTCCACTGTTGCTTATTCTCTTCTTATGCGGTTCGGTAAAGACACTGTCCAAAAAAGAAGATGATTTATCGCACTGAGAGAATAGGCAGTCCCCATCTAGGCCCATCTTCGCCTGTATCCCTGTGCATGGTATGCCCTCGTGGCCTGGTCTCTGTGATAGGATGGAGTGGGTGAGGGATGGGATGGATATGATCGGGAGTATGAAGGGGCACTGTGGAATTGAACCTGAACATCGTCGTCGTTGTGGTAGTTGGTGAGTGCGGGGGATCGAGAAGGACAGGGACAATAGGCTGCATCTGAACCGGGTAGACCATCCGATCCCGGATCTCCGGACTCTCCTCGTCCGCCTGCCCGACCCATCTGACCAGGTCGTCCATCTCTTCCTGGCTGTCCATCGTTGCCAGGTCTTCCTTCCCTTCCTGGTTTTCCAGCTGAACCTGCCATACCCGGCCGACCCTTTTCTCCATCTCTGCCCATAGGTCCAGGTATGTACATGACACCAGGAGTGCCAGGCGCACCTTGTCGGCCCATGTTACCGGGTCTACCAGGCTGTCCGTGGCCTCCAGGCAGGCCGTTTCCACCGGGACGTCCGGGGTTTCCAGCAGGTCCGGGAGATCCGGGGCGACCGGGCTGTCCAGCGGGTCCCTGGAATCCGGGGTTTCCAGAGGGGCCAGGGGGTCCAGGAGGGCACTTGATGCAACCTCCGGGGGTATCGAAAGTGACGGCAAGAGCGATTCCGTTGGCTCCGGGTCTACCGGGCTGTCCGGGCTTTCCATCCTGACCACGATCTCCAGGATGTCCGGGAGGTCCAGGGGGTCCGGCGGGGCATCCTCTGGACGAGGGTCCACAGTTGCACTGAGAGTTGGCCTGTCTCTTGTTTCTTCCGAGAAGAGTGGCGAAAGTGGGAGGGGCATCGGAAGATCCAGAAGGATTGATGTGCATCTTCAGAAGACGAGTCCAAGTCTCCTCGGCCATTCCCTGGAATCGGTACCATTGGAACCATGAAGACTACCATAGATTGAATTGGTACCAGGATCATTGAATTGACTTACTCTGAACTCGGACATGCCAGAGTGAACCTCATCTTGAAGGCTGGAGATATCATTGACAATGTGTCCGATGGAAAGAAGTGACACCAGAATGGCACACAGAGAACCGGCCGAAGCCACGCCAACTACCCAACTCATCTGGAAGGCGATGGGTTACTGTAGATAGACGAAGCAAATTGGGGAGATTTTTAAAAATCTCAAGTCAGAAAAGAAACCTAATAAGAGGTTTTAATGGTTCAGAGTGTGGTTCTTCAGTTTTTATACATGCCTGGCTAACTCGGACTAACAGCCTCTCGACCTTCATTTACGGAGGTGACCTCCCCTTCACATATTCCCATTATCGTAATCCTCACTTATCTTGCAACCTCTCTACCGTTCCTCCTTTTCGACCACAACTTGTTGCATTTCGGTGTTACTCGATAACTTCCTCTAAGCAGTTTGGAAGTGGGACAAAAAATGGTGATCGAAGGGAGAAAGAAGATGTTTATTGAGAGAGCGAAGGAGGGAAGAGGAGCAGAGGATTGAGAGAGACGAGATATCGAGGGAGAAGAAGAGAGGTCAGAGAAGTGGTGTGTAAATGACACATAGCTTCAATCAAGATACTTGTATATAAGGACGAGAGATCCTCTCCAAGATCATCCTTTACTTCTCGCTTCAATCCTCTTAGTAGCCTTCGACCTCTAAGCATTCATTTCCATTTCAGATGAGTTGGGTAGTTGGCGTGGCTTCGGCCGGTTCTCTGTGTGCCATTCTGGTGTCACTTCTTTCCATCGGACACATTGTCAATGATATCTCCAGCCTTCAAGATGAGGTTCACTCTGGCATGTCCGAGTTCAGAGTAAGTCAATTCAATGATCCTGGTACCAATTCAATCTATGGTAGTCTTCATGGTTCCAATGGTACCGATTCCAGGGAATGGCCGAGGAGACTTGGACTCGTCTTCTGAAGATGCACATCAATCCTTCTGGATCTTCCGATGCCCCTCCCACTTTCGCCACTCTTCTCGGAAGAAACAAGAGACAGGCCAACTCTCAGTGCAACTGTGGACCCTCGTCCAGAGGATGCCTCGCCGGACCCCCTGGACCTCCCGGACATCCTGGAGATCGTGGTCAGGATGGAAAGCCCGGACAGCCCGGTAGACCCGGAGCCAACGGAATCGCTCTTGCCGTCACTTTCGATACCCCCGGAGGTTGCATCAAGTGCCCTCCTGGACCCCCTGGCCCCTCTGGAAACCCCGGATTCCAGGGACCCGCTGGACAGCCCGGTCGCCCCGGATCTCCAGGACCTGCTGGAAACCCCGGACGTCCCGGTGGAAACGGCCAGCCTGGAGGCCCCGGAAATGCAGGAAGACCCGGAAACGCAGGCAGACCTGGATCCGATGGACAGCCCGGTATCGAGTACACTCCTGGAGCACCCGGAGGACCCGGACAGGCTGGACGTCCCGGACCTCAGGGACCCGCCGGAAATCCTGGACAGGACGGAAGACCCGGAAATGACGGAAGACCCGGAGAGGACGGAAGACCTGGCCAACCCGGTAGACAGGGAGGCAATGGACAGCCCGGAGATGCTGGATCCGACGGACTTCCCGGATCTGATGCCGCCTACTGCCCTTGCCCCTCAAGAACCTCTAAATACGGATCTCCCTCTCCTTCTGCTGGTTCCAACTCATGGGAACAGACTCAGACCAACTATCCCAGCTCCAACCCCGGATATTCCAACCAGGGATCCGACAACGAATACAGATACAAAGCTCGTTGGGCCTAAACTCTCTCTTGGTTCCATTCGTGGTACCATCGAGATGGCACTGTGTCAAATGTCTCTTCAATCGATCGATAAATGATTTCATTCTACAATAAAATGAGTGTCGTGGCCAATTCCGTTAAGTGGTTCAAGAGGGAAGTGAAGATCCAATAACGAGAAGGTTCTTGCTAGTGTCTTCGTTCTGCTTATCGTCAATAAGAGGAACCATTCTCGAATGGATGAAATATTTGAAGAAAATCATCAATAGAAGAGATTTTCCATCTGCCGTGGCCTCGAGATACCGATTGTCTCAGTTGTGTGAGATCTCTCGTCAATCAGAGGAACGAGAGAGTGGAGTGTGTGACGAGGTCAGAATTTCTCTTTCTGTCTCACTGCCTTTTTTGCTAACCTAAATGGTCTCTGTCCACTTGACTTGATCGTCCTTGAGTCTCTTCTCTTCTTTGGTTATGTAATGAATTGAGTGAACACGAGTGGTTAAAAGTAGGAGCAACAGTAGAGGGCCAAACAAATTGGAGACGACCGGCGAATGTTGCGATTGAAAATTAGCGAACCGTTTTTGCATCCGTACACCTATGATGTGTTCTGACTGCGCGGTATGTGGAGGATTCTGATACGTCTTCATCGTGTAGAATGAGAAAGAATGGGCTATATCAAGGTTCATGCAAGCCGGAAGGATAATCTTCGAGATTGACTCAATCAATACCATGTCTTCGACGTGAAGGGGAAAAACAATTAAGTTTCCCACAATGTGATAGGAAAAAGAAAAAAAAGAATATGTGGGATGATCACCGCCGGATGGAAATCCAGAAGACAAATGGTCTTCCAGTATTATCTCAGTATTTTTTAGTATGATACTGAAAAGCATCTGAGGAAATATTGAGAAAACGATATTTTAGGTCGCATCAGGTTGGTTTTCATACAACGGTGATCATGCGACATAGTGCCAAAAAATCACAACTGGAAATACAACACGAATTTACCTTTTCGTAACGGTTCAATATGCATGGCTGTTGAACGATTTTTTAAACATGTTTACAAATGTTTCAGAACTATAGATGGGATCGAGCGATTAAAATCAAGCTGATAAAATTCCTGTTGCCATGTGTCGAGGAAGAGATCCATAATTGAGAAGAATTTATAGATGTGCTGGAAGGATCGCTTTAGTACCGTAGAAAAACCGAGAAACAAACAAAAAAAACGACATAGTCTGTCCTCTCTCCCATTTTTCTCAAACATCTCCATTCTTCTTCAGAACATCTATAAACCCCCATTCGAAACATTCAAATAATAGAGAATCGATTCGGCTAATATCTCGAATCTGTCACTTATCTATTCCTGTCACTTGGTCGATAGCTACCAGAGTGGAACCATTACCGGTAATTGACCACTCTCCACCATTTCAGTTCTTCCAATCTGCCAGCGATTTGCAAAAAAAGAAATCAAAGGCGAGGCATAGCAATGAAGAGATGAGAGATGAGAAGAACAGTAAGAGAAAAGAATAAAGATGAAGAGAAAGAGGGAGGGAGGGAGGAAGGACAGTGGGAAAAGATTAGAAGTAGATCAGAGATAGTGAATAACTGAGAGAGTCGAAGAGGGAAGTATTAATTCAGTCGAGAACTCGATCGCTTCTGGTATAAAAGGATGCGTGATGAAGGTAAAAGTAGCATCCATTCCTTCTTCCTTTTCACTTCAAAAAGTGTCTCTATTCTACAGTAACCCATCGCCTTCCAGATGAGTTGGGTAGTTGGCGTGGCTTCGGCCGGTTCTCTGTGTGCCATTCTGGTGTCACTTCTTTCCATCGGACACATTGTCAATGATATCTCCAGCCTTCAGGATGAGGTTCACTCTGGCATGTCCGAGTTCAGAGTAAGGCAATTCAATGATCCTGGTACCAATTCAATCTTTGGTAGTCTTCATGGTTCCAATGGTACCGATTCCAGGGAATGGCCGAGGAGACTTGGACTCGTCTTCTGAAGATGCACATCAATCCTTCTGGATCTTCCGATGCCCCTCCCACTTTCGCCACTCTTCTCGGAAGAAACAAGAGACAGGCCAACTCTCAGTGCAACTGTGGACCCTCGTCCAGAGGATGCCCCGCCGGACCCCCTGGACCTCCCGGACATCCTGGAGATCGTGGTCAGGATGGAAAGCCCGGACAGCCCGGTAGACCCGGAGCCAACGGAATCGCTCTTGCCGTCACTTTCGATACCCCCGGAGGTTGCATCAAGTGCCCTCCTGGACCCCCTGGCCCCTCTGGAAACCCCGGATTCCAGGGACCCGCTGGACAGCCCGGTCGCCCCGGATCTCCAGGACCTGCTGGAAACCCCGGACGTCCCGGTGGAAACGGCCAGCCTGGAGGCCCCGGAAATGCAGGAAGACCCGGAAACGCAGGCAGACCTGGATCCGATGGACAGCCCGGTATCGAGTACACTCCTGGAGCACCCGGAGGACCCGGACAGGCTGGACGCCCCGGACCTCAGGGACCCGCCGGAAATCCCGGACAGGACGGAAGACCCGGAAATGACGGAAGACCCGGAGAGGACGGAAGACCTGGCCAGCCCGGTAGACAGGGAGGCAATGGACAGCCCGGAGATGCTGGATCCGACGGACTTCCCGGATCTGATGCCGCCTACTGCCCTTGCCCCTCAAGAACCTCCAACTACGGATCTCCCTCTCCTTCTGCTGGTTCCAACTCATGGGAACAGACTCAGACCAACCATCCCAGCTCCAACCCCGGATATTCCAACCAGGGATCCGACAACGGATACAGATACAAAGCTCGTTGGGCCTAAACTCTCTCTTGGTTCCATTCGTGGTACCATCGAGATGGCATTGGCACTGTGTCTACTGTCTCTTCAATCGATCGATAAATGATTTTATATCTCTCAACTCAACTTGTTATTGTATCTAAGCAGCCACTTTACAAAACAACAGTTCCGTTCGAGTGCCTTTCTCTTTCAAAAAAACTCCTTTGCCGAACTTGACACGTGAGGGAACAGTCTACACTTTCTCAGCACTTCAACATCCTCCACCCTTATTGTTTTGCTATCTATTCTTGAGATCTCGGAAGGAGAAAAATCGTTTCTGAATAAACTACCAAATTATGACCAAATAAATAAAATCTCCACTTGCTCCAATGCTCGAGCAGTGATCGATTTTTGTATTCAGAAAACCGAAAAATTTAAAATCATGCCCGATTATGGCGATATTGACCAGGTAAAGAGGAAGATATCCGCCTTTAGGAGGGCGTACCTTGGAATTATCAAGGCAAAAGGCACATTGACTTAATATATTTCTCAGTTGTTCGACCCACCCAAATGAATAAAACGAAGATACCCGAATTTGCTTGCAGAAACTTTTCTTTCTCTAGGATGCAATACGTTCCCCTCTCAATTCCTATCAGCCTCTCTTCTATCACACTAACGATCATAAATTGATCTCGTACTTCTTCAGAGCGCGTAGAAAAGACAGTATCGAGTTCATCTGTATTACACAACAGCTTGAGTACCCCCTTAGCCAGTTTCATTGAAACGTCAACAAATTTATCTCTCCCTAACAAGGAAAGCCGAACAACAACCAAAACCGGATTTTCCATTCAAATATTAAGGATAATTATAGTCAATTTAAGGCAAACAAAGATAAATGTGATGAGCGTAAGGCGGATGACGATACAATAAACTGATAACACGTGTGAGATAAAGAAAGGAGCAACGAGTTGAGATAGATAAGGGTCAATTCGTGATAGACTACCGTACGCCCCCCCCCCCCCTTCTACATCTTGGGGACGGGATTAATTCCGAGGATCCTGAGTGCCTTCTCCATCGTGTTGGCAGTGACATGAGCGAGGATGAGTCTGTTCATGTTCACTTTGGACGTTCCTTCCGACTTCTCCACCACGTAGCATTCAGAGTAGAACTCAGTGAATGTGGACGATAGCGTGTACAAGTAGTCGCAGAGCTGCAATGAGGCATGTCACGGATTGATGCTGATATTGCAACTATTTGTTTTCACACGAATCATTCTAGCAGACAATTCAACTGGAATGTGGGTCTGCGGATGCGCCCCATTCCCCCCTCCTCCTCCCCCCCCCCCCTGACTTACCGTATGCAGCATGAGAGTGTCCACCACCTGCAAGATCACATCCGACAGCTTCAGCACCTGCAACATCACTCATTGTCATCCACTCTTCTTTGATCTTTGATCAACCTCAATGAAGCACGAGACCGATTCATGACTATCTACCGCCCCCCCCCCCCCCATTCGTCCCTCTATTACCTGCTTGGCCAATTTGAGTTCCTTTGGATGGGGAAGGGGTAGGAGATCATTGGCATTGGCAAACGCGTCCATCTCCTCCTGTCCCACTCCCGATTGACGGACGATCGATCTCAAGAACAGATTATTGGAAGATTAATTAGAAACGACCATGATAAGTACGAAGAAACTGTCACCAGATCAAAATAAATTTAATTTTAAATGTCTTATGAGGCCGTTTGCGTAATAGTCGAACAAGGTGTGAAACAGTGATTTTTCTAAAAGTAGTGGACATGGGTTCTCGAAGGTGCTGATCATCATGGTATGCTTCATTTTGCACCATCTTGATCGGTTGAGCCAGGCTGCATTCGGGCTCCAAATCACGTTTTTCACGTATCTCAGGTTCCAGTGATCCAAATGTTTAGAAATTTTCAGAGCACATGGAATGGAAAAATAGAGGAATGACTTGTGTTTCATTCTAGGAAACAAAGGAAAAGGATCGAAAAAGGGAAGAAACTTATCTCATTCTTCATTTCAAGCGTAGTTTGCGCGGTGTGAAATAGAAAATGCGTCACAAAATAGAAGATTGCGCTAATTTAGTCAACTTCAAACCCCACACTATTTATACGAAAAATGATCATCGTGATGAGGCGGATCTTCTAATACAAGTCTCGGCTTCCACTACGTCTTCATATTCGAAAAGTATAGAGCAAATGTGAAAAAATAACACATTTGGGAAATCGAGAATATAATGGTTGGATTCACCATAGTCGATTCCATGTGCTCATAAATTTTCAAAACATTTGGATCATTGGAACCTGAGATACATGAAAATCGTGATTCGGAGCCCCGATGCAGCCCGGATCAACCGATCGAGATGGTACAAAATGAAGCATACCAAGACGATCAGCACCTTCGAGAACCCAATTCCACAACTTTTTGAAAAATCACTGTTCCACCGATAGTGCAAGTTTGTTCGACTATTACGCAAACGGCCTCTTATTGATCAATCATTTTTTAAATGAAGAAAAAAGGATCATCTAAATTTAGTATTGCCTTGCAAAATACGATTTTCCCTCATGTAACTGCCTCATTCGTCGATCTGTCCTATGAGAGATAGCACACAGCGAAGATGTGTTCTCATTCAAAGCGCTATCCGATCCGTCCATCTCTCTCCTCACTCTCCTCACCGTATTCTGGCATAAGCGTAGAGCAGGTAGACGGCAGTGTTGCCCTTGTCATCGAGCATTCGATCGTACGAGAACACGTAGTCCTACAACCAACCACAGTTTCTGCATTGCCCATCCATATTTCGCATATTATCCATTTGAAAAATGATCAATATTTCAAACAATTGCATCTTGCTATCCACGACTACAGCACAAAATAAACTGTTTTTCGTGATAATGGATGTAGAATAAAAATAATTAATAAATAAGGAGTGGTATTTACCTGTGTCCTTGTATGGGACAGATCGGCGTATTTGATTCCTCCATAGGCGACTGCATCTCTCGCTGCATTCAACTCATCCACGTTCATTTCCTAGAGAGAAGAAACTATTATCTCTTAATACCTTCGTCTTTCATGTTTATCATGAATGAAAGATTGAGAACACAATACACAATCAAATATTGGCGATCAAAGATTACCGATAGCTGACAGCCCCCCCCCCACCCCCACCCCCATACGTCCAACTCATCCCGCCATACCTTATCTCTTCCCTTCTCCTTCAATTTCTCTTCACTCCTCCTCACTCCCTCATCCAACAGATCCTTCAGTCGCACTGTCTCACCCGATCGCGTCTTGAACTTCTTCCTCACAAGTATCAATATTCTCTATTTATTCCTCTTGAATCATCCTTCTGATCTACCCCTCCCCCCCCCTCCCTCCCCTCCACTCACTTATCCTCTCCCAAGACGAGTCCGAATCCGACGTGTTCCACTCTCTTCACTGCCTCATTGTACCATCCCAGATCACGACCAGCAGCGAAGATCGTCTGAAGTATACATTTTTTTAACTAAAAAAATGATTTAAAAATAATGCACAATGAGAATGAATATTCCCCCCTAGCGTACCTCGAAGTGGAGACTCTGTCCAGCATCGACCACGTAGATCAGCCAGTCTCCATTCTCCTCGAACAATCTGCAATCAATCAACCATTTATACAGTAGGCGAGTTATCATATTTCGTTATTTAGAAGAGGCATCCTTTTGGCATGCATCATAACTAATTGTATGTTATTATCGATTGATTGCCTGATCTCCCTTCTCTTCCCTCCCCTCTCACCTGTTCTTGAGTGCAGCCAGATCGGAGGTGTCGTAAGTGAATCCTCCATCTGACTTGACCACAGTGAGGGGGATATCACACGCAGTGGGGAACATGAGATGGCGACCCTCCTCTTCACGGAGGAACCCACGAGATGTCAACTCCTGAGCAGAGAGAGAGACATTAGTTTTGAGCTAATCTACAATCAGTGAAGCATACGAAACTAATGAAAATCTAACTCAAATCACAAGGAATGTAGGCAATTTAAAAAAAAAAATGAAACGTAATGAATAGTGTTGTTATTCCGAGTTACTCGGCACTCGCGAGCGAGAAAAACAAAAACACTCGCGAGTGTGTTTGTTATTTTCACTCGCGAGTTGTTATTCACTCGCGAGTGAGCGCTCGCGAGTTGTTTACTATCGAACGAGAGGGGTGGTTGGGGATCTAGAGGAGGGAAATGAGAGGGAATTGAGCGAGAGAGAACAATGCAATCCACTCGTGAGTGTTTTTTGTTGTTTTCACTCGCGAGTGAGACGAAAAACAACTCGGCGAGTGGCGAGTGCTCGCCGAGTGACACTCGAGCATAACAACACTAGTAATGAATCACCTCATTCCCTTCCTTCCCCATCTTCCCTCACCTCAACGATAGCTCCCATTCTGCTCTGATAGTAGCTCTCTCCTCTCTCCTTCAGTCCCTTGATACTCAATTTGTCATACACCTCGTTGTTCGATGTGCGAGAGACGTCGCAGATTTGATGCCATGCCTCAATATATATAAAAAAAATTTCTAAACATCTTTACTTGCGGCTTTATGTTCATCAATAAAAAAAGGCTCCATGGAACTGCAGACAAGCAAGTCCAAATTCTCTTCTCTATCGATTGCTCACCTTGATGAAATCGGGTTCTTCATTCTGCAGCTTGACTACACACTCATAGGCTCGCTTCTTGAACACCTCGTCCTCGTCGAATCTTTTCTTAGACTCCTCAACACATCCCATATTTATTTAACTTTATATTAGCTATATACTTTATATTTATATTCTCCTCATTAGCAAAAAACTAATTCCATTAAATTGAAGGCGTTAAACACCTTTTTCAAGAGTAGGTTACAATCTACCAACCTTAAATTGATAATTCTCAGCCTCTCATACCTTGTAGAATGTCTGAAGGTCTCCGATGGCGGGAGTCTCCTGTTGGAAGTTGGGGAATCGATCCAAGAGATGGGCGATGAGCATTCCGAACTGCGTCCCCCAGTCACCGATGTGGTTCAGACGGAGCACCTCACATAGCACAACCATAATATAAAATAGAGAAACACACATCAAATATTTAAATTGTTATTCTGAAATATTATACATATGAAACAATTTGTTATTTCTGTTTGATTATTGTAGTCATTGGGTTCGAATGGCAAAAGATCCATTTGTAAACCATCAATTCCCTCTCAACTCACATCGAATCCAACAGCATCAAAGAGTCTGCTGATGGCATCGCCGATGATCGTCGATCTCAATAATCACAATATTACCATGGGATCCGAGGAGGATGACGTCATTTCTACTCAATCTCTCTCCCTCTCCCCCTCCCCCCCCCCCCTCACCTCAGATGTCCTACGTGCATCTCCTTGGCGATATTGGGAGATGAGTAATCGACGATGACACGACGAGACTCGATCGTAGGCAGTTTCACTCCCTGCAATGATATCATTCCATAAAATCGTCACTTCGTCAATACCATAGAAATTTCCTTCATAAACCTGCCAAGAATTGAATTTAATTCATTCTTTAGAAATGATTCTATCAATAGAGTCCTATTGTTTACTCAACAAAACCCGCAGATAGATGGATGAGCGTACATGTCTGGATATCTCTCCGCACTGCTTGGCGATGAACTCCTCGTTGAGGAAGACGTTGATGAATCCGGCCGGAGGAATCTCCGTCTGCAATCAACACCCCTCCTCACTCCATCCTTCCACATCTTCAACCATAATGAAAGGCAGGCATTGTCTTTACCTGCTATTATCTGACAAACAAAAACAAGCAAACGACGAATTAAAATTGAATAAGAGAGCCGTCGTCTCACCTTGGCGATGAGTGGACAGACGGGTAGCTTGGCCACGATATCAGCGGCCACCTCGGCCGGTCGCTTAGCCGTCCCTTGCGCCTTCAGAGCCTGCCAATACAATCATTAGCTTATTTGGAGATCAAGGAGCAGATATATTTTAAGTTAAAACTAACTGAGATGCATTACAATCATGAGAAGGAAGGCGACTCACGGCGGATATTCCCATGGCCGAGTTGCACTGGTAGTCTCCGAACTTGGGATTGGCAGCCTCGGCGAGGACAAGAGGGACAGAGACCGAGGGGAATGCCTGAGATGGAGCTATTAGATCACTCCTCGTTTATCTCATTCCACTGAGTGGATGAGACCACTGTTCCCTAATACACACATGTACTCATCTCACTTTTTATCTATCTGAGCAAGAGAAGGGAAAAGTAACCTCCAGAATGGCCTTCTTGAATACATCAGAGAGTCTTCCCATGATGCTGCCAGCGAAGTCAGTCACTACCACATAGTCGTGCTTCTTCGCCTTAGGAGGAGCACAGGGACTGAAATAGGATCCCTCACTCACTATATTCATTTACTCATCGTTCGCTTTCACTTTTAAAAATAAATATATATATATGATTCCATATAACCAGATCATAAGAAAGAAATATAGAGTGCAACATACGTCTTCGTCATTTCCTTCGCTTTCTTTGGCTCGGGAGCTCCCTTCGACGGACTGAAAGGAATTGGTCAGCAATCGAATAATAAGATGCTAATCTGATTACGCTATTTGATCTGAGGGAGGGCCAGAGGGCATAAGTGACTCCATACTGTGTCTACGATACAGCACTAGAGATATAATGTGCATAGCAAGAGTCTGCCCAATGTGCACAATTCACAAAGAATGGGTAAGTTCCCTCTTTCCCACTTTCTCAGATGTTTCATCCTTCTCACTCTGGTGTTAATATTTTTTTTTAAATATAATTCTAACCCAGCAGCATTGGTCTTGGTTCCCTTCTGGGCGTTCGTCTCTTCCTGCTCCTTCACACTCTGCAAACGACTCATTCAATCAATACAACATTAACAATAATATATATTCAAATCTCGATGTGCCTAGTGCGTAGAAAATCGCAATAGTTGTTGCACTTGTCCCTCGAGTGGATCTCATTCTAGAAGCACTGACCCTCTCCAGGATGGTCTTCCTGTACTTGAGCTTGAGGTTCTTCTGGTGTGTCTCTGCCAACTCGGGACACACTTCCAGCAGTTCCTCGTTCAATTCCCCCGTCTCCATCGCTGCCATGAGTCGAGTCAGACGGGCTAGATCTCCCTCCTAAACGATCAAAAATCCCTCCTCACCAATCATACTCATTTAGTCTAATCTATGGGAAGGAGAGGGTCAGGCCATTGTCTCTTCCTCTCAGTCAATCTCCCTTCCAATCCGACTCACAGCGTTGAACTGGGCAGTGTTGAGGTTGTGCAGTTCCTGCTGGCGAGATATTCCAGTGGGAGCGGAGGGGGCTGCGCCCTTCACTTCCTGACACATTCAACATTAACATGCATCTAGCAAGAGGAGAGTGAATACCTTCTTATCCTCTTTCTTGGGCGTCTTATTCGGCTTGCTCGGAGGAGCCATCAGATGTCCTGAGGATATGTCGATTTCAGATAACGAATTAACGAGAAAATAAACAAATATCGAGAGAGGTCGTGAACCCCTTGGATTGAATAACACGAACATTCGTTGAAAAAAAATTTATTCGCAATAATAGTGCTCAACAAATAACGATCAGGCAACAACGATTCTTAGATAAGAGTGGGAAACGTCAATCAGATTGGAAAATTGAGAGAAACCGAGTAAGAATCAACTGGAGACTCAGAACTTGGAGTGTGAATTGAGAAGGATGAGATACGGTGAGATACTCTTAGAATTCGACCTTCTTCACAAGCAGATAGACATTGGCGTCTTGATCGAAACCCTGGAGATTGAAGGAGTCTCCCTTCAGTCGCATCAGGAGACCTCAATACACAACATTAGACATAATATCGTTTTAGCAATAACAATCTGTTTTGAATTAAACCATTGAAACGGGATTTAACGAATAGAGAAATTCATTAGTGTAGTAGTAAGGGTCATCATTCATTATTGGTTTCCGGCAATTCTGAGCAATATGCGAAAAGACTGGAGAACACGATACCTCCGTAGGAGACGTATACAGCCAGTCTGCTTCCCTCTCCACTGTCGTCTCCTTCGATTCGGTAGACTCGACCATACATTACATATTCGAATTGGTCCATTCGGGAATGATGGGTCTGAAAGGGACCATAATGACCCAGAAGCGCCCCGCTGACATGGGTGGTATTGCATCAGAATGAGAGTAAATAGTCTTTAGACTTGTATTGCATCAGATTGAGAAAACTTCAGGGATCCGGTTTGAATCAATAATATCTAACCTGTGGATCGTATTCTCCTTCATCCGGAAGACCGTCGTCTCTCAGCGTGGTGGCAATCTGGACAATATAGTGAAAGGATATCACGGGAGGAAGATGCGCTGCGAAGGTAAATACCTGAAGGCGGAACTTCTCGTTCAGGTCGATAGGGTAGAGCTGCGTGTTCACGTCGAGGATAAGCTCCATGGCGAATGATTCAGAATCGCAGAACAGACGTGATACCTACAAATAAAACAGATTTACGAGGGAAACCCCTTGAGGAATATAGTAACTCACTCTGTCGAACTTCTTTCCGTCAGGATCGACGTTTTTCACAAGAAACATATCGTCAAATATAATTCCCGACATTCTCACTTCTGAAAGGTACGTATTTGAACAAATAATGAAAGTAAAACACGATAATAAACTTAATTATTTTAATAATTTAGAAACAGCTTAGGGACCACCGAACCGGAAAAGATAGTCAGAGCCGGCAAAGGTCGTGTCATGGAGTGGGAAACGTCGAAATGCGGGAATTCAAATCAACGTTGTAAAACTGTTTCCCCTGAAATTCTCAAATATTTCGAGATGCGCCTTTCCAGTTTTTCAATAAATATGAAGTCCTAACATCAAAGAATGTCATATAAAAAAATAAAAGAATTTTGTTTACGCAAACATGCTAAATTTTGCCCACCAATTTTCACTCACAGCGTTTTTATCGGCGTGCAAGGGAATTTCGATTTGCGCCTTTCCACTTTTATTCACACCTTATTCTATGTACAGAATTAGATTTTTATGCAAAATATGAAGAAAATCGGTTTACGCAAACCTTATCAAATCGGGTGCTGAACTTTAAGAAAACAATGTGCAACAAAGCCCTAAATTTGCTGATTCTTCTATTTTACTTCATTGTCATCGTTCAAATCAGTTTGAGGGGGACGATCTACATCCATTAGAGATCAATGACTGGTTAAATCCATTGACGCTAGTGATTCCTTCTACGGATACCGTACACCTTGCACGCGTTTGTCCTAACTGATAATTTCACACAGACAAAATGAACAATATATTGCTCAATTATCAGTCCAAAGACGCCATTTCAGTTAATGCTGCCAAGAAAAATAAAATTAAAAGTGTTTGAAATTCGCCAATGGTGGCCTGCTGACCATGCCATGACCCACCGAACCGATTTCGTGCGGGACTGCAGCAAGAGGGGCGGGGCTTAGACGGGTAGGTAAGAACTCGCTGATTTAATTTTTTCATAGCAATCTTAATAACTAATGAATTTTGCACTCTCGATTACCCAAATGCACATAACAAAGAAATTTTAAAGTAACTTTAAAATTTTACGTGGTGGTCCCTAGAAACAGCTCGGTCGCGTCTGTGGAATAGTGAAGAATTACCGTACATTTTCACTATGAAGTTCACTATGACCTAAATGCAACTTCCGCTTTATTTATTTTTAAAATGATTTATACGTTTGTTACATGTGTAAATTATGTATATTTAAGTGGGTAATGACGCCTGCCAGCGAATGGCTGATGCTCCTTCTTTCCATCATTCAAGGATGCGTGGCATGGGACCAACAAGAACTGGGGATGTATGATTTGATCGAAGAAGTCAATCAGAACTTTTATGAGCTCTTCGGAATTGAGCCGGTGAGTCTATTCCTTCCTGGCGGACTTTTTCTAAGTGTCCATTCAGACGGCAACTACTCAAGAAGTTAAGAAGGCATATAGGAAGATGAGTCTCGAATGGCATCCTGATCGAAACTCGGCTGATAATGCTGCCGAGAAGTTCAGACAAGTGAGATGCTTTCAAGCTTGACTATTCCGTTACCCTTGCACAAATGCTGATAATGGTGTAAACATGAAGAGCTTCATTTATTCTTCAAAAGATAATTAGATAGCTAGATAAAGTAGATTGATGATAAGATTATACTCCGATTGATGTTAGGGCTTATAAAAAGGTGCCGGAATTCCATGTATCCTTGTGATTAATTTCATCATTTCAGGTTGTTGGTGTGTATGAAGTCCTGAAAGACGCTTCGATGAGGGAGAAGTATGATAGTGTGCTAGAGAATGGAATGCCCGATTGGAGATCTGGAATTTACTACTATCGGTTAGTCAATTATGAACATTAATTTATTGGTGGGGATAACAATTTTAATCATAATGTATATCGTATAATTCATGGATCTACGGTATTGTAGTCGGTACCGTAAGATGGGAGGAGCAGAGGCTTCGCTGCTTCTCTTCATCGCTCTCAGTGGCGGACACTATCTCATGCTATGGGGTTCATTCTTCGAGAAGAGACTTGTTGAGGTGAGTTCACTTGATAAGATTTATTTTTTAAAACTTGATAACTACTTACCCAATTCTGTAATTAACAGTATATTAGCCTATAGGCCTACTATATTCAATCAACTTATTTTCCCCCGTTCCTTTTATCATAGAATAGATTTTCCTTTCTGCACGAAAAAAGAATGAATGATTTATCGATTCATTTGTTTGAAATATCGATTCATTCATTACTTGCTCTCAAGTTGAGGATGGATCTCAGCTCTTAGTAATTTCAGAACCAACGTCGTGTCAAGACGAAGAAGGGTGAGAATCGTAAGCTGGCAGAGGAGGAAGAGGCTGCGAGGAAGGAGCAAGTACTCTCTGAATACAGGTTATCCCCATTATTCATTCTGTATATCCCTTATTTGATAGATGTAACTTTTGTCAACCAAATGTTGATGGATATCCTCTTACTATTACCCTATTTAATGTGATTCCTTCTCTGTAGAATGTTGAATCCGTTCTATTAACATGTGTACGCTGAGTGTATCACATCCTAATTCCATTCCAGACCGACTTTCTGGAAGAGTCTACCGGTGATTCTCGTCCAATTCGGCTGTTCCCTCTTCCTCCTCGGTATTTCCTCTGCGAAAGAGAGAATGACTGCAGTTCCTCCTGTAGAAGAAACGGAAGAAGAGGAGGAGGCGGTAGGTTGACATTCTACTATTACATACTATTAACTAAACTGTAGTTCAATATCAAATTGAACATAGCGATAGATTCATAAAAAAGATTATTATAGCTTAATTGTTCTTCCATTGTTCTCCTCCTTCGTTCGTGGATCATCTGATATAATCTTATCCCCTCCCCCCCCCCTCTCCACCCCCTCTCCCCTCTTCATTTCCCTTGTCATCTTCAGATTCGTCGTCCCCGTCGTCCCATCACCACTGAACCCCGTGAGGAAAGAGTGGCAGAAGTGGCAGAAGTGAGAGCAGTAGTGGCTGATGTACCCGAACAATTGATGATGAGGGAAGAGGACGAGAAGGAGAAGATACAAGGTTCCATGCTCTGCTCCTTCAATTTTAGAAAATTCGTTCAAAAAGTAATTAAACAAATTACGAGGCTTTCATGTGTGATGCATTTTCTAGGAAATGAAATAAATCATTAAGTTTACCAATGTCAATATTGCAGAAGGCGTATGGTCGAGTGAGGATATGGCTGAATTGGTTAAGCTGGCAACGATCAAATTCCCCCCTGGAATGGGAATGAGATGGCAGCATATGGCCAAGGCGATGGGAAGGAGTGTCGAGGATGTCACTACTGCTGCTAGGAGAATCAAACACTTCCAGGCAACCGTCAGTTTATTATGCTTGAGGGGTACTGTATTCAATTTCTTCTGCGAGATAATTACTGTAGCATCATTAAAAATATTCTTTTCGAGGAAGAAAACTACTTTACCAATGTAACTCAGGAGTATTGTATTTCTATGTATTCCGTTATTGCATTGGTATTTCGTTGTTATAGGAGGAGCTATCGGCCCGTCAGAGCATCAAAGTGGATCAACGGAGTGGGGAATGGAGTAAGGAGGAACAGAAGTTATTGGAAGGAGCACTGGTCAAATACCCGAAGGTTAGTTCATTTCATCTAGTATATCCCATTGTAATGCGCTACCTGCGTGTTATGCGCAACTGTACCCGTATACACCGCATATTGATCTGGTATTTTCTTAACACAATTATGGTATCAGGGAACTGAGGAGAGATGGGAGAGGATAGCAGAGGAGTTACCAGGGAGAACGAAGGATGAAGTGGTAGAGAGATTCAAGCAACTCGCACAGATGATTAAGGCAAAGAAGGAGAAACGAGGCTAATTTATGGGTTCTCGCTATAGTAATGTCATGTTTTTGTTGTTGTAGAATATGGCTGAATACAGGTGTCATTCTGAGCTGTGATAACGTATTTAGACTATGCCTTTCCTTTTGTTCATACTTAAATTATTGTGATACACAATGCAAAAAAATTCTTGTATTTCTTTCAGTGTAAATTTACTCGTTGTTTTAGAAAGTTTTATACACGCCTGTGAATGGCATTTTATAGTGAATAAATCAAATAAATGAATTCCTATACAGAAATAGAAATTATGAGCATTGCAGTATGGCAAGGGGTAAAGCTAGAACGAACAGAACTATAGTCGAAGACTTGAGTTGGATTCAGTCGAAAAAGGCACTTTCTGTCTCTAACCGAGATTCGATAGAAATGTAAATCAACTTTTGATTAGTGGCACTGATAATATCCAAAGCATAGAAAGGGGAAGAATACCCGTGGTAGGAAGAGATACTAGATTGGAGTGAATAGATTACAGCATGGCACGTCTCTCATCCCCGTATGGGTCTTGATTGTATCGAGTCTGGGAGTCGGCGTATCTCGCATCAGTATTATCTGTTGCCACTTTCTCGGCCTTGGCGGTCGGAGGACGGTCGCGTTTGAAGAATCCACACTGAAAGGGAAGAGATTAACAATGACTCACTCATTCCACGTAGTTTCTCGTATCTCTTCGAATGCATATATGATTAAGAGATACTGCATGATTCAAAATGGTGGTACTGACCCTCCAGAGCAGGAGAATGAGCAGAGCGAGGATGAGTAGTCCAATGAGAATGGCAAGTAGATACAACCACCATGGGATTCCCCCTCCACTTCCATCAGTGTTGATGGCATTGATGTGAGTTGTCACCTAAATCAGACTCCCTTCCTTCTCCTTCTCTTCCTTCTCTTACTCACCGCATTTATCACAGTCTGTTTCTCTGGTCGATTCTTCTGATTGATGACTCTAGCCACGGCCAGGGATGAGACGTCCCCTCCTGCAATCATCCCTTTTTTATTTATCTACCTCTTACATATTTTACCCTGAATATTTCTTCTCTAACCAGAGCAGACGATATTTTGGATGCAAAATTGACTGAGTGCAATTCAGTCCAATAAATAGACTAACTCACCGGGATTTCTCTCCTGGACGAGTGTCTCAGTGTCGACTCTGGCATACATTGTCACCAGTACATATTCTCCCTTCTCGATATCATGTAGATCACACTCGATGTGAGTGCAACGGAGGGCATTGCAGTCCTGAAGGAGAAGGAATCAACTTGTAACAGTGTCCGAGACATGCATCTCTCAATTAGATTACAGCCGAATGAGAATCAATGGGTTCAATCTAAAAATTTAAAACAAAATTGACTCTCATTCGAAAAAAAAATCGCTACAATCAAATACTTATTAACAAAAAGCTACAATCAAATACTTATTAAAAATGAATAATATTAACAATAAAAACTAACAACGGAAGCTCTGCTGAGTACTCCCTTGTAGTCGACAGTTCCACTGCTGGCCTTGCTCATATTAACAGCCTCCTTCAGATCAGCGAATCGTGCTCTCTCTGCTCCTCCCACTGATTGAACTCCTTCTCTTCTTCTCCCTTCTCCCTTCTTCACTGGTCTCTTCCTCTGCTGTTGTTGTCTCTTCACTCTCTTCGATGGTTCTCGTTCGTCCTCATCGTAGTCATCTCCTTCGTCATCTTCTTCACTGAATCGGGTCTGAAATTGGATTCTATCCATGATATCTGGCTATTTAAATAGCTTACATGCTTCCATTCAACGCCTTGCCCTGCATTCTGATTCTCAGTCCATTCGAATCCTCCTTCTCCCTCATTGACTGCATTGGGAACATATTCGTGTCTCACTCGACCACCCTGCCCATCGAATTCTTCCTCCTCTTCAACCTCATTCGATCTATCGAAGTGAGTGTCAACAACGGGGGCGGGAGGAGCGGTAGGAATGTGCTCACCCGTCAACTGAAACCCATTCCTTCTTCAATCTCATTCATTCTGATTGACTCACCCTCAGATTGAGTGGGTTGACATTGTTGATCTGCTTGACTCGACATACTCCTCGATCGGGGTTGGAGAGAGTTGGTTCAGTGATGAGATAGAAGAGATTGTTCCCTTCCACTGAGAAGGATGGCCAGAAGATATCGAGAGAGACATCCATTCGAGATGGACCATTGTTAGTGATCTGAATGGGTGAGATATTATCACAAGTAGTTGCTTAATGACGAGCGCCCTCCACATTCAGCATGTTACTAGCTTTTCTGATAGTCGAAATTATCGCACAAGGCAGTCTGATGTGAGCATCATCACTAGTTCCGTGATTTGGAAGGCAGCATAAACCATAGTGTAGGCATGCAGAATGAACTCTATTCGCTTGAAGAAGCGATGACTTTCATCGAGTAGAGTGCATACCTGATATACATGAGATACGAGTGGTCCGAGGTCTCTATCATCGAATCTCTCCGTCTTCGTCTGATTATTAGCAATGAAGTCAATCTGTTCGGGAGTCGTCTGTCCAATCAATCCAAGGGAGTTATCGTAGTCAACGGGGATGGTCATTGAGAAGAAGTTGTCCTTATCTTCTCCCTCCGTCTCGGGGTTAGTACTACAAGGAGAGTCATTAATACTGTATTCAGATGATGTCATTCAAAGATCTAGGTATTGTGTGGTAGTCATCAATTGACTTGTTGCCATAATGATGATTGTCTCTATCCGAATGGCCTCTCGCATTGTTCTTCCCCATCACTTTTATCAGACCGACCTGTTGACTCTGGCAGACACAGTAATCTCCTTGGTGGGTGGATTCTCATCGTTGGCTGTCATTCGAATGCCAATCTTGCTGTCCTTGGATGCAGGAAGGGGATTGCCGAGGTCGCATTCCCATGTCCACTGTCCCTCGTCGTCCGGTTTGTCACTGGTCGGAGAGCAGGAGGGGGGAGTCTCAACCATCACTCTATTCCACCATCCCTTCATCTATCATATCTAACCTTTCCCTCTGGGACCTCAACTCCACCGAACTCGAATCCTTGCGGGATGTCAACGTAGAGCTTTGATTCGAATGCATCTTCTCCTCTGTTCTTGATATCAACATTGAGAAGGAGTGAGTTGTCCTTCGTTCCGAGAATGAATTTCTCCTTGTTGGCAGAAGCAGTGACTGCCAGATTGGGAATGCAGTGCTCATCACTGCCACAGTTATTGGCGATCGATAGCTGAAATGAGAAACCATTCATTGTAGGATGGACTATGAGTGAGTAGTCATCTCATCAATGACAATGCAAGCACCTTTCTCCTCATTCTACGCTACTTCTTGAATTTCCAGCTCCTCTATACTTTCCAGTCTCTAGAGTGACTGAACTTTCTCATTCTGGATGTTGACTACTCGACATTCCAACTGACCTTTCCCTCGAATGCGAGTGGCACTGTGGTGTCGAGTGCAGGTTCCAATTTGCCTCCCCTCAACTTGCCCGAGGGAGTTCCCTCATAGGTGTAGTTGACTGAGTAGTGATGGGCGACAGTCTGTCTTTCATCGTACTCTGCAATGTTCACCCTCACTCCCTCCTCCAGACTAATTTTAGTCTCTTCCTAATGCGTTCTGATTCCAAAGGATAAGAGATCATGCAGAATGCACAGACTCATCCTTCTTCTTCTTTCCATCCATCCTCTCAACTCACCGACACGAAGAATCTCTGGGTGAAGCATTTCTCGCTCTTCTTATTCAACCTCACAACTCTCTCGATCACATTCGATGGTCGGACGTCTTACTCTGAGCGCTTGTCTTGATAGTGCGGTCCTCGCGCTGCAATATGGTAATGGCATATAACGATATAAACTATATCTGCTTACGGATAAC
>BTSX01000003.1:15715290-15759061 GCA_036245825.1 Pristionchus entomophagus | reverse complement strand
AGTTTCCCGTCTGAAAGGGCCAATCGATAGTCTGTCTGGCTACAGTAATCCTCACTTTGCAAGTGTGCGTCACGAAGTGGGTATAGGCTTCCTTGTTCGCGAGGGCTGGCTTGTCTCCCGCCTGGGTCTTGCGTCGCTGGCCTGTAGATTACGGTAAAGTAGATCAATCGATCGTCCGATACCTGCGGAATTCGCGGCCTTTTTCCCTTTCGCCTTTTTCACCACGTTGTCGACCTGAGTCCCGTCATCTTCCACTGTAAAGGGAGGTGGATTACGGTAGATGGATGGGAATCGATATGTGATGGATACGGTAGTCCTCACTGGTGGCAATGGAAGCATCTGGATTACTCTTCTTCACTCGACCACCACCACCTTTGTTGTTCTTAGACATTGTGAGGAGCCCTCAAGAGGGGAGAAGAGGAACGAACCACTGAGGGAAAAAGAAGAAGATACGAATGAATGAAGAATGCAGAGTTGGGAGAGGGATTGCAAACTAATTGAGTCTGGATAATACAAAGGCAAAGTGCACATTCAAACTATTATTTTCCTTAACTATGTGATTATTCGAACATTTCAAAACAAAATTTGGAAACCAGTCAATTTTATTGGCAATGAGAAGTCAATCAACTGATCGGCACAATCGAAATTCACACAATGCACGAACAAGACATTGGAGGAGGAACCATAGATTACATAGTGTTATAATATTGCTGCTATGTCACATATCTTTCTACTTGCTGTGTCAGACTAGTAATACTTACTGGATCGGTAAAGATGTTTTGTTTTCATAAATATACAAAGATAGCACTCAATGGGAATAAATGGGTACTGTATAAACAAAGAGGAATTCGGAGCAAGAAAGAGTATCAAACACGTATTATGATCATGTAGCATATACATAGTAAGGATTAGTGTATCGAGATGCCCTTCATCCGGTCACACACTATACTCAGAGGGAAGAAGGTAGATCAATGGGGAGGATTCTCAACTCTCACGTGGTAGATATAGAAGGCCGTTCGGGAGATATTCCAGCAGGCGGTTACTGTAGCCACATAGAAGATGAATCCGAATGTTATCGGATACAAGAAATAGTGGGTACGGTAGAGATACGGTAGGGCTGGAGGAGTTACGGTAGGAATCGATAGAAGGGGCAATACCGTACCTGTGTATCCAAGGAAGGTGATGTATACATAATAGACGAGTCCTGCGAACCACACCGTATTCCCGATGAAAGCAGCGATGAAACCATCATAATCGATCAGTGCTCAAATTGAAGTAAATAAAATATACATTTTCATTTCATTTGTTTCTCTACTTCTAGTTAATCGAGATCATTCCATTTCCATTCAACGCTGTGTGAAATTGAGGAGACTCGTTCATATTTTTTTTTTCGAATCTAACAACCGCTAAAAAAAAAGACAAAATAAATAACGTACGAATATAGATGAGTGGTAGTAGTACATGAATGAGTACTAGCATGGGGAAGAATGCATTGAGATGGGACATCGAAGCAGTAGCCCCATTCCACGTCTTGATCCTTCGCCTTACGGAGGAATCGATTAGAGATCAACCTTAACTTGCACATTATCCTTATTTATATAATATTTATGGACTATATCTTATCAGATCACAGATTTGGTGAATATGTGCAGGCATACTCCTTTTGAAAGATATTCTGTCAATTGAAAATGCTTCGAAAAAGGGACACTCACCACAGAGAAGTAGCTACAATACAACCAACTCCGATACAGTCGATGAATACGACCCATGCGAAGAATCGAAGGAAACCACCGAATCCAGACCTTCAAGAATAATTATTCTTCTTCTAGTTGACAAATCACAGGAAGGCAAGTATCATGATATTTTTATCCCAGAAATATTTTGCATTAGTTGGGAAAACCAATATTGAACTGTACTGACCAAGTGCGAGGGCGAATAGAACAGAAGAGAAGAGTAGAGAGAGGGAGAGAAGAACGAGGAATGCTGGATCGTCACGGGCAAATTGATCCTTCGTTCCTTAAAAATTAATCATCCAATTGCAATTATTACTGAAATTTAACTTGGCAAATAAGACCATTTCACTTCACAATATCAAATATTTTTTGGCGACAAGCAAATGTTCAAAAGAAAGAAAATACGGAGATAAATAAACCAGACAACCATAACGAAAAAAGATTCCTTCCATCAGAGCTTATAACAATATATCCTATGAAAAAAAACTCACTTTTTCTATACAATGCGTTTTCTGAACACCTTCTGTGGATTCGTCAGAAGATATAGCATTTGCCACGCCGCAAATTCGAAATCCATTTGCTTAACCTGAAATATTCCATAATGAGCCTTTCAATGAATTCAAATAGGAGTTTTGCTTTATGAAGCAGAACAACGGAACAAATGTGTTGAATTCGCACTTGTTAGGTGAGATATAAGCAATGAATAATCAGTGAACTGACTAAATAGAAGGAAATACCTGAACAAGCCTGCGGAAGAACCTCGATACTTTAGCGCCAGCGGTCATTTTGACAGCTGTGAAGCAACCGACGTCGGCACTGAAAGGTTTGTTACTCTTTCCAGGAGATTACGCTATCGATGGAGAGGCCATAAATAAACAACCGCGGAATGTCGAAATAACCATTCCTTTTCCACATAATGTGAGAGTGAATTTTAGAAGTGAATATCCCGATTCAAGGTGAACGTGACAAGAGTACATATCCAAATCTCTTGGGATGGAAATCTCGGTGTAACGATAAAGTGTAAACTGACGTGCTATAAGTGGAGTATCCTCCCGGAGTGGTGTATCCACTAGTCGGATATCGATTGGGTCGAGAAGGAGTGTACGTGCCGGAACTCGTGCTCTCTCCAGTAGCTTTAGAAACAAAGTATTTGAACAATAGGAACCGTAACAACAAAAACGTGTCAATATTTTAAAACTCAATGAAATTTCAATATACGAAACAAAAAATCCATACCGACTCTAGCGTACGCGTTGTGCTGCATCGCAGAAACTCATACGAAACGTCAGTTATTCTGATAGAAGTAATATAAAATTAGTAAATGGATTCTATCAAAGCGCTAGAGTGAATGCAGATATTTTCCACTGTTATGAAACAGATTTGTAATGAACACCCCAGATTCAGCCAGTTGGATATAGAAAGCATTTATCATGAAACCCCAATCATACATGGTAAGAAGCCAGTTTAATAAATTATTAACTCCGACGAGAGCGTATCACATTTGGAAGAGTCGATGACTGTATTGATTAGTCGAATTGGATGGAAGTCGACGGACGAGAATCAATGGTTCTTGACCGAGCTGGAGCCATTGTTGACGGTGATGTAGTGGAAGAGAACGACGAGCATGAAGACGCCAATGCCGATGATGTTGGCAGCGATACCCAGCTGAACGTCCGTGATCATGGTCGAATCACCTGAAAATAGCAGCCATTGATACAAAACGATAGAACGCATGTTTAAACACGGAATAGAACGATGTTAGGGCATGCATAATCAATAATAAACAGCATAAATCGATTTATGAACCAAAGCGCGGTGCTACGTTGCACTGAATGGACAAATGCGCACGCTTCTTGTTGTGCACGCGTTGCTCCGGACACGGATTTGGACTGAGTATCGAGTTAGAGAATGGATTAACGAGAGAGTGCAGAGAAAAAGGGGAAATTCATTTGGTGATCTCCTTCGTCTCGTTTCGCGTTCTATTTCCATTGCGATCGTTCAAAGTGATCTTTGCAGGGTCATGTCAGCCGATAAGGACATAGCCAAGACTCCTGTCTCGGTCGACGAAGAGTTCCCCCTTGCGGATGAAGGTTCGTTCTTCTTCATGCTTTATCTGTTTCAATGTAAATCATTTGATTTGAAGGCGAGGACACTATCAAAGTGGTGGGACGGACTCCTAGACCCGCGCAACCTCTACCGAGAGAGGAACCACCTGAGGGACGCCGAGGAAAAGGCTAGACTCATAGCACATGTGCTTGAGCTACAGGATACACTCGATGGTTGGCTCTATTTTGATATATGGGAGGGGGGGGGGGGGGGGGGGTAAAAGACCGGGTCGTATCCCCAAACTGTTTTTGGTGTTTTTGTAACAGGTCGAAAAGAAAGTGTGTTACATTTTTGCTTATATCTTTGTTGTAAATAAATTATTTTTTACAAAGTTGTCCTGTTTTTGTAATTAAAAAACGAGATCTTTCAGATAATAGTAGAGATAGAATGATATAATATAATATATAACGAGATAAGTGTAATACCCTAAAATTTGGGTTCGTTAAATAGTTTGAGGATACGACCCGGTCTTTTACCCCCCCCCCCCCCCCCCCCCCCCAATATATTATATATTAGAGATGTCTGTCATTGTTTTCTTCATCAAACAATTCGAGACGACGTTATTCACTATCTGCTAATAGAACGCTACCACTAAAAGCTACCACTATTAATGTTCAATTAAAAGATTTCGCCCTCTATTGCGCTTCAGTATTCTTCTTCATAAATCCCGATTGACAAGCTTATCGTAGTTCTTGCTTACTAGCCGTACTTTCTTACGTGTCAGATTAAGTCTAATAGTAATATGATTATGTAGTGATAGACTAATTGCATGTCAATTTATCATGCAAGAATAATGACTGTGAAATAATAGTGGAATTAGTTACTGTAAATACATGACACTACGATGTCACAACAAAGCGACAAAGGATAACACATGACAACTTAGTGATAGATTAGGTAATCAATAGGCAATACAACTTTAGTTCGTTTGGTAAACTTATCACTATTTCGTGAAATTACAATAGAGTTGGTAATAAGGTTCCACTGTGGTACAATTCTATTGGTGAGAAAGTGGTGGAAAAGGAATGAGGAGGATCGGTGCTTACGTGGTTGCAATAGGTTGGGACGTCTAAGTCTTAAGATTAGTTTCTCAATCTAGATTTCTGAGGAAAATCCAGTTTTCTTGAAGTGACACCATTTAATTAATTTTCCAGATCTGAGTCAGCGTGTGGAATGTGTGAAGGAGGAATCAGTGAAACTGCGAAGCGAGAACCAAGTACTTGGTCAGTATATCCAGAATCTGATGGCATCATCCTCCGTCTTCCAATCATCCACTCCCGCTCCGAAGTAATATATCGCTTAATCTATTCGTATTCATACCTTTGAAATCACGTAACTTGTCTCAACGAGTGGTCTTTCACCGATTCCTACCGTGCACTGTGTGCTGTGTGGTGTTCTAATCAATCGATAATCATATCATTATCTCGATGGATAATGGAGTGACTGTTGTATTGGTGTTGTGTCCATTTCAGAGGTGACTTGTACGATTGGTGATCTTCCTTCAGCTGATCTCTTCCCTTCACTCCAATCGCTTCCATTTTTGAGTTGCAATCCACCCCTCATTGCCTTATTTCCGTGCTAGTCATCCATCTCAGATTGATCTATCCATCATTGGAGTAAATCTGTTGTGTTCCATTGCCATTCACAATCGAATTCAATTCTGTCTTTCGTTTTCACTATGCTTTTTTCTCACTACTATTTGGCTGCACTTTGCACTTTCTCAATCTCACACATTGTACATGCTTCATATTGTAATAAAGTTTATGCGCATAAATCTATTCTTTATAAACAATGGGGTTGAAGTTCTTCATACTGATTCGTGATCATAACCTATATCTGGAGTTTAAAGTGAGAATTGATCTTTGATCTTTGAGTGTTCCAGTAATGAATAATCAACCTCCTCCCGCTGGTGGATTCGGCCAGCCATCGGGTTCGCAAGGTTTCCCTCCACAACAATTCCAGGTGAGTTGATCACACCCATTTCATCGAGTCTCGTGGTTCCAATTGTCCCCACCTCGATCGAATCCGATAGATCAAGAATGCTCCCCTCGACTATGCTATTTCTAGCGGAACCGAGGTCGAAATCGATCATATTCGTACCACTGCTGATTTCGTGTTCAGTTTATTTTATTTGTATGGTATATAGCTAGAAATCTATTTATTTAATCTTATCGTATGCTTAAAATCGATTTCGTTAGCATTTTTTTGTATTGGATTATTCACCAATATCAACAGGTACTATTTTCAGCCGGGTAATCCGCAGTTCCAACCAGGGCAGGTCAAGATGGAGTATGCCTCTCCGTCTCACCCTCAGTCTCAAGTCAAGATGGAATACAATCCGAGTAACGTCAAGATGGAGGTAATAATCGCTGATAACCTTATCACATTCTTTCGCAACGAACGACCAATCAGCGAAAAAAGTCAAATTCCCCGTTATTCACATTTTCGAGTGGAATCTAGTCTTCTTTAAGAGAAATAGCGTACTCTACTATAATATCAGTATTCATCTTCTCCTAATCAACAATTACTTTTGTGTTTCAGATGCCGGAAGTACAGTATCCTCCTGCACACGGCGGACCTCACGGAGGGGGAGGGCCATCTCCCCAAGGACCACACCATGGAGTCCCTCCTGGAGGACCCATGAGAATGGGAATGGGCCATCCCCAGCATGGTCACTTATCACTCATCATTACTAATGTATCATACTTTTGCACAATATGGAAATACCTCCTCCAACTGATTCTTCATGATTCTCTTATCATGATTCGATGGTGGGATTACTGTAATTGTAGGTCGTTCGGGTCCGTATCCTCCCATGGCTGGACGTCCTCCTCCGCCTCAGTTCCTGCAGCAGCAGATGATGGTCAGTCCAATTCATTCCAATATTGTCTAGTCCATTCCAAACTGTGAGTACTTTGGACTGGATTACCGTATTCCTTTCATACTACAGTCGAACAATTGTGTTGATTGCAGAATCGTGGTGGAAGTATGGGTGGTCCTCCCCCTCCTTCATCATCTGCCTCTTCGACTGGGTCACATCCTACCATGGGTGGTCCATCCCCGGGTGGTCCTCCTCCTCCCATGGATAGACCCGCCCCTCCTCCTCATCCCGTCTCCCATCAACAACCTCCTCCACCTGCTGGAGTCAATCAACCAGTCGTCGTTCAGATGGTCTGTCCAAGGGGGATTACGGTAGACTAGAGGAATACTGGGGTTCATTCAATATAAGTCACACCGGGTGTCTTTGGGTTACTGTAGTTCAGTCAGTGTACGATATTGATGTGTGGAATAAGATGGAAAGATCTCGAATGATTTATTTCGAGTTTTATATCATCGAGGGTGAATGAATGATGGATATAGTGGGGGGGGGGGGGGGGGGGAGGGGAGGGGGAGCCTCTTCGTCGTCATTCGTCTCTTCATTTCTCTTCACTCGACATCAGATGGGGGTCCCTCTTTCACCCCTTCTTTATCCCCCTTGTTCTTCTTCGATTTACCCGTCGTTGTACCATCATCCGGCTTCTCCTTTCCCTGATCGGCAGCTTGTTTCTTTGCCTGGAATGGATCAATGAGGGTACTGTATCCATCCAATCGATACTCACCCTGGAGGTACAGGAATTGGACATGGGACTGGATCGATTGATATCGCTGCTTGCGAAGTTCCTGCAATGGATTGATGGGAGGATGGAAGATGAAAGCGAACCTTGACGATATCGAGCATCTGAGTATCGGGATTGGAGGCGATTCTATGACTGGCCAATTCCATTCCCACGAAGGTTGAGGTTCTTCCCACTCCCGCCGAACAGTGAACCACCACCGGACGATCGTTGTGGTACTTGCGCACCCATCTGGAGAAGGGAAGAATACGGTAGAATAGGGTAGGTGTACGGTACTTCCAGAGCTTGAGGATGGGCTCGGTCTCGACGGGGGCACAGTTGTCCACCCAGTAACGCATGTAGCAGTGCTTCACTTTCAATGTATCGTCCTTGCTGCAATGTGGGTTACGGTACACTGTAGATGGGTACGGTAATGTGAGGGGAGGGGTACGGTAGCCACTGACCACTTGATCTCCATGACACTGAAATCGGTGTCTTCAATCTCCGGTTCATCCAATTTCTCCTTCATTGTCACTGTGTAGGGGCCATATTTCTCTTTGGATTTGGGCTTCTCGGGGAAGTAGTGCGAACACTTCTCTATCTCGGCTGTAAGTCATCATCGTGATCCGTCGCACCCTTCCCCTCAAACCCCTACCGTAACCCCCTCCACTCACATCCTTCCTTGAAGTCGCATAGCATCAGAATGAGAGAGACTTTCTCCGTGAAGCACATGTGCCAGAAGTCCTCTTGAGTCTCTTTGACTGGTGCCTCCAATTCGTCAATTGGTTACTGTAGCACTAGGGATTACAGTACCTGGGTGCAGATGTACTTGGTGGCACCGGGAGCGGGGCTGCCCACCCAATTGGCATGGATGAAATCTTCGTCCTTCCCACGTTTCTTGAGAACGACTCGTGTCTGATCGATGCATAACACGTCAGCGTATCTGGAGAAGGGTGGGTTACGGTAGGTGATGAGAAGAGAGGATTACGGTAGATGGTAGTCGGTAGGAGGGAAGGGGGTTACGGTACCTGCACTTGATCTGATTGGCGTCCGTCTTACAAACGTCCACAGTGGCTCCATTGGCCACGAATCTCTTTATCTTGTTGTTGAATTCCTTCGATATTTCCTTGCAATTCTGAGAATAAGAGGGTTACTGTAGGATACGAGATGGAATGGAGTGATTACTGTCGTGTGCACTTTCTTGGCCCATGCTACTTTGTTCTTGTCGTCTTCTGGTCCCTTCTTCGTTTTTCCAGATCCATCCTCTCAAAAGGATACGGTAGATGACAGAGGGAAGGAGGTACGGTAGATGGGATCGATTGCTCACCGACACTCATCTTCCTCCTCGTAGCTTCTTTGGGTGCACTTGGCTTCTCTCTTTTGCGATTTATAGTCTCCTTGCTCTGAACGTCAGACTGTATGAGGAGTAAGATCTGCTCTATCGCTAATACCGTACCCCTTTGGCGGTTGACATGGAGAGGTAGAGAGGAGAGGGGAGAGACAACGAGTGGGGAGGTGAGAAGGGGAGTACGAATGAAGAGGAGAAGGGGAGGCAACGGCTTTTATTCAGAGGAATGGTGTAAAATGAAATCAATGCAAAGTAAATTGTTTTGCTTACAGAATGCGGGACAGACTGAAGGAGTGTTCATTGAGAAGAACAAGTTGGAAGATCTGGCGCGAGAAGTTGAACCAACGATCGTATTGGAGGAGCCAGTCAAAGATGCTCTACTGGAATACACTGAGGAATTCGTTGATGAGGCAAGAGACAGAGGAATTGTGGTTGGGGGGGGGGGAGGGGGGATGTCATCCACATCATACCTTTTATGATGTGGATGAGAGATGGTTTGATTTCAGTTGGTGGATCGAGTGTGTAGACTGGCAACACACAGAGGAAATCAGAGATTGGAGGCCAGAGATGTGGAGTTGGTGCTGGAAGAAGTATTCAGAGTCAGTTTGAACCTTTTGTACTGGGGATATCCCATTCCATTGAGAGTTGGAACTATCTCACTTGCAGATGCCTCGTGTTCCCCGAGCCTCCACTTTCATGGCCAATCCCGTTACGTTTATTCATATTTATGCTAATCGTTATTTATTGGCTATATTAAATCGTCAATTCTTCAAAGTGGTAATAGCGGAATTATACTAATTTTCTTTCAGACGGGAAGTTCGAATCCATCAGAGAAGAATCCCGGAGTGGTTGCTCACACTCAACGAGTTGCACTCATCAAGAAGACACTCAAGAAGATTTGATCCATCTTCCTCACTTACCGTACTACGGGTATCTAACTGTGATTTAAAATATGACAAATGAAGTTTCTCGTTTCCGTCTCTCTTTGTTTTTGAGGGAATGAAGGGCGAGGGGATTAAGTGGGATGAAGAGAGAGAGAGAGGGTGGGGAGGGGGTTTCCATTGTCTATTCTATCCATCTCGTGACTTATTCCTCCATACCACATGAGGGTCTCACTTGTCTTTCTCATCTATCTACACAGGTGAATACAGTACTCTCTAATCCGATTAAATATTGTATACAGTACGTCCCCATGGTCATTCATTGGTCAGACTCTCATTTCATATGTTGAGAATCTAGAGAGAAATGATCCCTTCCTTCTCCCAATCGACTTTCCTCTCAATTGGAGTCTCAACTTTCTCAAGGTTTTCAGATCATTCATTTCATCTCGAAGATTTATTCATTCTAGATTCCCATCCTTCAACTTTATCAAGCGAAAATAGTGTCCGCTCAGTTGCTCTCACCAACTGAAGGATTCCTTCTAGACTTCAAAAATGATACGCTATCGATAACGGTAAGATAATCGATTGGAAATGCCCTTAGAATAAGCTCAGATTCGTGACTCGATCATGAATATTGATGGGACACTGGACTACATGCTGTTGGGACAGACACCCACTATTCCTCTACGGTAATCTCATTGTTCTTCTTCATGGATCTAACAATATTTGAGTGTGTCCATCCACAATCTCTTCCTGTTCCTCGTCATGCCTAATAGTCCCAAGTGCAGTGTACACATTCCCAGTCTCGAGATTACGGTAATGGACGAATATTCTTACTTGATCTTTGATCTCCTTTCAGATAGGATTCAAAGTTCTCGGGGGAGTAATTAGTCGCCTTGCCAAGGAACCTCTACGACAGTTTCTCATGGAAAAATTGTGTTCTGAGGTAAGATACTGTATCCGAAGTAGCACTACCGTATTCTCTTCTCAGATTTCGGAAACCCTGGAATTCCCGGTGGATCTCATCTTTTCAAAGTACGGACCGGCACTCAATGGAAGGAATGCTACTAGTTTATTCGAGTTACGAAACCTGCTCAGCGAATTGGACGAAAATATATAAGTAGAGATTACAAACTCGTAAATTATGTACAATGTATAAAGAATGTGATTGGGAATGAATCTAGTCCATCTTCTCGAATGCCATGGATACACTGTTGATGCAGTATCTCTCTCCTCCTTTGTCTTGTGGTCCATCGTCGAAGACGTGCCCCAGATGCGCATCGCACTTAATTCAATTCATTCAATATCCCTCATATTGCTGTCTTTTCTCAGGGATCCAAAATATATAATGACGAGCGCGCTTGGAAAACTCACATTTTTGCACCGCACTTCGATCCTCTTCATTCCATGAGAATTATCGACGATTCTCTTGATGTTGAGATCGTTATCAACTGAATTGGAGAAGGCCGGCCATCCACAACCAGCCCAGAACTTAGAGTCGGAACTGAGAAAAGGGAGAGATAAGTCTCCAGAGAAGCAACAGATAATCAACATCGAATAAGCTCCCGTTCAAGTTGGTTTAAACAAATAGTAGTGGTCATCCTCACTTGAACAGTTCGATTCCACAGCACACGCATCTGTAGCGACCCTTCTCGAAGTGTTTGTCGTACGCTCCAGTGAAGGGAGCCTCTGTATCGGATTTTCGAGTAACCTGTAAAATATCCAGTATATTAGCTGTAAAACTAAAACAATGATATTTAAGAAATAAGTAATGGATAAACATACGGCGTAAGTCTTGGGGTCGAGCACTTTCTTCCAATCCTCGTCTTTCACTTCCTTCGCATCTGTTACACCCAGTTTCTTGATTCCAATGTCTTCAGGACCTGAGAAATGATGAAACAATTATCGAATGATGAAGATCATAACTGACTCACCAGGCTTATCAGACATCGTACTAGCTGATCGGAGGGAAGATCTGAAAGGTGAGAGAGTAATCGAGTGGACGAGCAATGGACACACCCGAATGATGCAAGAGCGGACAATAAAGGAGAGATCATGACAAACAGCAAAGCGTTAAATCTAGTTTCTAGTTTGTCACTCGAAATGATACCTGAGAGCCGATCGCATAGAGTTCACAAAGTTTCCCATTCCCGATTTGACAATAATGTGCATACCTAGAATATAGTGAATGAACATAATCAGTAAAAAAAAATACCGAAAATAAAAATAGGTCAGAGCCAGTCTAATGGTGTATTACCGTATTCAATTCGGCGAGCATCAGAACCGTGGTGTGTTGCCACCGGTTTATTTTTGTTTTCACTTTTTGTATATTATTTGGATGTTATTGAACTTGTTCAATGCCCTCATATGATCTATTGAAGGTAGTTCAACTGCTGTTCATCAACGACTAGCAGGTGGAGCCGAGCAAATGTCATCTCATCAGCAAAAACACGTAAGTTTGGGTGATACATGTTTCCCTGTCTAATCCCCTTCTCAGAGTGCACTCGACGATTGTAGAAACGGTTTGATTCGGACGAAGAGGAGGTCGTGCAGAAGGAGAAGAAGAGAGAGAAGAAGGACGATAATGAAGAAGATGAAGGCGTGAGAAAGGAGAAGAAGGAGAAGAAAAAGAAGAGGGAGAGGGAGACTGAGGAACGCTTGGATGAAGGTAAGAAGGAGAAGAAGAAGGATAAGGGAGATGGTGAAGAATCGGAGGAGCGACACAAGGAGAAGAAAAAGAAAGATAAGAAACGGTGAGCAATTTGGTTTTCACGTGTTAGTTGAACCATCTATTCGCTGATCGTCTTTCTTGTCTGCTGATCTCGAAATGATGATGATATTCAGAGAAGAGGACGAGGCTGAGCACCGCGAGGAGAAGAATCGCGATCGATCGAGAGATGATCGAAGTGATAGAGATAATTGGAGGAAGAATGAGTGGAATAGGAGTGATAACAGAGGAGGAGGAGGGGGAAGGGGAGGGGGAGGAGGACAATGGAAGCGGGATCGATATGCGGTATGTGACCATAGCCTGTTTTATATCGTATGAAATTAGAAAATTAGTTGTCTCTTTCCATATGATTTTTGTATTTGTTTCCAGAGACAAGAGCGAGGAGATAGAGGCGATAGAGGGGACTGGAACAGAAACGACAACCGCGACAACTTCAGACGCAACGACAGAAAGCGCCTGGATCCACGGTTCGTGGTTTTTTATTGAAAAATTAGATTGAATAGCCATCATCGTTTATCTTTATTCATTACCTGTGAGATTAAATAATGCCCTGAGTGAATTTTGTACCTTTTTTGAATTACTATTCATCTTGCTCTGATTTACAGTGACAATGACCCTTCTAAGCCAGCATGGGCAACTGGAGCAGTGATGGACAGAGCAGAGGAACTGAAGCAGAGGAAACTCCTATGGAAGAGTCTGTTTCTTTCGCTCTTAGAATCCAGTATTTTTTCTAGCCTTGATAGATCATTAAACCGTATTGGACTATACCATAAACTCATTGGAATCTGCTCTTCAGAGCCATCGGAAGGCGAAGAGGCTTCATCCTCCACTGTCACTGAGGAGGCTCATGTGGAGAAGAATGCTGGTCAGCTATTTATGTATACTCTCACTCCTCAGATCATATTAGTTTATTTGAATTCGTATTGATCGATTGTGTGTGATTTTTATAGAGATAATTTTGAAATCAGATCAATTGCTGATGGGTGAATAATTGAGTGTAGTGATTGACTATGATCGTTGAGGCATGTGGTCTGCTGCCTTCACTGCAGCCTCAGGAGGAAACTCAGCTCAATCTTCCAAGTTCATGAAGTTGATGGGCATCAAGAGCGCCCCTGCTGCTGCTGATAATGTCAGTTGATGATTCACTCTGATTCTGAAAATGAGGAAGTGATCCATCAATGAGTCATACTTCTTTTCTCGATTGTCTGAAGATTAGGATGACTGATGAGTGTTTTCTCTCGTTGTCCAATGGGAGAAGAGTGTGTAATCTCGAGTGAAAGGACCCACGAGAGACGTGAGAAGTGCACTGATTTATTGGGTGGACTAATTGGTTAGCACTAGGTGAGAAGGCTAAGAGCAAGCTCTCATAGAGTTGCAATGGATCTCTGAATCAATTTATGAAAAAATATATATATAAAATTGATATTATTTTGAGGTGGACGATAAGAAGGTAAAGGAGGAAGAGGCTAAGCAGAAGGCACTAATGGCTGGATTGGAGAGACAGTACGAAGTGAGTAGAGAATTCTCCCATCAAGGAAGGGGAAAGGGACTCGGATTCGGAGGATATTGATTCATTATCATTGCCATTGTTGTGATACTGTAGGGAAGAATGGATAACATCTTGCTTTTGAGAATGAATGTTACTACCCGATCTCCCCTTCCTTAATTTACCGTACGCTCGTTTTGAAAGTTTGTTCACAATTGTTTTGCGTGTACCTTGTTGAAACTTATCTTCTCCATATTCCTTATTTCCCGAATAGTTTATTGACTAGAAAAAGGCAGAACTTTGCTAAACCTTTAACATCACAAATCGAGATGTCAGACATGTAGATTTTTCGTGAATCATAGCTTCGTTTCTTGTCTTTTATTTGCAGTTCTGGCGATAAACAGTTATGTCCATTTCTTTCTTGTTCATGCAACTTGATCAATCGTTGCCATACCATTACTTCCGATTGTTCCAAGGGTTTTATAACCAATCCTCAGGATCCTGAAGATTTTAATCTTGCTTTTGTCTTGCTTTTGAGAATTAATGTAACTGCCTAATCTCTCCTTTCCAAGTAGATATACTGTACTCTTTTCTGGTACATTATTGACTCTTATCGCCTCTATCCATATTCCCGAATACTAGATCAAGACATATTTTTGCAAAACCTGCAGCAAGTTAAGTCGAGATAATTGTGCAATATTTTGATTCTTCATAAATTTGTGATGTGAATAATAATAAAGCACGACTGGTACCCATGAAAAGTGTGAGAGTCGGAGGCGAAAGAAAGGAAGGGGGGGGGATATTATGGAGATATATCAGATGTCCTCGTGAGTATTCTTGTTCGCATTGGCAAGAGTCTCTATTGCGAGTCGAAGAGAGGCGTTGTTTGAACTGGGAATCAATATTGATCTAGGAATGGATTGGAATGGATTACCGTTCATTCAAAATGCACATGAATTGAAGGAGAAGAAGGAAGACAACAACGATTCCGAGGATTTTCTGATTGGATGAAAGAGTGGAGAGATCTTGACGAATGGACTCCATTTCCTGAAGGAGGGAGATTGATAGATTGAGAAGGAGATGAGTAGACAGAGCAGGCCAAACTATGGGAACAGGGGCATTCACACTACAACAGGAAGGATGGATTGATAGCGGATGAGGATGCTCCCACATAAAGCGTGCTCGAAGCGATAAATGGTGGGGGAATGATCACTAACGACTAACAGATCCTCCTCCTCCCATCTCTCTTCTTCTCTCTTTTGGTGTCGATCCATTCGAACTACTGTCATCATCAATGATCTTGCATCGTAGTTTGTGTTCCGCCTTCCATTCCTGGATTGATCTTTGATCTACCGTACCCTCACTCTGCACACCTGGGGGGTATTATTCCACAATTCTCCGAACTCCTCGATATTGGTAGAGTCGTGTTGGAGGGCCATCAGAAGGAACTTCTCCCTCGAACCAGTGGATCGATATTCTGAAGTCAATGGTGGGGATACTGTAGGGGGGGGGGTGAGGGTACTGTAGTATGATCTTACCATTCTGGAGGTAGACTCGGACAATCTCCGTGGCTCCTGGAGCCACTCTTCCTCCTGAGGGACGAACTCGGAATTTCTCGGGGGAAGTTGTCTTGATCTGATGGAGGAAATAATGGGGGAGGGGGAAGGGGAGGGGTGATCTACCTTGAATAGAAGATGTCTGTCTGAAGTGTTTCTCACAGCGACGATATCCACGAGGTCATTGGAGGATTCATCGAGACGAGCGAGAGACAATTCATCACGGGGACTGAATGGAAGGGAGGGAGAATATCAAGTCAAAAGCATCATCATTCTAGATAGATCAAGATTGCCATTGGAAATTGAGACAGTTAACTCACATAACAATATCTCAGTGCTCCATCTGTGATTTTTAAATGAATAATAGGAGTGACCTACCAGACGGAAAGGAATCGATCGATGCCCCAATCAGTGGATGGAGCATGAACCCTTCGATCTGCTAGAGGACGGAGGGAGGAAGGAAGCATCGAACGACGAGATGACGGACCCTGAGGGGAGAGAGAAGGAGATAGAGGGGATGAGTGAATAGGGAGATGGTGGATAGATCTCCATCCGATGGACAATTGAGAGATCTCGCGAGGGGAACTAGATACCATCAGGTCTCTCTCCCGATGGTATGGATGGAATCACGTGCCTTGCTTGGTTTCCTAACAGTGGGAGCCCCAATCATAAGGGGAGTCCGACGAGTCGTCTCCTCGTCTTCTGACTCGAACTTCACTGACTGAAATGGAAGGAATCAGAATGATCTTCTCTTTTCAGAATGATTTACTCATCGATCAGAGGAAATTCATTCGGTAATTCTCAGAAAAAATAAACGAATCTATTTCACCGCTGCATCAACTCAATGTACATTTCCCACAGCTGTCATAGAATCATTCCAAGTTACGAAATACGAAGACGTCAACAAATCATGAATAAGTGATTGAAACGGACTCTTTTATTGGGAAAAGCTCCCATCTTCTCATCCTTGTCCATTCCATTCTCATAGATTATCTCCTCATTGAGAGCCCGTGAGGGAATACATCGGGCGATCTCCTCCATTGTGAACTCCCACGGATCCTGAGGGAAGGGGTTACTGTAGCCAGGAGAAGGAAGGATACGGTATTGAGAAGGGAGATACGAATGGAGGAGAAAAAGCAGAGAGACTAGAGGGAAAGTGCATGGGATACGGAGTGGAGTGTACATAAATCTGGAGGAAAGAGGGTTGTATACGGGGGAATGAGAGGGAAGGAAGTGGAGAGAAAGAATGACTGAGAGTTTAGAAGAAGAGTGGAGACAGATCGAATGACGGAGAAGAAGAGAAGGACAAGAAAAGAAACTATTGAGATCAGAGGACGACTGAGAAGGATGATTGAAATAGTAGAGAGAGGGAGGGGGAGAGGGGGGGGAGGGGGGATGAAACATAGAGGAAGTGGAGGGAAGGAAGGAGATCACATGGGATGAAGTCAATATTCAAATGAGAGGAAGGGGAATCATTGAAACGTATATTCAGAATGGAGTCTTTGCAGAGGAAATTGAGATGGGAATAAATACTGAAAGCTGGAAAGTAGGCTCTTTCTCTTGAATGGAGTAGGTGGGAAGAGTGGAGTGAATATTGGAGTGTTGTTAGAGAAGGAAGAGGACTGTGAGAGATCAACAAAAGACATTATGGGAGAAGCTGTGGATACGGTAGATTACGGTAGTCGGCTCAAATCGATCGAAGAAACGGGGGGAATAATAGTGATGAT
This sequence comes from Pristionchus entomophagus, assembly GCA_036245825.1. NCBI lineage: Eukaryota > Metazoa > Nematoda > Chromadorea > Rhabditida > Neodiplogasteridae > Pristionchus > Pristionchus entomophagus. The sequence goes on along the minus strand of BTSX01000003.1, from coordinate 15,741,903 downwards.
TAGTGTTTGGAATGGCTGAGATGGACTGCTTGTGGTTGGTGTCTTACACTGAAGAAGGAGAGGGATTACAACTGAAGGAGAGAGGGAGAAGAGGGAGAGGAACAGAGGGACACCGGAGGAGATCACACTACCGTATACGAGGACAATCGATTAATGACTTATTAGGATAGAAAAAAGACTTGGAGAATGATTATGATCCTTCCCAGTACATGGGAATATGACCCTAGGGGAAATGGCCGATGCTTGAACCATTTTTTTGAACACGGCAATTGATAGACGGGGAAGGAGATTAATGAATAAAGAAGTTGGAAGGAGAAGAAGAAAGGGAAGAAAGAGTGATTGTGTATGCACAAGGGGATGGACTTGGACTGTCTGGAAAGAGCAGAGAAGAGGAGAGAGTAGGGAGGATGGAGAGAGACAGAGACAGTAGGGAGGATACACTGGCTGATCACGGGGGGATACATCCCTGCACTAGGAGAGGTGTCTAGCAAGAGATGGAGTGACGCGTAATCGAGCCAATTGATGGGGGGGGGGGGGAGAATAATCATAGTTTTCCCTCAAGTGAGGGAATGACAAGAGAAGGAAAGTAGAGAAGTCGAGTGAAGTGGAACGAATTCGGAAAGACAATTCCATTTGGAATGAGATGGGGGAGGGGGGGAAGGGGGGGGAGGGGGGGGAGGGAGGGGGACCATACTGGAGAAGGGGGTTTTGAGAGGAGATATGTGGTTGATGGGGGTTCTTCCAATGAGAAGGAGAGTCGGACGTGTTTTCTGACATATGGGGGAAATGGGAGATTGAGGAGGGAAAGCAATGGATAAATATGTGTTGCTTGCTGCTGTAGACACGCGAGTGAGAAGAAGAGGAATGAAGTGGATGATGACTGGGAGGGAAGGGGGGGGGAGGGGGGGGAAGGGGGAAGGGGTAATCGATGCTCAATTCTACCGTAATCACTGATGAGACTCAATGACTATTCACCTCTCCTCCCATATGAGAAGGGACGAATCTTGGATGGATAAACTGATCGATGGATTCTCGATTGACGAGAGTCAATTGAGGATGGCCGAGATCGATCCATGTACGGATGATCTGAATGGGGAGGAATCAGAGATCATGATAGAATGGAGTGAAGGGAGAGAGGCTCTCAAATGACCCAAAAAGGAGTGGGAAGTAATTATAATCCCATGGAAAACTACTTCCCCTATCTAGCTCATTGGACTGGATGGAGGTTCGAAACTCGTTGGGGAGTTTGGACTGTACATTTATATTTGGGATGGATCTCACTTTCCAACTCGCACTGAGCATTGATGGAGACTCGAAGACGAGAAGATCTTGTGCACAATTGGGATAGTAGTATTTAAGGGAATGAAGGATGAACTTGAACAGATCGTAGTCCTGACGGGAAGAGAAGGATTACGGTTGATGGGGAGTACGGTATACCAGATTGACGAGTGTAGTTCCCATCATATCGATCAGAATGGAGATAGGAGCTCCGCGAGATTCCATATAGTGGCTAGAATAAATAATCATATTGAATATATGTACATATTTGATATTTGAAAATGATTTCAAAAATACCGTTCAATCCAGAAAATGAATGCTTTTTCTGTATCTCGATCTCCATTAGTATGTTCTCGCATTCGGATCCAAACTGAAAGAGATATTATTATCGTGCAATGAATTTCAATCTATGATTCGAATCGACGGAGACAAAACGGAATTATCATATTCTGATTTCCGGTAGATAAAAATTCTGCTGAATTGACTCACGGATGGGATTTCTCTCAACATCAAATCCATGGATATACATCATTTTCCGATCGAGGAGATGTTTGATTGAGAGAAGACCGATATCTGCAATCTAATCAGTGAGAGAAGACGAGAGAGCACGTGAAATGGATAGAGTGCAGACAGAGCTGATGGAATCTCACATTCGACTTGGAAGTTGTATCTCCATTTGAGACACTGAGTGACTACTGCCAGACTGACGTCAACGTCGTTGTTGTAACAGAGAAGGAATGTTGCGAGCCACCTGGTAGGAGTACGGTAAATGAAGGATGTGGAGAGACAAGGAAAGATGAAGTCTCAAAACTGAATTAAACCAACCATTCTTCTCTCAGTAATCGATGGCAGTCAGAGGGTGAACACTTTCGGAGAAGATCCTAGAGATGAGAGGATGAGAGGATGGATGAGATGGATCAAACCTTGTCTATTCGAGATCTCAATTCAGAGATGGAGATAGCCAATCGTGCTGAATCATTGGAGACAGTAGACAATCTCCTTGCAGATCGAAGGGAACAATTCATGGTGGATGCATGATGGGAGGAAGTGGGAATACTGATGGGTAATCGATATGAGGGAGACGCCACTTCTCCCTTCCTTCCTTCCTTCTCTCCCTCACATAAGAAGCATGTGCTCCCTTCCTCTCTACTCCACTCTCTGACTACTCTACCTCGTCATAGAGAGCAGTATCTTCAGTATCTCTGTTATTCATTTCCTTGGCTGTTTGTCGATCTCACAAGCAGTGATCTACCGCCGGAAATTGGCCAATTAAAGAGTGCCATGCGATAGCTGATGTGTGATACACTTCGTTGGCCTTCGAATCGACGCCTCAGGGCAAGAGATAGAGAAAGAGGGGGAATGGCAAGTCAACTCTCATCCCGCCTCACGAAAAAGAACCAGTTTGCGATTGCACGGGAAAATTTTCTCGTCGTCTGTACTCTCTTCTCTCTTCACTGCGCGTCAGCCATCTCGGCTCTGACCGGTTCCAAGTTTTTTTTGGCGTCGTTTTTCTCGCGATTCGAGAGCTCTCGACGTTGTTATCTTCCTTCTATCATTATCATTCGCCTCTCGTGATATCACTCTTTCGTACATTGCCCCAATCATAATGGTTTCCCAGTTCTAACCTGTTTTTGTTTCAAATACTCTGTTATCGACTTGTTTTGACTGGTCGTTATCTTTTTCTTTGATACCTGTAAAGAGTGAAACAGCGAGAGAGAAAACGTGAGCATATCTATCGCTCAACGCTCGCTTTGCATATTCCATCCATATCTCTTTGTCCTTTGTGTCTCTCTCGTTCTCTCGCCACGTCCCACTTTCGCAAGATTCGAAAGTGGTTGTTTTGGCCATTTCGCGTCTTTCTCCATGGACTCAATCGTCCTTCTTAAGATGCTCCCGATCGAATCGCCCGAGAGTTTAACAAGCTGGTTGACGAAGGAGCTGTCGCCCATGTAAGATTGCCCCCTTTTCTTCCCTTATCGATTCCATCCATTGTCATGTTCTCATTGTTATTCTCGCCAATTTCAGCTGCGATGCTGACCCTGGAGCGCTGGCTAAGTATGTCCTGGCTCTTCTGAAGAAGCCGGATAAATCGAACGACGAGATCAAAGAGGTCTGCATGCTCCAGCTAGAGGTCTTCCTCCAATCTCGTGAGTTTGGCGCCTTATTTTTGAATATAATAAAAACAAAAACTTTCGGGAAATGTCTGAGCTTGCAGTAATATAGCAATTGAGATGATGTTGCTAATAAGCGTGATTATCTTAACCGACTCTACTAATTCTTATCTATTTCTTTGAGACACGAAACGTTTCGTGGAGAAGTTGTTCACTGCTCTGGGTGAGAAATCGTACGTGGACGCACCTGCGGACCCTCCGACGCCCGTGGAATCAACCTCGACTGGTGCACCTGTCGAGGAGAGGAAGGAGAAGAAAGAGGAAAGGAAGGAGAAGGAGAAGAAGAAGGAAGCACCCAAGGAGAAGCAGAATGAAGAGAGGAAAGAGAAATCTAAGGAGAAAGATGTGAGAGATCTGACTCTTATCTTAATTTAGCTTTCCGTCCTTCTTGTAGATGTCTTACTGCCTTCATTGCAGCCATCTCCTCCCCACTCTGCCCCTGGTTCTCAATCGTCCTCTTCTATCTCTAATGATAGACCCCGTCGTACTGCTCCTTCCTCCTCCACTTCCTCTCTGACGAAGAGAGAAGGGGGATCGACCTCTGACTCTGCCGCTCCCTCTACCTCCTCCACGAGAAGATCCCCTGTCAGAGCACCCAGGAAGAGGGTCTCCCCTCCCGTTCAGGTTACTTATTTACCTTTTTTCGTTTAATTATAAACGATGTTAATAGGACTGATGAGTGCCGAATGAAAAATATGTCAAATATTAGCTGGCATATTAGCAAAATACTGGTCGAGTGGGTCGGTTCTAATCCGACCTATTACCGAGATTATTTTCCATCGGAATTTATTATCGTGATTGGTTAATTAAAAGTAATGTATTACAGATGTCCCGTCGACGGTCTCGATCCCCTCCTGCCAGAGGAGGGAATAGAAGAGTGGGAGGAGTGAGAAGATCACCCATTCGAGAGAAGAGGAGAAGTAGAAGTAGATCTCCGATTGAGAAGGAAAGAAGAAGAGAAAGAGGAGAGAGAGATGATGAACAACCAAGGAGAAAGAAGAGATGCAGAGACTTTGATGGTATGTACTGGACATTGATAGATGGGGTTTAGTAGTTGAGAGATGTTGGCTATTGAAATGTGTGTATATACTTTGGGTAGTGTGTCTCTCCTCTCCTCTCCTCATGTTCCTTCCATTCAGAGCAAGGAGTATGTCTCCGTGGAGAGGCGTGTCCATACGACCATGGTCTGGATCCCGTCGTGGTTGAGAATGCTGCACTGGCTGCAATGGGACTCAAGGGACCAGGAGGAGTCACTAATGCGACGTACTCTGTCCCCCCTCCCGGATACAATCCCATGCCCACCAACCCCGCTCCTCCTGGTATGTTGTTTGATTTATTAACTATTTAAATAATAATGAATCAAATTGAAAGCGATTCAGGACTGGTTTCTCTTGTGTCTCCCGGAATGATTGAATATATAAACAATTTGTTTTATGAAAGAGATACCGTTGTTGGGTATTCCAATTGGGAGGATGACGAAGGTGTAATTGAGTGACTTGTGACGGAGAGTGTAATGTGAATGGATTGCAGGAGTGGACACGGTGGGATACAATCCAGAGGCCCCTGGTCTCGGTATGGGAGACTTCTCTGTCCCTCCTCCACCCATCCCCGTCCCTGGAGGATGGAGACAGACCAATCCATATGCTATGCAACCACAGGTACAACATATTTTACAATTTTATATTATTAAAAAATATATATATTTATATAATCGCTATTGATTTTATTTGAAGTGAGATAAATAATTGTTTTGTAGATGGGATACGAGCCATCGGGATCGATACCGGTGGATCCCCATAGTGTTGGAGCTCCCATGATGGGTGGAATGGGAGGAGTGATGAGAGGACGAGGGAGAGGAAGGGGAAGAGGAGGATATCATCCATATGGAAGAGGAGGAGGAGTGCATGGTGGAGGAGGAGAGGATGGATCACCCAAGGAAGTACTCGCTGCTCCTGTTGCTGCAAGAACACTTATTGTCAGTTGGAAGGGGGGGGGGAGAATATTGTTAGGTTTGAAAGATTGCTTAGTCTGTCCATTTTTGATGGACAAAATCCGTGAAAAGGAAAGGGAGTTGAGATGGATATGATGAAGAGAAGATTGAATGGGTGGGAATACAACTGATTTAAATAATTATTGTTGCAGATCAAGAAGATTCCGGCCGAGTTGAACAATATCTCGAAGCTGAATGAGCACTTTGAGCAGTTTGGAAGTATCACCAATATGCAGGTGAGAATTGACTGAATCTTGTTGGAATGTTTTGGTTTCTAAAGGAATGAGTAGAATGATATATGATGTGATATAAGGTGCACTACGAGCGTCAGCCAGACACGGCCCTCATCACTTTCTCTTCTCGCTTCGAAGCAATGAAGGCATACAAGAACCCTGAACCCATCTTCAGCAATCGATTCATTAGAGTGAGTCCAATATTATACTGTCGATATTCTTTATTGAGACTGTCTGCTATGCAGAATGAAGTTGAATGAATGTTGACTGGTGTCTCTCTCAGGTGTTCTGGTACGCGAATGTGACTGGTGAGGGAGGATCGAACAAGACGACTCTCTCGTCGGGAGTCACTGTAGAGACACCCGAGGTATCATCCATTCACTATTTAACTTGATTATCGTGCTGATGCGTCAGGACTTGTTTTACAATTTTCGATGGGGGCGGAATAGTCGGAGCATACATAGTGCAAATCATACAGATACATATTTCTATTGCAGTCTGGCCACGCCCCTTCTGCTCCTCGGGAGCCAGTGGTCCTTCCCGGTCCCGGCCAGACGAAGTACAGAAAGCCAGAGGCTGTGGAGGCATTCAAGAAGAAGCAGGAAGTGGCCGCTGTCAGGAAGGCTGATAAGGTGAGAGAGAGAGAGAGAGAGAGAAGGGTATTAGAAATCGTATTCGAGCTTACTCGATATTTCGCGCTTACTTTCTCGATTATCTTCTCAAGAGTGAAAGGGTAAATAGAAGTGTGGTATGGAGTGGATTAATGGGCGAAATGGTTTGCAGGAGGGAGTTCTCCGTCAGAAGGATCTACTCAGAAGGACGACCAGGATTCTGTGTAGTCTGCAGGATCAACAGAAGCAAGTGATCATGGCGGTGAGTTGAAGGGATTCAATCAGTTGTCTGTTGATATTATTGAACGATGCTTATGAGCATGGAATAAAATGAATAATCATTGTAGATGATGAAGGAGACAGACGCAGAGAAGAAGAAGACTCTGAACAAGATGTACAAGACATTGGATGGGAAGATATCCAGTCAGAAGGGAGATGTTGAGGAACAACAGGAGAAACTGAAGACATTGGAGGCTAAAGTGACCAAGAATGAGGTGAGTAGAGAGAAAGATTCCCTTGAATGGCATAGGAGAGAAGAGATAGGATTAATCTATTTCTCATTTGAGTACTCCTAATAACTAAATATTATGCTAAGTAGATTTGTACAATGGTAGTGATTGGTACTGAATGAATGAGTGAATGGTGTTATTGCAGACTGAGGGTGGAATGGAGGGAGGTTCTTCCTCTGGTGATGAGGCTCTTCTCTCTCCTGATGAAGGAATAGTGAAGGGAGAGGAGGAACACGAGGACGATCTACTCTCTGCCCAAGTCGACGAGGAATTCACTGCTATCAAGGTACTGTAGTCGACGGTTAGCAATTGACTGATTATATAGTCTAGATTGGCTAATGATGCTTGTTTACCTTGCTTGAGACGTTTGAGTGAAAAAGGTGTTTCAGCAGGAGACAACTACTGCTGAATAAGGATCGGCTCTTCTCATAATGGATTCTCATCATTCTACCTCTCATGAATCTTCTATCTTCAATCTTCTCGATTTTATTTTTCATCTCCAACCGACTCCATCTCTGTCTCATTAATAGTCTCCCCCTGTGATTGTTGATCATTGTATTATTGTAGTAGTTGATGCTATAGTATCATTGTGTTGTTTCCCTTTGTTTCTGTTGTTTCTCTCCATCTTTAGACGGTGTGTATCATATATGGCTTTTACTATTACATTCTGACCACCTCTTCTGATTAATTTTGATTGTAGTATCTCCCTTGAATTATTAAATTAGTGAATCAAACACGGAAGATATCGGATTGTACGTTTCTTCTCTCTCTAAGGACCAATGAGCAAAAAAATGGGCTCTGTCCTAATAAACAAAAAAGAAGAATAATAATAATCAAAGAGACATGGGCCACAAAAGAAAGCACAATAATTGAAAAGATGCCCACATTCTTGCCAGATGGCTCAATTGTACGTTGATTCATTGCATTAGATAGTTTATTCCATTGTTGCCCACACTTTCAATCTCAGTGAAATTATCTCTTCAGGTAGATCAATCAATTGGACGGGTCCTTCGTCAATCGATTCATATCTCGAGTCCACCAAGCAATCAATCGATCTTCTCGACCGGTTACTGTAACTGAAAACCGAGCATAAATAATTTTTGCCTTTACTTGGTGGATCGAGCAATGACACTCAAATGAATGAAATGAACTGGGAGGGGATACAGAGACATATTGAGCTTCTGAGAAATAGGAAAGGATGGAAACTTCTTGTTGGTACTCTTCTCTTTCTACTAGTTATTACTCTTTTTCTCATCTTTCCTTCTCCCAAAATGAATCTCTTCTCCTCTTCCAAACCCCTTCACTTCTCCACTAAGACATCTCGAGCCCCCTCTTAAGACTCTTCGTCTCTCTTTTTGTCTGTCCTTCTTCCATTATCGATTGCGACCTTTCCGGAAGGGAGGAACGCCGGAGATATACCGTAATCAATATCTGGCTACAGTATGCAGCCTCCCAATTCTCACGCTCGTCGATTCCAGGATTGGACGAACAAGCACATTTTCGCAGGTATCTAGAGATACATCCAATTGACAGACCAATTTCCGAATTTATATCTCCGTTTATGTAGATTTTGAAGGATGTTTTCCATTACGTATTTTTGTCTCACAGGTTCGATCGATAATTTGGGAGAGCATCCAAATGATGCATGGGAGAGTGGATATCAGGCACCAGACTATCAGGTTGGATCGATAATTTGATTGAAAGAGAATAGGAGAAATTCCTTTAATCTTCAGCAACAGACAATAGCCTCAAACACGAATTACTCTGGGGGAGAAGACTCCCCTCCTCCCCGTCCCTCTCCTCCACCCAAAGAGAGACCCAATGAGAACACCAAATTGAATGGAACCACTGAGGAGGAGCAAGGGGTTACTATATCATCCATTACCTTCGAGAGTACAAATTCCGAATGAAGAACGTACCATCTTCGGAATTTCTCGTTTATCTAAACGAGAGAGAATTCCAATATGGTGCAATAGGGAGTTCCGGAGGCTGTTCCGTGAAATGAAGGATTGTGATCTAGATCTCAAATAGATTGTGTTTAGGTGGATGCTCACGTGGGAAACGAGAGAATAACGGCCCTCCAGGCGGCTTGGAATGTCACCAATGCTATTCAGGGAATGTTCATAGTGGGATTGCCCATTGCTGTGAAGGTGAGAGGGAATGAGCGATGGGAGGATGAAGACGTGAGAAAAGAAGACACTTCCCTTTCCAAATCTTTCCTACTTCCAAGTACTCTTCAGTTTCCTGAGATAGGGCAGGGAGTAGTGCGGTACTAAGAGACTTTGCAATCGGCACTATATTAGAAATACAATAGTAGATGATGAATGAATGAGTGGTCTCTTCCCTTCAGGTTGGTGGCTGGTGGTCGGTGGGGGCGATGGTGGGAGTGGCTTATATCTGCTATTGGACGGGAGTACTTCTCATCCAATGTCTATATGAGAAGGGGGAGAAGATCAGACACAGCTATAAAGATGTTCGATCCTTTTATCCATCTCGTATCTCCTTTTTCGTTCGATCAAATAGCGATCGGACAAATTAATTAATAAATTGGAAGAAACTGGTAGATAATGGAAGGGATGTCTCTCAGGTGGCTGAAGCATACCATCCTGGCTTCGGGAAAGTCGTTCTGGCTGCTCAATTGACTGAACTTCTCTCCACTTGTATCATCTATCTCGTGTTGGCGGGAGATCTCCTACAGGCCTGCTTCCCTTCCATCGGTAGGCCAATATACTGGATAGAACACTTTATATTGGAACTCCATCTGATTATCCACGGACTGTTGGCATGAGTCTTCTTTATCAAATCAATGTGAGCCGATGCAGACAAACCAGCCTGGATGATGTTGGTGTCCTCGATGCTTCTCGGATGCAGCTTCCTCGATTCCCTCCAGGTACTCCCACCCCCCCCCCCCCTTCTCCCCTCCCTGTCCAGGTTGTCTCCACTCTCTCCCTTGCCAATGCAGTCTCTCATCTCATCGTCAATGCCATCATGATGATCTACTGTCTCTCTCAGGTCAGTCTCCATTCCCCTTTGCCACTCACTAAGGGGCCACCATCACGTCCATCATAACCATTTACTTATTGACAATTTTAAAATAAAATAAAAGCTGGGGGAGGATTGTCCAGACACAAAAACGATGGCCAATGAATCGCGAACCATAGTCTATTAACTCCCCCTCTTCAGATTTCCTCCTGGTCTCTCTCCTCCGTCACTTTCGGTCTCGATTTCTACACTCTTCCCACTATGATTGGAGTAGTTGTATTCGGATACACATCACACATATTCTTGCCCAGTCTCGAAGGGAATATGCAGGTGATATTGCATAGAGATGACGTCATTATTGCCCGGATTAGTCACCACACCCATCGATCTCCCTCTTAATCTTCTCTTCTCCTCCTCATTTTGTCGTTAGAGAGGGAGACTCGGGTCTTATGAGATGAGGAGAGAAGATAGGGAGACGAGAGAGATTGTTTGTACTAGGAAAGAGATGAATTACTATGAGTAGTGAAGGAGGGATTACTAGACGAGTCGAGGAGGATTCGATGGAAGGATCCAAATGAGGAATGGATTTATTGCAGGAGCCAAAGCAGTTCAATGCCATGCTCAAGTGGTCCCATGTTGCAGCTGCTGCATTCAAGGTATCCACAAGGGATATATCATATAGGAGGCTCTCCATTATGCGCCCCCTCGCAGAAATTCAAAAAAAAACTTCTCCAGTGTCTGACTATGATTCAGTACATGTTGAAGAAGGGAGATGGAATGGGAAAGATGAGGGGGAGGAGAACGCGTTTGTAAAATGATGAGATTCGAAATCGTAGAAAATGAGATAAATTGCAGGCGATATTCGGCCTCATGGGCTATCTCACATTCGGAGAGTTCACTCAACAGGAGATATCAAACTCTCTTCCCAATCAGGGATTCAAGGTAACTAGTGAAAAGAGAAAATGCAAAAGAATTTGATCTCGGGCGGGCTCGAACCGCCGGCCTTCTGTGTGTTAGACAGATGTGATAACCACTACACCACGAGATCAGATGATGAGGTTGGGGAAAAGATTGCTCGTGAACTTGATTTGAGAGTTCCGTTTGAGATTGTAATCAACCTCGTCCTCGTTGTGAAGGCTCTTCTCTCTTATCCTCTTCCATTCTTCGCCGCTGTTCACATAATCAGAGATAATTTCTTCAAGGGAACGAAGAAAACAATGTTCACTGGGTGAGAAGACTGAGAGGGAATTGATTGGAATGATCATATGAGCAGATGTTACTCATTGGATGGATCACTCCGTGAATGGGCTCTATTCCTCCGTATTCTACTCATTCTCTTCACTCTCTTTGTCGCTCTCTCGGTTCCATATCTGATTGAAGTGATGGGATTAATTGGAAACATCACAGGTTCATTACTCGGCCATTCTCACCCATATTATCAACTTGTGAAGAAGGCACAACAAAACATGAATTGATTGATTTATTGTAGGGACGATGTTGTCTTTCATTTGGCCAGCCCTCTTCCATCTCAAATTGAAGAGTGTTGGAATGGTAGATCGAGATCGGAAATTCGATCAGTTCATAATTGGTGAGTCTCTTCTCTTCCCTTTCATTCCACCTCCTCCTTCTTCTCCTCAGGTCTGGGCAGTCTCATTTGTCTCTCTGGATTCTACTTCTCAGCCAAACAACTCCATCTGGCCATTCAGCATACAGATTGATCTTTGATCTCTCGGTTCTTCATCTCTCCCTTTTCCCCTCAGCCCCCACCCTCTTCTAGTTTCGTATACAATAAACTGATTCAATTATGGGAACAACATAATAGACGACTGGACAAGAGGAGAACACCAGAAATGACAAATAGCCGAAAAGAATAAAGTAGTAATTATCACGTGCCATTTGTATATTCAGTTGTGTAGTGTGGACAATGGACATTACTTGTTTTATTATACTATCTCATAAGTAATTTTTCCCGAATGGAATAGGACAGGGGACAGGGGGATCCTACTTATCCACATAAGAATTCTTGCTTTCTCTGAGGGATGATCCTCTCTTGGGGCCACTCTTGGAAGGCTTCGTCCTAGAATTCATCTTTGATCTTTCTCACTCCATCCCTTCTCACCGATTGTGTTTCGGACGTCCTCCGTCTCCACTCTTCTCCACCTTATCGAAGGAATCATTATCAAGCGTAGTATAAGAGTCGTCGAATTCACTCGTGTTCGTGTGTTCCTGAACAAGGCGACCACTAGAATAAGTCGGCCATCAACTGCACCACCCACTACACCACTAACGAAGAACTCCTCTCTGGTTACTCCGGGAATCTGGTTGATGGTCATCTCATTGGCACCGTACGTCGATCCAGAAGATGAGGTGCTGTCCTTGATTATTGTCTCAAAGGTGAACATTGATTGAGTCTCCTACGGAATATCTGACTACGGTAACTTACGTTGAACTCTCTTGCGATTTGTCTCATCGTTGGTCTCTTGTTCGGTTCCATCGTCCTGCCAATTATCGATTGATTCTCTCATCTAATCTACCGTATCCTCACCACATCTGACTCACGAGTACGGCTATCTTGGAAGGCGGGAAGTTTGGGCATATTGCCCTTCCTGATCTGGGTAGCGACGAACTTGACCGGGTCTTCGGGCCATGGCTTGATCCCGTTCGAGAATACCTCAAGGTCAATCAATACAGAGTACGGTAGGAGACCGTATGACTACAACATACTACCGTACCTCATATGTCATAACTCCAAAGGTCCAGATGTCCGATGCATTGGAGTATTTGGGCGGCGCGTCCTTGCGGAGTGTCTCGGGGGCCATCCATCTACAATCGATACCATCAGACTACGGTAGTCCATCCCTCTACCGTACCCAATCCATATCCCTTCCATCTATCGTAATCATCTTACCTCACGGGCACTTGCGCGTTGCTAGCGTTCTTGTTCTTGCCACTTCTGTCTTCGTCGTTCTTGTCAGAAGGGTCGATTACCCTCGATAGTCCTGAGAGGGGTACGGTATCCATCCATCGATCGCCTCAGACTCACCGAAATCGGCGATCTTGATCTGCTCCTGATTAGAGATGAGGCAGTTTCGAGCAGCGAGGTCGCGGTGTACGCATCGCTTCTGGTGGAGATAGAACATCCCCCGGCTTGCCTGATCAGGGGGAAGGGTTACGGTAAGAGCAGGGGACGAGGGGAGATACGGTACCTCGTAGAGGTAGATCATCTTCTCCTTCTCGTCCGTCTTCTTGCCGTGTTTGAGAAGGTGGGAGAGAAGATCCCCTCCAGCACAGAATTCCATCACAACCAGGAGTGGCTGATGGTCACAAGCGATTCCATAGAACTGCAAAGATCAAAGATCAGACCACCGTACTCCTCAGACTACCGTATACCTGGATGATGTTGTCGTGCGAGTAGTACGACATGATCTGAGCCTCTTGCATGGCCTTTCGACTCTCCTGCAATCGATCGATGGGGTACTGTATCTACCGTACTCCTCTCCTACTGTACCTTGGCTTCTTCCGATTCCATATCCACTGCAGATTGAGCCACGAGAGAGATCTTAACCGCGACATCCTTCACTACTTGTCCCGTGGTCAATTTGCCTGCAATACAGTATGCAATAGAGAACCCTTTTCATATCCCTACAGTCTTCCTACCGTAATCTAGTGTCCACCTGTCAATACCACCGCACCCCTACCGTACCTCTGTATACGGAGCAGAAATTGTCGGCTCCCAATTTGTCTTTCTCTTCATAGACGACGTGCTCATGCTTGATCATCCACGTGGGCCTCGTGATTACATTGGATAGCTTGAGATGCTTCGATGGGGCATGAACCTCAACACCATCAGTTACCGTACTCCCCCGATGGTCCCATCCCGTCTTCATCTACCGTATCCCGTTTTCCTCTCCCTCCACTCACTCTGTAGTGATCGATGAGATCGACGATTGTAGGGAACTTGAATTTGGCGGGCAGAGTGCTCTTCTGCGCGATGAACCACATACTAGATCCACTGTCGAATCTGAAACATACACTTCTCCCTCCATCTTGTCTACCGTATCCCCCTACTCAGTTATCGATCCATCTCTCATCTACCGTATCCCCCTACTCAGTTATCGATCCGTTTCTCTCATCTACCGTATCCCCCTATTCAGTTATCGATTCATCTCTCTCATCTACCGTACCTGAGAGTGATGTTGACGGTCTTCCTGTTGGCATCCATGGCAGTGATTACGATGTCTGTAGTGGGGCCAGTGTCCGTAGCACGCACCAGGAAATCCCCAGGATTTACGATCAGACGACTGCAATCGATTGGATGAGGGATACGGTAAGGGAAGGGAGTGGAAGGGGAGAGGGAAGGAGAGGGGGGAGGGGGAGGTGGAGGGGGGATCTCACATGGCATCCTTCCTTGGACGAAATCCGTGGTACCAAATGGCATCTTCGATGTTCTTCTTTGTCTTCTCTGGTGGAGGAGCCATTGCGAGAGGACGAGAGGAGAAGAAGAGATGTGAATGAGAGGAGAAGGAGAGGAGGGAGAGGAGAGAGGGAGATGGGGGAGAAGGGGTAATGCAAATTGTCTCATTCGTTGGGTTAGAACAACGGGATTATCTCCGTATGGAAATGAGGGAATTGAGAAACAAACAACTGGAATGGATACTTTGGAATTGCCCGTTTCCATCTCCCTTCTTCCCTCCACTATCAAACTCATCTTTTTTGTTAACTCGTATACAACATGACCAATTTATTGAGCGTAGCACTTCTAACAAAGACGATCCGTGGAAATCAGCTATAAGCGAAAACGAAAGATATATCGGGGGCGAAAAGAGTGAGAATTGAAACCGTGAAATTCGATAAACGAGTATACTACCGTATGGATGGGGAAAGAGCCAAGTGACGAACGGGGATAAGAAAGGGTACGGTAGCCGACTATGTATTGATTGATTGGGAGGGAATAGGGGCGAGCATCATTGATATCCCATTATGTCTTGAATATAAGTGAGATAGTTTAGTGGATGGATGAACCCCCATGGCGGGATTGTGGATTGCGTCCATTGAATGAGAGAAAATATAATCACAGCAATGATGATAAAGCCAGGCAATTTTTAAAGAGGTAGAATGACAACGTCTAAAAACGATTCAGAACAGATATCTCAATTTGACCAAATGAATACATATTCACATACGATAGTTCCTGAGATTGATTCCCTCACACCGAGAGAGAGAAAACACTCAATATTCAATAGACAAGATAATACTACTGTAGCTATAGACTCAGTCTCAATGGTGACCAGTCCATTCCTGTTCGTACATCTCATATCCGTAGTGTCCACTGGCATTCCCACCTCCTCCTCCTGCTCGCTGCAAATGATGATGATCTCCTTCAGACGCTGTTGATGAGGCCCCGCCCCCTCCTCTGACAGCCATCGACGAAACAGCGGAGGAGACAGACGCACGGCCACCGCCACGCACTCTGCAATCAATATGGATTGAAATCCTATCAAATTACTGTTTGCATCTGGAACGAAGACACAATCCTAATCAATCTTCCACTAATTATCTCTAACCTCCTCATCTCCTCTCCGTCTCTCTCCCTCTCTCCCATCTCTTCTCCATCAGTTAATCCCTCTTGTTCTCTCCTTCTTGATCTCCTCTGTGCATCTCGCATTGCGTTGTACTGCAATAGTAACTGGTGAAAACTCCTTTTCATCTCAAAAAAGCATTGAGATACTTTCTAGTCTCGGAAATCAAGTGGTAAGTAAGTCTCAATGAATCTCCAATCTCAGAGTCATGGTTGGTGAATAAGAGAAAGAGCGGTATTAACTGACGGCCCTCCTCTCTTCCTCAGTCATTCTTCTGTACTTGTGTCTTGCCTGCTCGGCCCTTCTGTTCCTTCTCTCTTGAGCTGCCTCCACCATCTCAACCAATCAATCGTAAACTACTAACCACCAAATAAAATAAACCACTTCCTACTCTTATAATTGCATGTTGTACAATATCACAAGACGACGTTTCGCAGTTGCACACTATCAAAGACCCAATCACTCATCTTTCTCTTCCGTATATATCCCACCCCCCCCCCTTCCCCTCCCCCTCTAACCTTCCTCATCTCTTCATCCATCATCACTTCTTCATTATCTGCCATCTGGAGTAATTGCATGTCTCTCCTTCTCGCTTCTCTCAATTGCTTCGCTCGCTCGGCATTGTGACGAGCCTGAGAAGGAAAGAAGGAATGAGGAAGGGAGAAGGAAATTGTTCATCTAAGCTATTTAATCAATGGTTAATCCACGCATTTAATAAGAAATCGGAAAGCTTGGATGCCATTAATTTGTCGTCGACTATCACTTATCTCAATCCCTCCCCCTTCCCTCTGCTGACCTTCTCCTCACTGCTCATATTGGCGTATCTCATTCTACTCCTCAATGCTCTTCTCGCTCTCTGCTCCAATATCCTGGCTGATTCCCCTCTCTCTCCTCCATCCATCAACGTCTTACTCAAAGACACAACAGATTAAATCATCAAGAGAACCACTCCATCTCTCAATCAATTATTCATTATTATTCCCTTTCTCTTAGTCCAATTTCAAGAAATCCATTGGCAAGAATATGGGAGTCGAAAGATCAAAGATCAACTCACTCCCTCGGCTGATAGGGTCGATCGCGGATGTTGATGTGATGTACGTCTGAAGTATCTATAAGTTCTCCACCGTTCCTCCTCTCCTACAGTACTCTCTCCATCTACCGTAACCCTCCTCTCCATCCTCCTCTCCTAGAGTACTCTCTCCACCTACCGTAACCCTCCTCTTTATCCTCCTCTCCTACAGTACTCTCTCCATCTACCGTAACCCTCCTCTCTATCCTCCTCTCCTACAGTACTCTCTCCATCTACCGTAACCCTCCTCTCTCTACTCCTCACCTGAATCCCAGTCCCTCATGTCATCATCGTCATCTGCGTGTACCACATCGATGTCTCCCTCCATGTGGTGCACGTGGTGCATGTGGTGGTGCGGCGAGTGCGGCACCTCCACCTGAAGAAGAACGACGTTTCTCAATCGTCGTCGATTCGAATTTGTAGAGCATTTGGATAACTTTCCCGCCCGCGGAAACCGAAAATCCGAGGTCAATCGATTTTCAACCCAAAAAATGACCATGGTACTCACCTCGTGTTCCACCATATCGGGTCCCGCTCCATAATGATCGTCCATCGAATGTTCCGGGTACTATGATGGTTAAATTGATTGGGCGAGCTTTTGGAAACGTCGATCAAGTGGGCGCACTCTCGGCACCACTAATACCGTACCTCGTACACACCGGCGGACGCGGAACGAGCTTGCATGTGGTGGAGGTCCTCGCCGACTCTGAATGAGAGATTGCATCATGACTAGGTAATCTGTCTCCTTCTCTTCAATGAAGACTCACTCAATGTGTCCACTTCTCTCATGAGCATAGACCACTCGTGCTCCATCCTCGATCAGAACTCCCTCCAGAGAACTACCCTGAACAACGGAGAATTCATCACTCAAACTCTAAACTCCAGCTCTTGTTCATTACTAGAGCACCAAATTAACATCGTTGGGTCTACTCCTTTTCAGACATAAGATGGGAAGCTGGACGATCAAGGCATTTGCTTAATATTTATCCTTCTAACTCTCTACCCTAATCTCCATCTTAAATGATAATTAGGTGATGGGACGTGTAGGAACCCTTTAAAAAGATCAGGAAGACAGCTTTATACCCCAAAATTTGAATACAAGTAATGTTTTTAAACTAATATATTAAAAGGCTATCCACCGGTATTCAAACAAGGGGCCTAAACCATCTTCCCGATGTTTTGAAAGGGTCCCTAAACGTCACCGATTGAGAGTTCCTAAACGCGAGTTCCTAAACGTCACATCACCGATAATGATCCTTCTTTCCCTTCCCTCTCAATCTCTCACCATCCAGCTATCCTCATACTCGCTCCTCCTTCTCTCATACTCCAGATTCGAATGAGCCTGCAATTCATCCGATCTCTCTTCTTCTTCTGTCAACTCTCTCATTTCATCTGGATATTTCATCTAGTCACATACAACGCACAAAATCAAACAGGTTTTGTATTCAGTCGATACTTCATAAATGATATTGAAAAAATCTGAATATATGTCATTGCAATGCCTAATCCCTTTGTTTCTCTCCTTCTCTCGTACCTCCTCAACAGCTCTGATGATCCTCTGCGCAGCTCGTGATGGTTGTCTCTTGTTCTTCTTGCTTCTCACTATATCTTCAGTGAGAGGAGGAAGAGAGAGGGGATTGGGACGAGAGAGAGAAGAGAGAGTGGAGAGAGGGAGAGAGGGAGTTAGAGTGAGAGAGACACTCGACGATGGAGCAATCGCTAGAGAATCATCTTCCACCTCAAGAGGATTACTGTAGTTGGTACTAACAAGGGAAAGTCGCGAAGTGGCCATCAGCTTTCCGGAAAAGATGATTACGCCCAAGAAGGGACCCATGAGAATGAGCGATTTCAGTTTTCAAAAGTTGCCAAATCGCCCTGAGGGCAGAGAAAAATCGATAAAATGGAGATACGCGAGAGGTATCATCCAAACAAACGCACCTTCCCAACTGATCTGTGGAGTGGTGGATAAGGGGCTCGTCTTGTAATCCTCATAATCTTTTGGAAGTCACAGGTTCGATGCCTGTGAACGAATTTTCTCTTTTGCTACATTTTGAAACATTTATCTGTAAACATAAGGCAAAGTTAGCAATGAAACAACAAAACACTGATGACTGAACTATATTTATTAATATAATTTTTTCTCGACTGGCTTTTTTCACTATGTGGTCCCCCATGGTCCTTTTTTGGGTCAAAAAGTCAAAACCTCAAAAAATGCCCCTAGAATATTTTCTGGCGTATTCTTACGCGTTGAAACCGAAAATACATACTAGAGTTCACGAAAGTCCGAAATAAAATAGTTACGGTTCAAAAAGCATGTTATCTTCGAAAATTTAATCATAACTATTTTCTTTCGGACTTTCGTGAGCTCTAGTGTGTATTTTCGGTTTCTACGCGTAAAAATACGCCAGAAAATATTTTAGGGAATTTTTTTGAGCTTTTGACTTTTTGACCCAAAAAAGGACTATAGGGGGGATCACATGGTGAAAAAGTCGAGAAAAAAGTATCTCAATAAATATTGTTCAGTGATCAGTGTTTTGTTGTTTCATTGCTAACTTTGCCTTATGTTTACAGATAAATGTTTCAAAATGTAGCAAAAGAGAAAATTCGTTCACAGGCATCGAACCTGTGACTTCCAAAAGATTATGAGGATTACAAGACGAGCCCCTTATCCACCACACCACAGACCAGTTGGCTAGGTGCGTTTGAGAGCCGATGATACCTCTCGCGTATCTCCATTTTATCGATTTTTCGCTGCCCTCAGGGCGATTTGGCAACTTTTGAAAACTGAAATCGCTCATTCTCATGGGTCCCTACTTGGGCGTAATCATCTTTTCCAGAAAGCTGATGGCCGCTTCGCGACTTTCCCTTGTAAGAGAAGGAATACGGTAATCTTGTAGTATTCGATTAGAGTATTCGAGGAGCATATGAAGTGATCAGTCGACATCTACAGTAGTGGTACCGTACCTCAACATGTTCCTCCATCTCTTCCTCTTCTACTTCCTCTTCTCTTCTTCCTTCTCCTCCTTCATCCTTGGGATAGACCAATCCCAATCCCTCTCCCTCATCATATGCATCCATCTCTCGTGCCACTTCACTCGCATCGCACACTACAAACAACAATTATTCAATCGCTTATTTACCTTCGAACCCAGATAATTCCCGTTTCAAGTCTCTCATAAAATATATTCATCTCAATAATACCAAAGAATCCAGATAAAAAAGCACACATCTTGATCAAGATGTGTGCTTTTTATCTGGATTTACAAACATACGATGTCTCATTCCCTCCATTCCTTCTCCTTCCATCATCATTTTCCTCTCAATCTGATCCCTCTCTCGTTTCCGTTTCAACTCGGCTCGACGCTGAAATTGAGATTCCAATTTTTTTTGACAATGCCGATATAGTTTTATCGCGACACATTATGATTTCTAACGTAGATGCAGTTATTTCTTGCAGAATGTTTACGTATAAAATAAATTAGTCAATGAGTAATCTCAATCAACTTGTGAAAAATAATCCTTAATCTCTCTCTCTCTCGGACCTGATTATACTCCTTTCTCTCCTCTTGTGTCATCCGTGCATATCGCTCTCTGGCCGCCGATGCCTTTCGCGAGTTGCGAGTCATTATCGCCTGCGCCTGAAAGAAAGAGAGATTCATTAGTACCCTTTTAGATCTCTCCTTTTCTCGTTTACATATCACTCCTTAACAAGAGTCACAGATATCCCTCTCCCTCTCGGGGTCTCATTCCATTCTCTACCTCACCTTATCATACGACTCCTGTGATATTCTCATGGCTGGTGACATCATCAGCTGCTCCTCCTCACGACGTTTTCGCCTTGAGGATAATACATTATATATTTATCAATTAATGTAAATTAAAAATGTGCAGAATAAATGGTATGATCTGATCATCTCACCTGAATGCCTCAGTCCTTCTCAGATTGTATTCCTTCTTCTCCTCTGTATTCATCTGATGGTATTTATTCCTGGCTGCTTCTGCCTTCCTTCTATTCGCTTGCTGCACCTACAATCAATATGGATCATCTCCAATCCTACCGTATCCCCCTGCTACAGTACTCTTCCCTCTACTCACTCTATCCAACTGCTTGGGAGTGGGAGGAAGGGGCAGGCCATTCTCATCCATTCCTCGCTGTTTCATACGACGACGCAGATTGAAGTCCCTCACATTATTATGTTTAAAAGAGTGAGTCGCTGTTTCAGAATATTCATAAAAGATGGCAGAATGACAACCACTAATCTCAGACCATCTCCTCCCCTTCCCCCCCCCCCCCCCCCACTCACTTCCTCTCATCTTCAGTCATGCGATGATATCTGGCTCTCGCTTGATCTGCCTTCTTTCTCTTTATTGAACTCTCCCTCTCTGATAACTCCGGTCTATCCGCATCGAATGAGGAGGATTTCGACCTGAACGATGCCATCAATATATTTGAAAAATTATTCGGAATTAAATTATTATATTGATTATTGATTCCTTGTGTCTCGCTTACATCCTGACTGGCAGGTTTTAGAGGGGAGAAACCAAGTCCCTTCTCTCTTTGTCTTCGAAAGATTTCGAATTTCGCAGGTCTTTTGCTGTTCGGACATTCCCCCAATACTGCAACCACAACATGATAATTTTCTTGATTATACGTATTCTCAGACCAAAACGGTTGTCAACATTCTCAAGTGAAAACTAATTTAAAATATATTTGTTTGTAAATACTAATTCCAATATAAACGAAAGAAAACGAACTTTCGCATCAATTCCGAAAAGGATGAATGGATTTTCGAAATGTTTCGCTCCTCCTCCATGCTCCGATTCGAGCCAATACGCTGTCTCTCTCAACTTCTTGTTGATTTTTTCTTGTGTTATTGTCCATTTCCTTCCCCATTCCCATTAAAATGGCCAGTATCAGCTTCAACGTCGGTGACCACCACTCTTCTCTGTCTTCCGAGTCTATCGCCCTTGTGATGAGCTCACTTGGAACATTCACTCATGGGGTAAGAATCAATCAACTCAGTCCAATTCATTCCAATTCTCTCCCTTCTACCGCTCATTTCTCATTCATCGACAAGGAGCATCTAAATGCAGTTTGGAAGTCGATTCGCGCCAAGAGAATCGACGTCTGGAAGAGGAATCGGCAGTGGAGTGAAGAGGGAAGGAGAGTGGAAAGGGAATATCTCATCGTTGATGCTGTCCGATTCGCCTTTCTAATGGAGACTAGAGTCAGTCAAGTATTGGGAAACGTCCAGAATAATGGATCAGAGGAGGATTGGCTAGCGAAATACGAAGAGTTGACCAGAGATTTCAACAAGATGATCAGTTTTTGATATATAGATATCCAATTCAATCTCTCTCATTTCAATCGATGTATATACCGATGTGATTAGAGCCATAGTCAGCCAGTATGTTTTTAAATGTTCAATTGTAGTTTCTTATCGATCATGTTGTGATAAAGGTGGTACATATCAACTCATTTGAAATTGAATCAGCAGAGTCCTTATTCGATTCCATCATCAAGACTAGGGCTTTGACGTCACTTCCATCCATCCCGACCTCTCCTCGGTTGGGAGAGGTGGGGAACACCCCTTAGCCCCATGGTTTGACAAGTGAGGTCACTTTCCGCGTTCTCGTTAGATGCTCTTGTTTTCCCATAGGTTTGCCGATACGATGTTTGTTGGTATTTTTCAATTGATAAATCGAAGCGTCAAACAGGCGGGCGGAAATAAGGAATACAAAACAAAAACGAACCGGGTACTTCTTGAAGCTCTCCTTCCACTCGAATGCTCCTCCACCAGCTCCTCTGTGCCTCTTAAAATATTAATATCAAAATATATTTTATAAATCACTCCTTTCCTAGAAAGAATATTGAGAGATCCTAACCAAGTAAACTCGGTTACGAAGAGGGAAAAATTCAGAGAACAAAAGTCACATATTTCTAAAGATACATAACATACTCTCTCTTGGGTAGTCCATTGATCTCTCCATTGAGTGTAGTGGATGGGATGGTGGAGAGAGAGGAAGGATGGATGGGGATGGGACGATGAGGCTCCATCGAGTAATACGACTGACCATTCAATTTATTACTCCTTCCTGTCTCCGTTTATTTATTTTCATTCTCACATCCATAAAAAAAGGAAATAACACGTACGGAACAGCTCAAATATAATAATAATAATAATACAAACCTGTCCTGCATCCTGCATCGATCCATCAGCATTCACAATCGTACGTGAGAGCACCTCCTGAATGTCCCTTTCACTCATTCTATTCATTCATTCATACTGCGCAATTATATTCACGAGAGATATTCACATAGTCTTATAAAAATCGTATCAATTTCACTGACTTCAGGAGGTTACATGAACAACATCAGAAACGACGCTCAACAACTCGTTAATAAAATGATACGAGTGACTCCCTCTCTCTCTCTCTCTCAATCCACTTACATACTGTCCCGTCGCAGCGGTATAGTGATGCCCGTACTCTCCTCCTCTCGTCACTTGATAATAGGCTGCATCTCCACTGGTCTCACCACGACTTCCGTCTACCGTACTCCCTCCTGACCCGCTACCGTACACCCCCGATGGTCCGGCAGTCTCATCGCCACCGTACATCGAGTTCATACAGACTGCAATCGATAGTCTACCGTAATCCCCGGAATGCAATCGATTGATTGGATTCAGATATTGATTAGCGAAGACAACGCTTCTTCCGCTCTGTTCCTTCTAGTGCACCATCACTCAAGCTAGACAACTATTTATTCATAGCCAATTGAATTTTATACTCAATTTTCGGACGCAAGAACCCCTCGAATCCCATGGAAGACAATGAGGATACGAGGGAAAACAACAATGGATGAGACAGGGGAAGATGGGGAAGGAAGAACTTATCAATTTGTAGAAATTGAGAAGAAACGGGGCTAATCGGAGGTGCTGTGTTTGTGCTGAATGGTGACATAGGGAATACATTTCCATGGTGGATAAAACGGATAAAACGGCTTTCAATAATCTAGTTTAATGCATGGGGTTATTACAGGCAAACTGATTGCTCTATTAAAAAAGGGATAAGTTGGTCAACGATATTATCTACTACTGCAACACCAACATACTGTATTGATTGAGGGAGAGATAGAGGATAGACTAGGATGAGAGTGGAATAAGTGAGTGAGTGCGTTTCGCGTATGAATCTACGATGGAATACGGTAGTTGTGGGTGAGGGAGGGAGGAAGTGTAGATCAGGGGATGACCTACCATCGATGGTTACGGTACTCTGAGAGTGCAAGTGTGAATGAGGAGGGGAAAGTAGTAACAGAGTGTGGTGCATGAACAAGTGTGAGACAATCGATGACGGATGGGGGGAAGACTCACAAAAATATAGAGCCAAGAAAATGAAAATAAAAAAAATGAGACAAACAAAAATATACTTGAGAGGGAAGTACTATGTGCAGATAGGATCGAGTGGTGGGAATACGTGACAATCAAGTAATTAGACAGTGATGATCGGCCTAAGAAGGTATGGGGAAGGGAAGGGGCAACTGATATTATCGATCGAATGGAGTGGAGAGTATACAGTATCGATTCTAGGGGAGAGGGGGGTGTAGCACTGAGATAGTCGTCGCGAAGAGAGGAGAATACGGTAAAACAGTAAAACATGCTAATCAAGGCATATCTGAGACAACAGAAGAATCGAAGTGGGTTGATGCAACATATGGGAGCTAGTGAAGGGATAGGGGGTAACTAGTGGGATTCAATCAAGGGGAATCTTCTATGAAGGGTTAGATGAGTGAGAGGGGGGGGGGGGAGGAGGGGGGGGGGCTCTCTCTTCAGGGTCTTCCACTGTATGGATTGATGATTGGCTGTAGATGGCCCATGGAGGTCAATCCTCCCTGCGAGTAGGAGCTCATCTGCTGAGGCTGCACGTGATGCAGCAGAGAAGGCTGCTGTGATGACTGCTGCAGTTGCGCCTCAACGGAGGGGAGGGTTACGGCAGGCAAGTCAGTCTACGATGCAAAATCTGCAATCTTCTACCGTACTCACCCCCAAATGACTGGCGAGTGTGGGTCCGTTAGATGAGGAAGAGGCGGGAGTAGAGTAGATTCGAGAGTTGCCGCCAGAGCTGAGAAGGGAATCAATCAATACTCTTCCACTACAGTATCCCTCCTTACGTTCTCGCGAGTGTCTGCTGTGCCTGGGCAGTTCTCTTCATCACGTCTCTCTCCAGAGTCGTCAGGGCGTCAACCTCCTCGTCCTCCAGAAAAAGTCAATAGGTTATTAATACCGTACTCAATGAGTTATCGATCAATGCGTACTCTACTCACTCCAGTCTTCTTCATTCCTCCACTGAATCCTCCCAGAAGGGACGAATTGCCAGAGATATCTCCCGAGATCGATCCCTCTCCGCGTTTCCTCTTAGGAGTGTATCGCTTCTGAACGAATAATCAACTAACTACGGTAATCAGTCAGTAATCGATAGATAGGGCCCTACACTTTACAGTACTCCTAGAACAGAGGTGAGTGAGACGGAAGGGAGAGGATAAGGAGGACGATGAGAGAGAGAAGGGGAAGAGAACTGAGAGATTGGATACGGATGAGTGAATGGGGAGTGAATGAGTGCAGTAGAAGGAGGGTTGTCCTGTGGATATCAGAGGGGAGGGATACTGTATGTACTGTAGGGATACCGTAGGCTGTCATCATCGAGTCGTCTCAATCGATCGATCGATCAATCGCCCGCCTAGTCTCGCCTCCTACCGTATTCGCTCGTCCTTCGCAAATCACAATCAATCGATACTGTTATCATACAGTATCCATTCCGAGCCGAACCGAGCAATTTCGAGCAAATTATGGGGTTATTTGATTCATCGTGCAATTTTACCAATCGATAATGAGGTATTGAGAGGGAGGCGAGACTTGTCAACGATATAATTCATCGGGGGGGTGTTTATCATCACCATACCCATCACCCAATCCCTTCCCTTCCCTCCCTCCCCTCTCTTCACATCCCTCTTTCTTCCTACTCAATCTCCTTCCCTTTACTCCTTCCATCCAAGCTCTTCTTCTCTTCATCCTTCATTCTTCTCATCTTCCGCCCAATCGATCATTCCAATTCAATCTTAACCACCTATTCTAACCAAACGAACGATCTTCAGCTACACCACAGACACACCGTACTATTTCGACGTGTATCACACCACGCAATCACACATGCACACTTCGTACCGTACTCCTTCCTTCAAACTACACCAAGATAACATTGAATAAATAATTGATCACGCTCATTTCCTCACAAATGCGCGTCACTTTATTTCGAAGCGCAAACATGTACTGTATTGCGACCAAGCCTTTAGCTAATCACTACATCTAAACGTCCATTCTATTCTCGTGGGAAGGAGTACGGTAGTGTGTGGGTGATGGTGGTGCACTCGGATACGGTATGTCTTGTGTGTGGTGGCAACCGAAGCGTCCGTCGTGAGAGAAAGAGAGAGTGAGAGAGTAGGGGGAGTGGAGGGGGGGGAGGGGGTGATAAGGATATTGATAAACACCTGATTGTACTCTCGTCGCTGATCCTCCGATAGCCTCTGATATCGCTCCCGCGCTCTCTACAGAGAACAATGTCATCACTCCAGTTAAGAGATCAGAGATCAAAGATCAAAGATCAACTGAGTATCCTGATTGGAGAGGAGTGCGTGCATTGTGCCATGCCAGAGACAACAGACGGAGGGTGTGGAATGGATTGGAGTGAGTTAGACGAGCCAGTCCAAGCAAGGCCAAGACAAGAGAGAGAGAGAGAGATAAGAAAGGGGCGGAAAGACAAGGATAGATGACTATAGAGAGAGGACGAATCATCAACTGAACTGAATACACCAAGGTACTGTGGATACAAGACTACCAATTCTAGTAGAGGGAAGGGAAGGGATGGGATGGACACTGACCTGATTGTACTGCTTCCTCTGATCGGGCGTCATTCTCTGGTACCTGCAATCACCCATCAGTCCATCCTGGGGGGAATGACCATACTTACCGTAATCTAGCTGCTTCAGCCCTCTTTGCGTTCCTGACAACAATCTGTTGTGCTCTATCGAGTGCCTCTCCATTGATTCTTCCGATGGGCATGGCAAGGAGCATCTCCTCCTCCATCCGACGTCTGAAGAAGAAAACTCACTTCCATATTCCTTCTATCCATTGACAC